>CM029369.1:22873241-23335065 GCA_017165825.1 Hepsetus odoe | reverse complement strand
TCTCTCTCTCTCTCTCTCTCTCGTTAACCTGTTTTGTTCTTCTCAGATTGAGAAACCACAACAATACATGTAAAACACCTCAAACACGCACACATTGGCACATAAGGTGACCTTCAGGAATGCCAATGACCTAATTTAACATTAAGAAAATCTTCACGATTGTTTCAGTTGGAATTCATTAGACTTAAATTGTAAAAGAGTGGCTCAGGGAGGATGAGACATAATTTTCACACAAGAATTGGCCACCATATCCTAACCCTATTGATAATCTCTGGGATATGCTGGAGAAGGCTATACAGTGGTAAGGCTCTCCCATTATCAATACAAGATTAAAAAATGTATGCAAATTTTCTTTGTAGCACACAAATATATGTTTTCAGGAGTCAAATATGTATTTGTCAGAGACTACTATCCACAAAGACTTCATGCAGAGAAATGTAAGTCTACACTGCATGTTCTAAACTAATGATGATGTAATTGGTGATGAAAGTTGCACAATGAATTATAGGGTGTAAAGAAACATCTAATCTGCTGAAGTGCCTCCAAACATACTGGGCTGGGCCTTATCCTTCACATGATAATGATCCAAAACATACTGCCAAAGCAACTCACAAGCTTTTCAAAATGAAAAAAAAAAAATTAATAAAAAGGAAAAAAAAACCCTGAATGATCTAGCCAGTCTCTCAATTTAGATATAACTGCGTGTGCCTTATTTTTGCTGAAGCAAATCTTCAAGCAGTCATTGCAAGCAAGGGCTAAACAACAAAGCAATAAATATGACAGCTTTTTATACAACTTCTACATGAAATAAATGAGAATGTATAAAGTGTTATGGGGCAGTGGTGGCCTAGTGGTTAGGGCGTCAACCACATGATCGGAGGATTGGGGGTTCGAACCCCTTCCCAATGGGTTGCCCTGAGGTACCCTTGAGTAAGGTGCTTGAGCAAGATATGTCCAAACCAATGCAACCTTTTCTCTCTGACTTTCTCCAAATCATCCAACCTGAGCTCTTGCTCTAATATACTAATTTCTAATCCTGTCCATCCTTGTCACACCCAACAAAAATCTCAGCATCTTTAACTCCAACTCCACCTCTTAAAAGCACTTAAAAACCAAATTGAATTACAGAATGCAAATAAACATATGATATACAAATATATATGTATTTGGTCATTTATTTGAGGAACATAACTGCTCCTGAAAATTACATCTGTGAGTGGCAACAAGCATGATCCCCTTGTTTAACAATCACTGAACTAAGATGCAGCCTCCATCTTCAGCCACCTGCAGTACATTTCTATGGAAACAAGCAGTGTTAGAATTCCTCTTGATACACAATAGTGACCTATGACCTTACAACCCTGCTGGTGGCCTCACTGGTTTCACAACAGGAACACTCTATGGCTAAACCTGTGACCAGCACTTTATCCTAAACCCATCCCCAAAGTATGCTGTATTGATCTAATGCTCGTAAATATTTCCTTTTCCCATTCAGATGCTTTTCAATGGAATGATTCCATTAGGTTGATAATCTCTGGACTGTCAGACCACAGCTTTACAAGCCGCCCATATGGAATTTTGGGAATGAATGGAATCCATGTTCCTTGGGTGGGGCATAATTGGTAGGAGCAGTAGTGTAAATCACTGTATGCAACAAGAAGGGCTGGTTCACAAGCTTTGCTGTTTTTCTGCTGCCTTGGCACTCCAGTTTGTCTAGATCTGACAAGTTTATATTGCTTCATGATTAACCAGTCACTGGACCGGAGGCAAGGGGTGGTCTTTAAATAACAAAGACCTGTATCTCCAAAAAGCAAGCCTCATGGGATAGAGAAAACATATTGTTAACTTTAATTAAAGTTTTTTTTTAACAAGTTGTATTCCAACTTATTTTTAGTAGTTCAGTGTTCATATAATGCAAAGGACAGTTGGTGGGTCAAAAAGTATATTAAAGACTAAGAAAACTGCAAGCTCACAGTAAATGTTTATTTTTTACTTGCCATTTTCATCATTCCTGCCAAGCTTCTTGTTCTTGCACTAATTGTGTGAGACAAAAAAAAAATAAAATACAAACATGGAAGAGATCAATAAAATATGTGATCGCTGAACTTTTCAGGAATTGTTTTGAACGATAAATGCTTTTTTGTAATTTAATGCTATAAATGATATGTTTATTTTCTCACACATCTTCACTGAGCCAACATGTGCTGTTACCAACAAATAATTTAACCCTTGTCTCTAGCCTTGTCTTTCTACCTCTGTTTTGCCATGGCAAGGCAGTACCCAAGGATGTTGTGAGAAGAGACTCATTAGCCTGAGAAGCCATGGGACAAGTAAATACTTGTCTGTGTGCTTGTGTTTATGTGAGTGCATTTGAACAACAGCATGGCATTGTTTGTCTAAGGCACAAACAATACTAGGAGTGGCTGTAATGCATAGGCCAGGGGTTCCTGGTCCCTGCCCTGGGGTCCACACAGTATTTATATTCTCATCACATTTCAAAAATGTAATACATTCAGTCAGTTGTTTGAGCTTATACAGAATTGTTGCCATACAGCTTCTTATTTATTGAAATGGAGGGTCTTGGGAGCAGTTGTAGCTTTTCAATTTGCTATAGCTTTTGGTAATTTTCATTGGTTTATCCTTAGGTCTCCAATGAGCACTATCCAGCGTAGTCTGATGAAGGTTTCAAAGGTATTAGAGAGGGCTATAATTGTAACGGTGGCGGGGTGTGGGAAGGACGCCAACGCAGAGCCAGTAGTTGGGAACGTAACTTTTATTAACATAAAGGAACAATATAAACCAAAAGTGCCACCATTAACTGTAAGGCGTAGCCTCGTTAATGAACCGCGCTCTGTCCTGACACACCGGGGCTTACATTACATTTGCATTTGTGGCATTTACCAGACGCTCTTATCCAGAGCGACTTCCATGTCCTAATTACTTAATTACCTAATTACTGCTTAAATTGCAGCCCCTATGAAGCACACCTGTATCTAACAAGCCCAGGTGTGCTCAGTCAGGGCAGAGCGCCATCTGTCGTGCCCGATCGGAACCACGGGCACGACAGACCGTGACAATAATCAAGCATAGTTTTATAGCAAGATACAAGTTCCTCACATTCTTCTGTCTCTTCATGTAATCCCAGACACACTCAATGATGTTGAGATCATGGCTCTGTGGGGGCCATAAGAATTGATGTTGGTTTGAAGGCAAAAGGTAGTAACACCAAATATTGATTTGATTTAGATTTTTCTTTTGTTCGCTCACTTTGCATTTTGTAAATTGATAAAAATAAACAATCATTATTTATATTTCTGAAAGCATTCTTTGCTTATAGCATTTTTTCCACACCTGCCTAAAAACTTTTGCACAGTACTATATATAAAACCAAACACATAGCCATGCAATCAGCTGTAAAAGAATGGGTCATTCTGAAAAGCTCAGTGAACTGAGCATGATACTATCATAGGAAGTCACCTTTGCAATAAGTAAGTAGAGTTTGAACTTCCTCTTGCATTCACCTTGCCACAAAAACCGCCAGCCTGGAACTTCACTGTGGGTTTCAGTGGTTAAGCAGCTGCATAAAACCTTCACATCATCAAATGTCACATTTTGACAGAGTAAATCATGAAGCTGATGAACCCCTGAGCACTTGAAACATAAGCTTTGGAGTGACCAATACTGCTTCTCTGTCTGGCAGTGTGATGGATGAGTCTGGGTTTGACGGATTCCAAGAGAACATTACTTGCCTAAATTCATTGTGCCACTGTGAAGTCTGAGTGTCACGGTTGGGCTTCAGGTTTGGTGCAGTAGAGGGCGCTCTGTTCTGACTGAGCACACCTGAGCTCATGAGGGCACAGGTGTGCTTCATTGGGACTGGCTATTTAAGCCCCAATTAGTCAGAACAGAGCATGGTTCATTCACTAGGCGAAGCCTACAGTTAATGGTGGTGGTGCGGGTAGGACGCCAGTCAGAGCCAGTAGTCCAGAACATAACTTTAAAAAAAAAAAAAATTATCCAAAGTCATAAATCAAAGATACAGGGAGCTAATCCAACATCATTAACTGTAGGCTTTGCCTAGTGAATGAACCACGCTCTGTTCTGACTCATTGAGGCTTAAATAGTAGAACAGTAGTACTACTGTTATAAAAAGAAGAATAGTAGAACAGTTTGGGGAAGGTGTGATTCGCCAATTCATAAAGCAAGGTCCATAAGGGCATGTTTGGGTGGGATTGGTTTGGAAGAACTTGATTTGACAGATTTCTAACCTCAACCCCAATAAACACCTTTGGGGTGAACTAGAACAGAGGTTGTGAGTCAGGCTTTCCCGTTACATGATTTGACCTCATAAACACTTTTCTGGATGCTGGGGGAATAATCCCCACAGCCACCCCAGAATCTGTTAAAAACATTCCCAGAACAGTTGAAGCTGCTATATCTTCAAAGAGGAAACAATATAAAATGCCTATGGAATAAGAATGAGAGTCATACAAGGTCCTGTAAATGTAATAACTAAGTGTCCTGATACTACAGGCTGCAGTGGTGGTCTAGTGTTAGGGACTCGGTCCCAGGATTGGAAGGTCATGGGTTTGAATCCCAGACCATTAGGTTGCTCTGAGGTACCCTTGAGCAAGGTACCATCCCCATCACTCCTCCCTGGGCACTTTAAATAGCTGCTCATTTCATTGTGTCTCACTGTGTGCTGTGCTGTGTTTCACAATGACAAGCAGTCACTTTCACTTCACGATTGCCATATAGCAATTTCATGTATAATAAATCATGTAGATATTGTCATTTTCAAATCTATATAAATGTAAATGTGATTAAAGAAAAATAGTAACAGGATAAAATTAAGTTTTAGATGCTGTTCACTGGTAAGTTGTGCTATTTTTAGAACAGGTCTGCAGGCAATGATATGTCATCATATTCTTTCATTAAACATTTCATTATAGAATAAAGGTGATTAATCAGAATAACTTACCCAGCAAAATGCCCACCACAGCATAACATAAGTAGAGGTCAAGCTTTCAGGCCTGTACTATTCTCTTGGTGTACATCACACATAAACTCACCTACGTATGAGGAATATGGTGAAGGATGAACTAATAATAACACTGTAATGAGGACTATATTCACTACAATTCACTCTTCTATAGCTGTGCAGATTTAGACAGTCACCTCTGCTCAGACCAGATGCTGTTCTTTTACTAATTTTCACATTAATTCATGAGCAGTTTAGTGACAACCCTTGTCATTGTGAAACGCAGCACAGCACAACATAACGAAATTCATCCTCTGCATTTCACCCATACACACACGTGCAGCAGGGGGCAGCTATTGAAAGTGCCCGGTGAGCAGTGATGGGGGACAGGGACCAAACTCCCTAACCACTAGGCCACCGCTGCCCTGGTGAATAGTCATGAATAGTCAATAAATATTTATAATCCTAAAATTGTATACATTTTTATCCCTTTTTTGTGGCATCTCACAGACCGAAACTGAACTTTAGTTTAATCACTATTAGCACTTTCACTCTGAAACATTTGAAGCCTTTGTAACTGGAGCTCCTGTCATCAATCCCACTGTAATGAACTCTTTCTCACAGTCACTTAGAACTTTTACCTTTTTCCATTCTGAGAGTAAAATTGTGGTTAACTGGACCCTTCAAGCTTAACTGCTTCAGTGTATCATGCATTGCAACTGTATAGAATCATCTTCATGTGTAGCCAGTTTATATTTTATATTTCACATTTATTTGCCCATATTAGAATTTTTTTCATTTGAAAATATATTACTAAATAAATTAATAATGTAAACCTCATCCAAGTAAATTTTTCTTTCAATAACTACATGTCATTTCCACCTTGTGAATACATAAAGCCAATATAAATTTCGGGATCGGAGGGACATGGGTTCGAATCCCAGAATATTAGGTTGCCCTGAGGTATGCTTGAGCAAGGTACTGTCACCATTACTCCTCCCTGTGCACTTTACATAGCTGCCCCTTACTGCACATGTATGGGTGCAGTAACAGGGAAATGCAAAGGAAGCATTTTGTTGTTTCACAATGACAATTAGTCACTTTCACAAGAATTCCTTTATATTGAGGTTATATTTTAATGATATGATTGTGTGTTGAGGTTTGCAATCTAAGTTCTTAATAGGAACCACAATTTAAAGGTTTTCTTTTAACAATTCTCCACATTAGCAAGTCAACCATTAATAATGCTCCAGGAATTTCTCCCCTATTCTTCAAAAATGGCCTTTTGTCTTTTAAATGCAAATTGACCTCAATGAATGCAGGTGGACACATCCCCTGGGCATTAAAGTGCATTCAGCCAATCTAGAGTGTGATATAATAGTGAAATAACAATTAAATTACAAAAATAATTCAAATAATAATAATGATCCACAAAGATTATTGCTACATGTTAAAATAAAATTGCTACTGCTCTCAGGCTACAATGAACAAAGGGCAGCCCACTGCCTCATTCTAGCTCCCAGTACTTTTCCACTGTCTGAAATAGCAGCGCCCGCCCTTGAAGATGCAGAGAGAGCGAGAGCTGGAGCAAATGAGAATGAGTGAGAGAGGGAGAGAGAGAGAGGGAGAGACAAAGAGAAGAAACCTGAACTATTTTTTAAAAATCTAGTGGAACCAAATGAGAGGCAATAAGCAAGATTGTCTCAGTATTAAATTACCAAAAAAACAAAACTAATACCAGGGGACTCAGATAACTGTCCTGTATGGGGGTGATAAGAGGAACTAGTACATACCATGTGCCAGTGTGGTGCTTGGATTACCGGCAGGAGATTGGCACCTGGCATATGAGCTAACATAGTGGTTTTGGGTCTCACAACAATGTTTATCACCATTTCAAAAGTCAGCATTTATCAGCACCGGTGTGTATTGTTATTCTGGATGCCCTTCTGCATATGTTGAATCATGAACAAATCGATCATTGCACCTTTTTGGTCACATCTAACCAAGGCTCCTTTCTGGGAAGTGCAGCATAAGGATGGGGAAAACCCCATGTAAGATGTGATTAATGCATTAAGCTACCTGGTGTGAGGCTACTATTGCATAAACAACACTAGTTCCTGTGTGATTATTCTCGAATTTATGTTTAGTGGAAGGGTAAATACCGTTCACATGGATATTACTGGTTACTGGTTGGAAACTGTGCACAATATGATTATTCATGCTTACAGTCTTCTCAAATAAAATACAGAGATTGTACAAATATCCCTTTACAGTTGTGGCCAAAAGTTTTAAGCACAAGTATTGGTTTTCACAAAGTTTGCTACTTAAATGTTTTTAGGTCTTTTTAACAGATATTTCTATGGTATACTGAAGTATAAATACATAAGTTTCAGTTATGATTATGTGTTGGCCCTTCTTTTTTAAGATCTCTGTAATTCGCCCTGGCATGCTGTCAATCAACTTCTGAGCCAAATCCTGACTGATGAAGCTCATTCTTGTATAATCAATGCTTGGAGTTTGTTGAATTTGTGGGGTTTGGTTTGTCCACTGGCCTCTTGAGGATTGAACACAAGTTCTCACTGGGTCTATGGTCTTGGGAGTTTCCTTTTGCTTCACTTTTGGCATGACACAGGAGTGATGGCAGCACTCACCTTTTCTTCTGATTCAACGTTAGGAGACAGTCCTGGCACTTGCTGGACTTCCTTGAGCACCCTGAATCCTTTTTCACAACAAGTGAACCTATCTGCTTGAAGTTCTTGATGATCTGATAAATGGTTGATTCAGATGATCAAGCCTGCAGTAACATCCTTGGCTGTGAATCAATGTTTCCTTGCAGGTAACCGTGGTTAACAGAGTAAAAACAATTATTTTGAGCACCTCCCTCCTTTTAAAGCTTCCAGACTGCTATTCTAACTCGGTCACCAGGACAGAGTAATCTCCAGCCTTGTCCTCCTCAACACTCTCACCTGTGTTAACGAGGACCAGTGAAATTATGTCACCTGGTCCTTTTATGGCTGAAATGCAGGGGTAAAAAAATGGTAATGCACTTTAAGTTGCACACAGCATATATGCTGTATCTCACTCGTAGATTCTTGCAACACCCCATTTATGACTCGCTTTCCCTTTCCCAAACACACACAAACACACACGCACACACACACACACGCACACACATTCCACCTCTTGAGGAAGTTGCTCCCAGATTGAGTTAGGTGCACAAGTTTGTGTGGGGCTGTTTTTTTGGACAAGACCCTGTGGACTATGGAGAGGCTATCTGCATTCCCGCTAAAGTATAAATAGATTTTTGGAGCAGACTGATCTTCCAGTGGGTTTTGTGGGCTGTGGCAATTTTCTAATTGCTGGTGACCTCGTCCCCTGCCTCTGTGTTTATCATTAGATTCTGCAGTGGCTCTAGCCTGAGGATAAGACCAACAACAACAGCATCCAGAAGCATTTAAAATTAAAATTATATAGTTTTTGCATCAATCAAGAGCCCTTCTAAGACACAACCACACAGAGAGTACTTTCCAGAAGCAATCATAGTTCTTTCTGCTTGACAGCAGAAGTGACATTTACTGGACAGCACTCTTTTATCTTTAGACAGCTAGCTGACAGATCCTGCTCAAATCTTTAAATAAGAAACAATTATATTCCAAAAACGTTTCACAATATTGACATACTGATTGCAAAACTCACATAACAGGTTTGTTTCTAATTTAATTGTACCTTTGGAGTTGACTGGAGTTTGGAGAAACTTTCAAGCTGCATTTCCCGATTAACTGGGGTACAAAAACAAATGGACACAGAGGCCAAATTACCTTAGAAACACAAGAAGCTTTATATAGTCAGGCTGTAAAATAAAAGCTACTTGACATTAAATGTCATTTTCCTGTTTAGGGAACTGGAAATGTAACAAATCCTTGCAAGAGATTGAAATAATAATAAAAAAAAGTTGTTCATGCTCATCAGGCTGAAAAGCTTTGATCAGTCCTGCACATTGGCAGGACTGATTTTTAATTTTAGGAATTTTAGATGATTCCTCTGAACACAACAGCTTCAAGTCTGGAATGTTTCATCATCTCAACTGCTTTCTTCACATAATTCCAGAACTTTTCTATTGCTTATGACCTGACCCTACCAAAACTTGGTTTTTTGGCACTTATTTTCTTAGGATTTGGATTTATGTGCTTACTGCAAGGCTCACTTTCTCATTTGACATTGCATATTTTCCACATTCTGGTATAATTCAAAATTTGTTGTTTCATCGCTGATGGCAAGCCGACCTGGCCAGTTTTAAACAAAATAGGCCCAGCTGTCAAATTACCTCTTAACTGCTTTACTGATGGAATAAATTTCTCCTGCTGGAATGTATATTTTTACTCCTCTAAGCATAAAGCTTCTCACGTTAACCAAAAAGTCCTATTTTGGCCTCACCCATCCATAAAAAAATAACAAAACCCTTACGTCTTGATGTGAGGTTTAGCAAACTGTAGACAAATACAATGCTCTTTTTGGAGAGCTGTGGTTTTCTCTTTGCAATCCTGCCATGCAAACAATTAGTTTTTAGCATTTACCTCATGACAGACTCTAGAACATTAACACTAAGCAATGTGAGAGAGGCCTTTAGTTGCTTAGTTACACTGGTTTCCTTTGTGCCCTTGTAGATTATTACATTCTTTACTCTTGGAGTAATCTTGGATGAATATACTTTGTTGTGTCATTGTTTTGCACTTGGATGTGTATGTTTTCTGTCTCTGTGTTGGTCAATGGTCGAGAAGGGTTACAATGGTCTAGGTTTTGTAATTTCCCCTTTCAGACACAATCTGTATGAAGCTGAATGGGTGAATTCCAAATTCTCTGGAGATGGTTTTGCAGCAACAACTACTTTTCTGAAATCCTCTTTCATCATCTTCATTTGTACCATAACATTTTCTTAGACAAGGAAATACCCATGTATTGTGAGGAACAGACTTTGATCAATCTCTGTTATTTAAACAAAACAGGTTTCCACTCTTGTCTGATTACCCTTTAAATGCTTGAAACCACTCTGGTCTAAATTAAGTGCTGATCCGAGACATTAAAATACTTTTGGTACTACTGGAATATTTTACTCAATAAATAAATGAGAAAGTATAATTGTTGCATCACATTGTTTAAATTGGGCTCTCTTAATGAGCTTTTTGGACCTAGAATTATGAATTATGATGGCTAGAATTATGAAATAATTTAGAAAATTCTTGAGGATTTAAGGAAACATTTAAAAGGAAAAGTTAAATGCATCAGCAAAATCAATGCTAGGGTTTTGATAGATTTAAGGGTCACTTAAATCAAACCTGAAAATAGGCTAGGAAAGTGAAATATGACACAAGTAGCAGTAATTGTGTCATAGTACAGCTATATGGAAGGAGGCACTACAGGAAAACCTGTTAAACTTGTTGTTAAAGCTGGAACGAAGTTAAACATTACTCACCATTTTAAAGAGGGTATGACTAGAAAATTTATGAATGTGCTTAGACCTTTTTTCTTTTCTTGGAACTGATGTTGGCTAATTAAGCCTATCCCTCTGTTGCATTTTTCTCTTTATTGAGATCAAGGAACAGGTTCAGAAACAGTGTGTGAACTGGCAGAGCTGGCCTGCAGGGAGTCTGCTAGTGGAGAAAAAAATCTCAGTAGAATTGTGGTACACTTTTGAATTTTTATTTTCCCTCACCTGCAAATTTAACAAAAGACACACAAAACAACTAATATGAGGAACATCAACCTGGCTTTCTCTCTGTAATATGGCCTACACTGATAAAACAAGGGATATTTTAAAGAGCCGATGTGCCTCCAGGTTTTCATTATAACAAGCAGTAACTTGCATGAGCAGCTGTATCAACGCTGCTAGACTGGAATGAAAACCTGCAAATAGCCCCCTTTAAATAGTTTACTTGACTCCCATGTAGACAAACTGGAAGTTACTTAAGCAAATTATCCTTCACTGCCATACATACATAGAGACATTTACAGGAATGTGTCCTTTCCAAGTCAAAGTTCAAGCAAATAACTTGGACATGCCACTTGTCCCTGGTCTGTAACTCACCCAGTAATCTTCATGGAGGTATTCTTTCATCTCAACACTGCAGGAAGACAAACTGTCCCTGCCCTCCAGTCCAGATACTAAGATGTTGACTCACACATCTTCATGTTACACTTACTGGAACATGAATTTTTGTAGCTAATATGAAAGCTCTGATCTGTTTTTAGGCTGTAAATCCACACTTGTTGATTAATACAAGAGTTACAAATAAAATTAGAAGGACACTGTCTCAATCAGATTAAGTTTTCCAGTTTATGTTTCTTTTTTAGCTTTTTAAAAAGTCTTTTAGATTTCAATGTTTTCTGCGATGGGCTGGCGACCTGTAGGGTGTGTCCCCTGTCCTTCACTCTGTGTGAGCTAGGATGGACTCCAGCACTCCCCCGCGACCCCGTTTGGGACAAGCGGCAGAAAATGACTGACTTACAGTCCAAAAACAGATATGTCAGTTAGTTTGGAGATGCTTAATTGCTCCCTTGGTGTTGCTGTGGTTGTGAGCGTGTTTGTCCATTTGTTTGTCTTACTGGCGACCTGTCCAGGGTGTTTACCTTGTGCCCTGTGAGGACTGGGATGGACCCCCCCCCCCCCAGAAAAGTGGCCCAGAAAATGACTGACTGACTGATATTTACTATAACATTTATGACATTAGTCTGGACCACATGGAAAACTACAGTATTCTGTAAAGGAATATTATATAAGGAGCAAGGGCACAATGATGTTTTCTTCTTACAAGGTGTGTGTAAGAATGACTCCACCTGCTGGTAAAAGCCTGACAGCATGTTTCTTTTCCAACTACTGCTTGTCCTTGAAAAAGAGTCGGAACATACATTCGTAAATGCTCAGCTATTTACTCAGCATATTCAAAGCACATGAAAACACATGCTTAACACCCAGGATTTTGATGTAGTTATGTGTTTCTTCACATTAAAGAATATTTTCTTCAATCAGATTAAACAGTGAACTGGGTCTGAGGGTAAGTTGTTTTCTCAAAGAAAATCCTGATGTCCTTGAGGAAAGAGATTAGTTACACAGGAGCAAAACAGGGTAGATATGGAAAGAGGGGAATAATACACACACACACACACACACACATACACGCACACACAGTGTAAATAATTTTCTTTGGAGGAAAGAGTGCCTGTTATTTCACAGAGAAAAACTGCTGGTTTTCAACTCTTTTCTTTATTATGACAGTACTGGAACTGAGACTAATGTAAGTGTAACACCATATTTTCTACACAGATGATGTCTCTTATGATGACTGCAATTGCTTCAACACTGGTGTTGAAACATGATCATGTTTGAGGCAGTCTAACTTTATTGACAGCATAAATCTGTAAATGCAGTAAAAAAACATTATATCTATAATGTATACAGTACTGTGCAAAAGTTTTAGGCAGGTGTGAAAAAATGCTGTAAACAAAGAATACTTTCAGAAATATAAATAATGATTGTTTATTTTTATAAATTTACAAAATGCAAAGTGAGCAAACAAAAGAAAAATCAAAATCAAATCAATATTTGGTGTTACAAACTTTTGCCTTCAAACCAGCATCAATTCTTATAGGTACACTTGCTCAAAGTCAGGCATTTTGTAGGATTATAGTCAGGTGTATGATCAACCAATTTTACCAAACAGGTGCTAATGATCATCAGTGTCATATGTAGGTAGAAACACAGTCATGTTTGGAACAACCTACCAGCCGAGTTCCTTCAAAAGCTATGCAAGTGTACCTAGAAGCATTGATGCTGTTTTGAAGGCAAAAGGTAGTAACACCAAATATTGATTTGATTTAGATTTCTCTTTTGTTCATTCACTGCATTTTGTTGATTGATGACAATAAATGATTAACACTTCCATTTGTGAAAGCATTCTTTGTTTACAGCATTTTTTCACACCTGCCTAAAACTTTTGCACAGTACTATATCTACAGGTATTAAGGCGAGTCTTTATATTTTTTATGAGAAGATAATTTTATTTCAAAATGTAGTTCAGGACTACATTTAATTACTGTCTGTGAAAAATAACACATATCACTGTACCGTCTCAGAACTATGTACTATTTACTGATGCTGTGCTAATTTGCTATTCAGTATGTAATAGATCTTGTCAGTAGGTGTAACGATGGCGGGGTGTGGGAAGGACGTCAACGCAGAGTATTCCTCCAGTCTTCCGGAACGTAACTTTATTAAACATAAACCAAAGCATAGAGCCACAAATGCCACCATTAACTGCAGGGCTTCGCCTCGTTAATGAACCGTGCTCTGTTCTGACTCCATCCATCCATCCATTTTCTGCCACTTGTCCCAAACGGGGTCGCGGGGGAGTGCTGGTGTCCAATCCAGCGCGTGGTCGACACCCTAACCACTAGGCCACCACTGCCCCCTGTTCTGACTCATTGGGGCTTAAATAGCAGCCCCAATGAAGCACACTGTGTCTCCATGAGCCCAGGTGTGCTTAGTCAGAACAGAGCGCCATCTGTCGTGCCCAACCGGAACCACAGGCACGACAGACTGTGACAGAAGGATCAGATGTGGAATATTGAGGAAGGTTACTCAGATTAACTGCTTTAAAGTACCTTGGATTCAATAAATGAAAAAAGACATGAATAATAATGAATCATAAATGAATGTTTTTTGGAAATCAGCAGCTCATGTGAACAACTGGCAAAGGCTGGAAAGTTTTCATTATTTTGCACTGACACTGATGCAGTTTCTCAGACCTGGAATAAGCCTATACCTAGTCTAAATAGTAAATCACAATGCCAGTGGTGATTCACTTCAGAATAAATCTGGGTGATTATCCTTAGGGCAAGGGATTAAGATATGATATGGGTATATAAGCTATGGGGCAGCGGTGGCCTAGTGGTTAAGGAGTTGGCCACAAGATTGGAAGATTACCAGTAGTTTGCTCTAAGGTACCCTTGACCAAAGTACCATCCCCGTCACTGCTCCCCGTGCGCTTCCATAGCTGCCCCCTGCTGCACGGTGTGTGTGTTTGTGTGCATGGGTTAAATGCGGAAGTCCAGTTTCATTGTGGCTCACTGTGTGCTGTGCTGTGTACTCACAATGAAAAGAACTTACACTTTCACTTTAAGATGTGTCCTGAACAACACATCAGTCTGAATGAAGATTTTGCATTGAAAGGAAAATAGTCAATGATTAAGCTGAAGCCCTGTCAAAGAATCTCACACTAAAATGTGAAAAGCAGAGGTATATAGTGTAGGTAAGGCTTGGGGCTTCTTAAGTTTGCTATGATGAATAGCTTGTTTTGTGCCATCACTGATGCTTTTTGTATTTTTTTTTTTTATAAAGGTAAAAAAAAAAACTGACCAGACATTATGAATAATTTAGTTTTCCTTAAAATGTCTAGAAATATACAGTGCATGCATAAAGTCGTCATTGAATGTTTTAGATTAATGTTAACATTGATTCAATTAATTTCTTCTTCATCAGGGTACACACAATAAATCACAACAGCAATAATAAAACATTTAAAGTAATAAAATTAAAAAAACTGAAATATTCAATGTATATACTTATTCAGAATCTTTGTTTTGATATTTGAAAATGAGCTCTATTGCATCCTGCTTGTATCAGCAGTACTCGAGCTACAACTTTTACAACTTGATCCACTTTTCACAGCTTGGTCCACTTGGGACTAGTTAAATTAATTTGACATAATAAGGCATCCGGGGCAGCAGTGGCCTAGTGGTTAGGGAGTTGGCCACAGAATCGAAACGTTGTGGGTTTGAACCCCTTACCAGTAGGTTGCCCTGAGGTACCCTTGAACAAGGTATCATCCCTGTACTTTCATAGCTGCCCACTGCTGCATGGTGTGTGTTTGTGCATGGGTTAAATGCAGAGGTCCAATTTCGCTGTGTGTTTTCACAATGACTTTTGCTTCACTTCACATCTGTTTATATAAGGTCTGACAGTTAATAGTGTATATCAGAGTGAAAACCAACCCATGGAGCTGAGGCCTGCAAAACAGAATTATGTGAAGATGATGGAACCAGCAGTCAGCTCTCAGGCTAGAGGGACCGAGCAGAAACCATTCCTCACTAAAGGATTATATACCCCACTGGGGTTTTTCAAAAAGCACCTGAAAGTCTTGATGAGAAGCAAAAAACTCTAGTATGATGCAAGAATTAAACTAAAAAATTAAATAATTTCCAGTTTCCAGGAGACTAGTCACATTAAGGCCAAAAATGCAAGCAGAAAAATTCCAGAAAACAATATACAGTTTATCAGAACACTTAGGATTTCAGACTGGTGTCAAGGGTTGCATTTCACCAAGACAACTGGCAAAAACATACAATCAGCAGTATGTTGGGATAGGAATAGCTTGGGAAAAACTGTGAAAATTGTGAAGTATTGTGTAGATTTCTGAGAAAAAAAATTAATTGAATCCATTTAAAGAGAAGTTTGAGAAATAACAAAATGTGACGTTCCACTGGTATTACTTCATTATTGGTTCATTAGATCTTTCAGTGCATGTTTTGCATCTGAAGTGAACTGGAGCTACAAGGCTTATCTAACTTAAGAAGTGATGAAAGCTTATTGCCACCTGTTAGCATTGTGATTTTCAAACCAGAGCTTAAAAAAACTTAATAATGTTCATTCCATAGTTAAATTTTCCCCTCTTTCTTACATACTAACTAGATGACAGTGCCATCTGATTGGGCCAACCTGACCTTGCATCTGCAGGATTCATTAACAAGTGCTGTAGGCCACTTCCTAGAGCAATGGCGATGGAACATCACACAGAGTGATCGCACTCTGGATGCCCGGCTAGCTGAGGAAAACTTCCACAACGTCATCTGGTACCTGGTGGTGATGATTGGCATGTTTGCCTTCATTGTGGTGGCCATTCTTGTGAGTACTGTGAAGTCCAAGCGAAGAGAGCATTCCAATGACCCATATCATAAATACATCGAAGGTGACTGGAGCACCCAACCTCAAATTCAAGCCTACAACCGGAGCTATGTCATCTCTAATGGCCCAGGTTCCCCGTGACCCACCTTGCCCTCTGGACTTCCAAGTACCTTATCAGCTCTACCCACATGGCTCAATGTTGAGTTCACTGAAATGTCATTTTATTTCCTATTAAAATTAAAATAAAATGAATGAATGAAAAATGCAGAATGCAGAAAAGTGCAAGATCTAATCTACTACAATAAATGCAACATATCAAATTGTGGTTGTGGTTGTGGTCAGTTGGTGCTAAGCATTGAAATCAAATGTTAAACTCAAATGAACAATCTCTGAGCAGTGAGACATTTGAAGCAGACCAACAGAACCAACAAGACACAGTTTCCATCATAAAGTATTAGTATTAGTTATTATTAGTATTAGTTAGGTGTAAGACCAGCAGTTGTAGGCATTACTGTTTCTCTCCATTTAATTAGTATATAGAATCTATCTTGTTGGTACTGTGAATAAAACAGCTAGGCAGGATAGGTAAGTGACTGCACTTATTCATCATCCCATTGCTGGGCCCCATGCCTCAGAGTCAACTGTTTCTAAATGTTTTGCCCTGTTAAAGAAGTTTGAGTCTTAGGTTATGGTCTTCTTCAGTAGCTTAAAGATGTGTGAGGTGTTTTATTTTGTCCAAGATTTCTTTTGAGGTGAATTTTGGGGGAATCAGGACCTGATTGCTATTTAACCACAGGAGAGATGTTGACAAACCACTGCCCATACAAGCACAAATTTCCTGCATGTTTCATTAAGGTTGTCAAAGTATTTAAAAATTTAAGTTAGGTGAACATCTAATATAAAGTAGAGAAAACAAAAATTATTGAATTTTATATTTTGTCAAAATATGTTTTGAAGTTTAGCAATTTTTAAGTAATTTTTTTTTTGAGTAATTTAAGAAACTTTTTAAAGTAGTTTTTTCTTAAGTAAATTAACTTTTCAAATGCTCTCCAAACGTCAGGGCACACCACTAGAGATAAAATTGTTAGTTTTATAACCTTATTTTTAAAATACATTTTTATATAATCAGTTTCACCCTTAAAGTACTTGGTAAGCAATCAGTGAGACAGGCCCTAGTTCTAATTCACACACACGGTACTGATTCAGTTTTAAAGAACACTTCACAGAAGAAGCAGAGTTGGGGTCCAGAATTACAGGAGCTAAAGAAAAAAACATAAACATATAATATTTTATGCACACCAAAATATGTTTTACACACTATTAAATATATCATCTTTTATGCATTCTTTCACAATATCGATGAGCAATGTAAGCGCTTATAAACCCTCATTCAACCCTCATTGGTCTTCCTCTTTTCCTCTTTCCTGACAGCTTCATCTTCAACATCCTCTTCCCAATATAACCATTGTCTCTCCTCTGTACATGTCCAAACCAACGCAACCTTGCTTCTCTAACTTTGTCTCCAAAACATCTATCCTGAACTGTCCCTTTAATATATTAATTTCTATCCTGTCCATCCTCGTCACACCCAAGGAAAATCTCAGCAACTTTAACTCTGCCACCTCCAGCTCCACCTCCTGTCTTTTTGTCTGTGCCACTGCCTCCAACCCATACAACATAGCTTGTCTCACTACTGTCCTGTAAACCTTCCCTTTTACTCTAACTTGTGCCCGTCTGTCAAAAATCACTACAGCCACTCTTCTCCACCTATTCAAACTTGCCAGCACTCTGAATTTCTGATCCCAAGTAAATTGGAGAAATTTAATTCCTGTATCATTGATACCTCTATTCCTTGCATCCTAACCACTCCCCTTTCCTCCCTTTCATTCACACTCATGTATTCTGTCTTTGTCCTGCAAACAAGAATGGGCTCAGCGCTGATCCTTGATGAAATCCAATTTCTACCTTGGTAATGTTTCTGTTACTCATAATACCAATTTTACCACTGTCACACTGCATATCATACATATCTTGACTCATACATATCAAGAACTACTCTCACATACTTCTCTGTAAGACCTGACTTCTTCATGCAAGACCACAGCTTCTCTCTAGGCACAAGTCCACAAAGGCACAATGCAAGTTTATCTGACTTTCTCTGTACTTCTCCATCAACACCCTCAGACCATACTGCTGTTACATTTACATTTGCGGCATTTAGCTTATCCAGAGTGACTTCCATGTCCTAATCACAAGGTCAGTCCCCCTGGAGCAATTCAGGGTTAAGGTGGGATTCGAACCTGGGACCTCTTGATCCATAGGTCCATAGGCAAGTACCCTACCACTAGACCACTGCCCCCCTTGTTCACTTTTCACTAACCATCGCCTCTTTTCCTAACACTTTTCTTAAGCTTCCACCACTCTGTCCCATAACTTCATCCTGTGACTGACCAACTTTATCCCTTTATTGTTACCACAGCTCTATGCATCACCCTTATTCTTGAAAATCATCACCAGTACACTTTTCTCTCCATTCCTTAGGCATCCACTCACTTTCCAAGATTGTGTTAAACAATCTGGTCAGAAACTCCACTGTCATCTCTCCTAAACACCTCTATGCCTCCACCGGTATGTCATCCGGACCAATAGCCTTTCCATTTTTCATCCCCATATCGCTGCCCTTACTTCCATCTTGCTTATTTGCTCCACTTCCTGGTTCACTATCCTCACATCATCCAATCTTCTCTCTCTCTCATATTCTCTTCATTCATCAGCTGCTCAAATGTACTCCTTCCATCTGTTCAACATGCTCTGTTCACTTGTGAGTACATTTCCATTTCTATCCTTAATTGCTCTGACCTGCTGCACACCTTTATCTTTCTGTCTTTCAGTCTAGCCAATTGGTATACAGTTAGGTCCATATATATTTGGACACTAATTTTGTTTTTGTACCTGTTTACTGAAATATATTCCAATTATAGTTATATAATTAACTCTCCGCTTTCATTTGAGGGTATCCACATTTAAACTGGATGAACGGTTTAGGAGTTCCAGCATAACTGGACAATTGACAATTGAAAGCATACCATATTATCTGTAAAACATGGCGGAGGCAGTGTGATGGCTTGGGCTTCCATGGCTGCCAGTGGCACTGGGACACTAGTCAAGTCAAATAGGTTAAGTAGGATTTTATTGTCATTTCAGCCATATACACAGTACATAGTAAAAAGAAATAATTTTCCTCCAGGACCCTGGTGCTACACACAAGACAACATCAGACACAACATAAGACACAACAGAAGACACAACCTAATACACAAGACAAGGCAATAAGTGCAGACAACAGACAACAATAGACAGTACAATAGACAATAGTACATTCAATAGTACATTCATCAAAACAAAACAAAATCCACCATTGACAAACTGTCACAGAACCCCCCCAAAAGGTACAATTCCTGGGGCACCAAAACATAGCCTCACCCTGAGCTGAGCCTCTGGGGGGAGGCCAAACAAAAAACACCCAAAAATTAAACAGCCCCCCTTCTGGGGCATATGGCTAGGTCCACAAAACCAAACTTAAACAAAAGGGGCCCCTGACCAGCCGCCGCCACGTCCAGGGCTGCTGGCGGTGGTGAGGGGTTTCCCAAAGTCCCAGTCCACTCCAGGGTCCCATGGTCATAGGAACAGTCTTTTGTACCTGGCAAGTGTCCTCACCAACAGTGTTTACATGACTTACATATTTCCAATTCATCCATGACATGACAGATCCATCCATAACGTGATTCTCGACACTCTGTCTACTTACTGGATGTTTCCAAACATCCAGATCTGATCCCTCACTGTGGTCTGCATGTCCAACCTCGAACTGATTCTTCAATAGGCGTTCATTCCCACCAGGATGATGTTCCCCCATGGGGAAGATGTGGAGGTCTATTATGATCTTTCCCCTCTGAGTGATCATGGCAGTCTGGAGGGCCACCAGAGCAGAACTTCCTGGACATGCATTGGTCACTGGTGCATTGAGACTTCTCTTTCGGAGAAAGAGAAGAGAACAGACCAGCACATCTTCAACAACAAGAACCAACATGGAACGCATCGGAGAGAAAACATCACGTGTGGCCACCATTATCAAACACACTGAGCATGCTGAGGAACTGCTGAGCAAGAAACTCAAGGACAGAACCAAAAAGCAACAGCAGCGGTCGTATGATTCTAATTCACATTTACATACATCTGTACACACACTGACAGCCAAAAATACAAAGTGTACACACACAACAGCTTACACACTGTATCAAGTTGAAGATTTAAGAAAATGCCAAAGTTAACACAGACAATTGAGGGGCAAAAATGTACATTTTTAGTTGATTGTGACATATATTCTGTAAAAAACAAAAAAAAGAAAGAAAGAAAGAAAAAAGAAAAAGAGAGAAAATCTCTCCTATCTCCTTCTCTTCCCTTTTGTGGGTGTACCGTTATGTCCACAGGAACAGGGGGAATGTCTGTGTTTGAGCCATTCTCTGTACCTTTCAAATGTGAGCTAGGCCAGCATGCTTTTGAACATCAATTGATCGACACTTCTACTTTCATCATTTTCATTATCCTTAATTTATTAGGCCGTGATTTATGTGTATTTTGGGTTTATAACTGAATTGTTGTGAAAATGGGATGTTATTGATACTTCAGAGGGGAGGTGTTTCCAATTGTTTATGAGCAACTCCTTGTTTTATCATGAGTGGCGGCTCACAGATACAGACATTGCCTGCGCTCTTATCTCTGCTGCTGGGACAGGCTGAGACCAGGGGGCAGGGATTTTATGTCTTCAGATCATTTGCATTGTGCAGTTAGTGTTGCTGCTGATTGTGACTGGGTTTTAATGGACAGTGGGAGAGTGAGTGCACCCACACCAGCATTCAATTAGATAAACTGTTTTGGAATGGACACGGTTGGTGTTTCAGTGCTGTTTACTGAACAGCAAATAGAGTTTTTCCTGTTGTTGGCAGGACGTGGGTTCATTCATTCTGGTTTGCACACAGGCAGAAGATTGGGTTCCTGTCTGTGGCTGTGCTGTTTTATACAGCAACAAAGTTCAGGCTTTTGCCAGCCCTTGTGAGAGCACAACCTCTTGTAAGCGTATTACCCAATTATTTTTTTTTTTTTTGAGCCACCATACACAATGACCAGTTTGGATGAAGACCCAGCTCTGTCAAAACTTCCAGATCACTTGTGGTTGAAAGATAAAAATGATGTTGGGTCGATAAAGAATAGTCCTCCGGTTGTTAATTATAATAATGATATTTCATATTTCAATTTTCAATTTATTCTTGTATAGCGCCTTTTACAACAAAGTTGCCCCAAGGCACTTTACATTGATGGTCGATGATGGAACAGGTTACAATAATAGATGTTAAAGCCGGATGACTACGAAGGAGAGGAACCAAAAACTCCACTGTGTGGAGAAAATAAACCTCTGAGGGTCCAAGGTCAACCGGCTACCCAACCCCCTTGGGTATACTAACAGTACAAAGTTAGTTTGGTTTTAAACTCCAGGATCAGTAAGGAGTCCCAAGTTGCTTCCAGGTACCGATGAGCCGCCAGGGTCCCTTGGCGCATCAGATGCATCGCACAGACCAGATGGTAGTTCGGCATTGGACTCAGGTGATGACCACAGTGGGCCCCCCCGGACATGTGGGGAGAGAAATGGAATATGGGGAGGGTAAGTAATGAGCAGGATCCAGTAGTGACAGACACAGAAATGAAACAATACAGTGCAATGGCATGTACAGCAGCACCAGCGACATTAGTAATGGTGCACTATGGTGATTGGTAAGCTAAACTAAAAAAGTAAGTCTTCAGCCATGATTTAAAGACTGAGACTGATTCGGCATCCCGTACAGAAGCAGGCAAGCTATTCCACAATCTAGGGGCCCTGTAACTGAAAGCTTGTGCTCCTATACATTTATTTATGCAAGGGACAATTAGGAGATCTTTATTCTGGAATCTAAGTGGGCAATTAGGTGTATAGGTAATAAGCAATTTGGTTAGGTATATTGGGGCAAGACCTTTAAGTGCCTCGTAGGTTAAGAGGAGGACCTTGAAGTCAGCCTTGTACCTAACAGGAAGCCAGTGAAGCAAGGAGAGTATGGGAGTTATGTGATCGTACTTCCTGCTCCTGCTAACAATCCTAGCAGCTGTGTTCTGAATGCGCTGTAGGGTGCTTAATGTGCCCTGAGAGCTTCCAGAAAGTAGGGCATTACAGTAATCTAATCTACTGTATACAAATGCATGTACTACTTTCGCCGTGTTGTCCATTGACAGAAAACGCCGTAGTTTGGCAATGTTCCGAAGTTGCAGGAAGCATGTCTTCGCAACTGCATTAACATGAGGATTAAATGAAAGATTTGAATCGAAAATAACACCAAGGTTACGTGCCAGAGTACTACCTGAAAACTTCAACCCTGCATCCCGGATATGTGAAATGAAGTTGGCCCTGTCTACATCACTACTACAAAACAAGAGCAGCTCAGTTTTTTCGGGGTTTAGTGAGAGGAAGTTGTTATTCATCCAATCCCTAATATCACTGAGGCAGCTAATTAAATTGCCGGTTGATGCTTTATCACATGATTTAACAGATCGGTATAGCTGAGTGTCATCAGCATAAGAGTGGTAACTAACATTATGCTTCCGTATAATAGTGCGTAGTGGGAGCATGTAGAGGGAGAAGAGCACTGGGCCTAACACTGACCCTTGTGGGACTCCATAGTTAACTAGTGACATAGGTGAGGGGGTGCCATAATCATCCATTTGGATGAAGTAGTAACAGTTTGTAAGATAGGAGTTGAACCATTTAAGGGCTGTTCCGCTAATGCCGACAGTGGAGTGAAGCCTATTTACTAAAATGGAGTGATCTACCATGTCGAACGCAGCACTAAGATCTAAGAGAACAAGAACAGTGATGTTTCCTGCATCAGTCGAGACCATTATATCATTCACCACTCTAGTTAGAGCAGTTTCTGTGCTATGGCCGAGCCGGAAGCCTGATTGGAATTTATCTAAGAGGTTATGCGTGTCTAGATATGACTGCAGTTGTCTCGCTAGATGCCATCTAGTTTTTCTAGAATCTTAGAGAGAAATGGGACATTAGAGATAGGTCTATAATTACTTGGTGAGCGAGGGTCCAAGTTAGGTTTTTTAAGCTGTGGTCTAACCACTGCTGTTTTAAACTGATTGGGGACTACACCTGAGGTCAAGGATGCGTTCATGATATCAAGTATAGGTGTTGACAGTATTCCTAAGGATTCCTTCAGGAGCTTGGTTGGAATGGGATCTAATCGACAGGTTGTGGACTTTGCCTTGGTTATAACAGAAAATAGCTCAGAGTTATCAATGAGATTAAAATCACTAAAATATTGTGAGCACTGTTCTGGTAATGGATTAATTAGAGGGCTAATAGGGCACATTTGGAGCCTAATGTTGTTAATTTTATAATTAAAAAACTTAAGAAACCTCTCGTTAGTAATACTACATGCTGGCCTTTTATAAGTTTTGTCTGTTAGCTGAGCTAGTGTCTGAAATAAATAGCAGGGGTTATGCTTGTTGTTTTCAATAAGTTTTGAATAGTACTCAGTGCGAGCACTATATAGAGCTTTCTTATATTGTTTTAATTTAGCAGACCATAGAACCTGAGAGGCTTGGAGACCTGTTGTCTTCCATCTGCGTTCTAGCTTATGGCACTCCCGCTTAGCAGCCCGTGTGTGACCATTGAACCAGGGAGAGTGCCTGATAGTTCTGACCTTCTTTGTCTTAATTGGGGCAACCTGATCAAGGATCTGCCCAACTACTGTATTGTACATGTCGGTGATGTCATTAACAGTTTTGTTACAGGTGAAATCTATCTCTGTTATGGCCTCCATAAACTGAACACATTTAGCTCTGTTTAGGTGTCGTGTTGTACTAGTCCTTTCACTGAGGTACGGTGGAGACATATTAATCTCATACGTGATTAAAGAATGGTCGGAAAAAAGTTTATTTAAGGAGTGGACCAGTACAGTATCAATGTCAAGTCCATATGAGATAATTAGATCTAGCGTGTGTCCTTGTACATGGGTAGGTCCTGATATATGCTGGGTGCAACCGACAGAACCGTGTCGAACGCAGCACTAAGATCTAAGAGAACAAGAACAGTGATAACTACTAAAAATCCGCATACAGGCCTTGTCAATCATAATACCCACTTAAACAGGAAGTGATGGTATTAGACCAGTATTTGAAGCCTTGAGGAAGGCAGGGATGATTGTTCTGTGTCCAGATTCTCCAGTCCGTACGCTGTTATTTCCTGTCCAAAATCAGGGATGGGGTCAACCCACCAAATGTATATGTATGTATGTGTGTATGTGTGTATGTATGTATTTATTTATTTTTATTTGCAAGCAGTCGGTGCTGCGGTACAGGCCCGTGCACCCATAGTTCCAAATCCGTACACCAACCTATCGCAAATTCCGCCAGATGCCATGTGGTTCTCTGTGATTGAATTGGCCATAGCATTTTTCAGTGTCCATGTACACTCTGATTGTCAATTTTGGTTTGCTTTTAACTTCACAAAGGTGCACTACGCAATTCATTAGCTTCCTTAGCTTTGTCCCCGGGGACCGCAGTTTTGCAGTATGTTGATGATTTTCTGATTGCAGCACCCTGCCAAGCATAGTGCAGAAAAGACACACAGTCTCAACAAACCATTTGGCTGAGAATGGCCACAAGGTCAGTCTGTCTAAGGTTCAATTTGTTAAACAGCAAGTGACATTTTTGGGCCATATTATCTCACCACAAAGTAAATCACTCTCAAATAAGCGTGCCAAGGCCATTCATGATATAACCGGACATGTGACTAAGAAGCAATTAGCATCTTTTCTGGGAATGTGTTACTATTGCAGAGGTTTCATTCCTAACTATTCAGAAATGGCCTTTAACAATTTGAAACAAGCCCTATTGTCTCCTCCAACACTGGGCATCCCAGATCCACCAAACCATTTGTGCAAACAGTCTCTGAGAAGGAGGGACACATGACTTCAGATTTGTTACAAAAACATGGAGATAAGCTTAGGCCAGTGGCCTATTGCTCTTTAGAGCTGCCTTACAGTGTTCCACACCATCGAATTCCAATGAAAAAGGATCAATAGTGGCTCCTGCAAAAGGTAATCAAGCTGCTGCACTCACAATTGGGAAACTGGATGGGAAGAAACCTTGAAATGTTGTTGGAGGATAAGACAGGGAGCCATCAGTAAAAGGACCTTTGTCTAAAAAGATCACTCTACTCTAAAAGATCACTCTATTGTTGGTGAAGTGGCAAAGGTGGGGGGAACTGAGGTTTTAATTATGACAGCATTGAGTATTATTGGTGGAAACTATTAATGGGATGGATTTATGTAAATTTGAACATGATTGAAATGTATTTAAAGTCCGAAGTTGGGATGAGCTTTTTTGGAGCTGCTCCCACTGGACCACGCCTGCTGATACTCTTCAGTAAATTGGTTGTGCTGCATCTCTCTGACTTCGCTTGATTTTTTGACCTCATTTGATTTCTGACTTGGAAAAAGTTTTGGACTTGGGATTACACTTCAATTTCTCTTCTCTAACAGGACCACAGCGCAGCCCACCTGTCAGCTGCAAGATGTTTTGAAATGTAATGTACACCAAGTGTCACCATTAAACATTGCACTAACCTTAACCCTTCCACTTTGCTTCCATTACCAGAAGACAGTGAACCTTATGACTGTGGCAGCAGTGGTTACTGTTTTTTTTGCTCCCAATCATCATGAGAATATTACAGATCTAATAGACCACATGAGAAGTGTAATTGCTACTCCACCTTCAGTGGATGACAGCTGGTGCAGTTGGATTTACACTTTGATGGGACCATATTGTTATTTGCTGACAATGATAGTGCTCATTGCTATTGTTTTTTTTGTCTTTGTCTGTGTGCACCTTGTTTATTGCAGTGTTTCACAGTGATGATTCAGCGGCTCCTCACATCCACACAGGTGCAATACCGGAAGTTACATGCTGAGGGGAAGGTATAGCAAGCATGCGATGATACAGATCTAGACCCAAACCCAGACTGGGCCCAACTACATGACCTGCATGATAATGTCACAAGCGATGAAGATGACGAGGAGGAGTTTTGAAACTTTTCATGTCTTGCTTTGCAGAGCATTTCTGATTTTGATTTGATGTGTGTGATTGTGATGTTGATTTTTAAAGTGAAAGTGACAACCCTTGTCATTGCGAGGTCATGGCACAGCACACATGAACCACAACGAAATTGGACCTCTGCATTTAACCCATGCACACTCAAACCCGTGCAGCAGTGGGCAGCTATTGAAAGCGCCCGGGGAGCAGTGATGGGGACGGTACCTTGCTCAAGGGTACCTCAGGGCAACCTATTGGGAAGGGGTTTGAACCCCCGATCCTCCGATCATGCGGCTAACGCCCTAACCGCTAGGCCACCACTGCCCTAGACCTCTGCTTTTAACCCATGCACACAAACACCGTGCAGCAGTGGGCAGCTATTGAAAGCGCCCGGGGAGCAGTGATGGGACGGTACCTTGCTCAGGGGTACCTCAGGGCAACCTACTTTTTGAGGGAATCGAACCCACAATCTTCCGATGCGGGGCCAACTCCCTAACCACTAGGCCACCGCTGCCCCTTTAACATGATTTTGTGCTCTGACTTTCTTATTAATAGAAAACTATTAATAATTGATCAACTATTGTTCAGCAATGTGTTGCAGTTTTGCTGTAATGCAGGACAAAATGTCCCAGATGAGGTATATGTGTGTGTGAAGGATGTAAACAGATAAGGGAGAAGAGCCAGGCAGGGACTTAGATAAAGCAACTTTAAGGTTTACGGGAACTTTAAGGTCGAGAGGAGGTGGACCTGCAGCCCAAAATGTGTACAACAGCTTTTGCTCTTTTGTATGTGGGGCTTCCTTTTGTTTTCTTAGTGGGGTGCGAGAGGAATCCTCACTGCAATGATAAATAAAACTATCTTTTTTAGACTAACAGTGCCTCTGACTTGAGGCTGCATTATTTGCAGGAAAATTTGTTAGATGTTGTGTCAGTGATATTACCATGTACTGCTATTTCTTTGTGTGTTAAAAATTAAAAATGTGAGTGTTGGGAGACATGAACTTGTTAATGGGGGTGTAGTGATCTTGCTCAAGTGTACCCAAAGTACTGCTGTCTCAACTATTCCCTGTTCCAACACACCTCATCCAGTTTATGAGGATATTAAGCAGATGAACTGGAACAGGTTTATTGGGGGAGGGAACAGGGCAATAGGTTACCAGGATCAGAATGAACAGAACACTGTTAAAATGTTTAAAGGAGTTTTACGTTATTAAGAAGTAATGCATATAGGCAGAAGAAGGAGTTCTGTTCTCACAGTCTGGGAGAAGATGCAGGAGATCATTCAATTTAGTGAGTCTCTCTCTCTCTCTCTCTCTCTCTCTCTCTCTCTGCTCTGAAAAGTTTTATTCTCCAAAGAAAATTATGTTATTGGACAGAAGTCATTCAAAATGTTTGTTAAAAAAGTTGTAATGTTTGTAACGCTCCAAGGCGTGCATAGAATCAAGAATGGAAATCTCACCCTCTAAGGCGGGTACAGAATCAAAGTCCTTTTTATTATTCCTCAAATCATGGCTGTAGAGAACGCTCTCATCTCTCTCCTTGTTTGGTTTGGTGCTCACAGGGTTTTTCAAATTCAAAGTCTCTTGATCACTGCAATAGTGGATGTCTATGCATTTCTTATCTGCAAAGCTCATATTGCCATCTCTGAACTGCTGTTCATTCAAGCATGATGTTTCATCAGTACTTTTCAGAATACAGACTGTACCTTGCAGTCCTTCTGCACCCTCAGGGTAGTTCGGACAGTACTCCCATACAACAGAGGGACACGCACCATGTACTCTATTGGACAGTGTATTGGGAGGAATTTTAGTGATCAGAGGACAGATTGCTTCTTCTATGCTGTCCGCACCGTCTCTCGCCGTGTCACACAGGAAATCCCTGGGACTGCAGTAACCCTTGTTATAGTTCCAGCGACTGCAGTTCTCACTGTGTGTCAAGCGTCTTCCATTCTCATAATGCTCCTGACTGTGAGCAGTCTCTGTAATTCTGAATGCCGAGGCTGATGCATAGTTAAGGACAGAAATGTCGTTCATAACCTTGGGTGCATAATTCAAAACTGGAGCTTCACTCTCACTTTCACTGAGAGAAGCTTTGTCTCAATCCCGCTGATGTCACAGTGTTTCCTCCTTCAACCATTCTCTCTGTTTGGTGTTTGTGGAAATGTGACAACAACCAGATGGTGGGGAGTTTATGATCTTCTCAAGAAAAGAGTCTAATTGGGGTTCTATTGCATTTTGCGCACTTCCTTCGTAGTTCTCAAATGGATGTTCAGCGTTCAGCAGCCTTACTTGTCTTTCACTTCTTAGTAGACTCTTCCTCAGCTGCTCCACCCTGGGGGTTGTCCTTCAGGGATCTAGTTTGCATTGGATCAGCTGAGCGAACTGAGACTGAGGCCGTTAGTTCTACTTCCATGCTCCTGACCAGTGCACACAGCTCTGTGAGTTCATTGGCCTCTTTCAGTTCAGTCTGAAGACAGGCTTGGTTGTCTTGTACCAGTTCTGCCTTTGTCTGATTTACCCGTTGTTCCAAAGTGGCCACTTGAGTCTTCAGTTTTTCTGTGTTTCTTGACCCTTTCCATTGGAGAATGACCATGGCTTGAAGCTTCTTCTAGAATGCTCTTTCTTTCTTGAGTTTACTGACCTCTTTCTGCAGTTCACTGTTATCTTGAGCCAGAGCTTTTCTTTCCACTTCAATTTCCTTCTGACAAAGAGACAAGAGGCCTGTAGTCTCCTCTAGTTGAGAAAGTAGTTTGCTGTTCCTCTCCTCATGTCTCCGCTTTTCATTTGAGGCTGATGTGATCACCTGTGTCACTGAGGCTTCTTTCTCTCTCAGCTGCTGGGTGGTTCTTGTCAGCATGTCTTTCTGTTGACCGATTTGGATGTCCATGCAGTTGATCTGTTCCTTTCTCAGCTGAAATCCAGTGAGCAGTGTGTGGTACTTCCTGTTGACCTGTTTGAGATTCTCTGATTCAACCATTAGCTTCTCTTGCATCTTGTTAAGGTTCTCAGTCAACCAACTGATCTGTTCATCTCTCTGTTGAACTTCTGAGAGAAGTGTGCTGTGCTTTACTTTGGCCTGGTTAAGATTCTCTGATCTGGCCCTTAGTTCTTCTTGGAGACTGTAAATACTTTCAGTTAAAATTATAATCTCCCTCTTGGACACTAGGCACTCAGCTTGTTTTTCCTTTAGTGCGAGCCCAAGTCTAGCCAACTCCTCTTGAAGAAAACGTCTCATAATGGCTGTCCTCCTGCAATTCGTGGATTGTGGCTTGGAGGGAGACCATCTCATCTTCCAGTCACTACTTTATCTGACAGAACAGACATCTCTTCTTGCCGTTCTTCCAATCGTTTACACTTGGTTTCCTGTTTATGCAGGGCAAGCTTCAAATCAGCATTCTCTGTTTATCTATTTATCTAATTCCTTTATCGTTGTTACTCAATATTTAATGTTTTGTGTTAGAAATGACGTGTAATTTTACCTTTTTTTTTTTTTGGAAAACAAATTGATATTACTGTAGTTGCAGTAAAAGTCGCACATTCTTTATCCAAACAGCACAGCGCGTATTATGTAAAAAATTGTTTAAATAAAAATTAATGAATGTATTAAGGTGCGTAAAGTATGTGTGTCTAAAGTGTGTGTTTTTAGACACAGCTGTAGTCTGAATATTTATATTAATGTAATATTCAGAAACAGCTTTAAGTGTTTGTAATAAATATTTAAGTGTGTAAAATATTATATATTAAATTATATATTTCTTTTTCTTCAGCTCCTGTAATTCTGGACCCCAACTCTGCTCATCCTAAACTTTTCATTGCTGATGATCTGGCCAGTGTGTAACGGTGGCGGGGTACCGGAAGGACGCCAGTGCGGAGCCAGGAGTTCGGAACTTAGTTTTATTATTCACAAGCACACAAACAAGAAGCAAGGACTGCAGTTCTAAGCAGAAACCAAGAACGGAGGAACTGCAGTCTAAACCAAGTTGCCGGATTACCACATACAAAAACCAAAACCACCACTGCATGTAGGCTTAGCCTAACTAATGAGCCGCGCTCTGTTCTGACTCATCGGGGCTTAAATAGTCAGCCCCAACGATGCACACCTGTGCCTTCATGAGCTCAGGTGTGCTCAGTCAGAACAGAGCGCCCTCTAGCGTACCCCAAAACACCTCATGTGACACACCTCATACGTGACAGAAACACCTCATCTTTGACACAGTGTGAGATTCAGTGAAGAGGAACAACAGCTTCCTGATCATCCTGACAGATTTGGTGATTATTGTTGTCTTCTGGGTTCTAAGGGGTTTAATTCAGGAACACACTGTTGGGAATTTGAAGTTGGAGAGAGTACACTGTGGTTTATCAGTGTGATGATAGAATCTGCTCACAGGAAGGGAGGTATACGTTCCAGATGTAGACTGTGGTTTGTGGGTTGTGCTGATGGTAAATATGGAGCCAGTTCTACCCCGCAGTCAGACACTCTCCTCTCAGAATCACAGAAAGTGCAGAGGTGTGAAAGTGTGTGTTCGTGAGAGGATCAGAGAAGGACAGTTGTCCTCTGAACCAGTCCAGCTACACTCTGACTCTCACTAACACACACTTACACACTTTCACACACAGATTCACTGAGAAAGTTCTGCCGTTTAGCTGTGTTTACTGTAAAGTATCTCCTCTTAAGATCCTCCCAGTGAAGAGTGAATCAGTTCAGTTAGAGCTGCTTCTGTCTGTGTGTGAACCACAAATGATTCACTGAATCTTCTGAAATGATTTTAGTTATTTGGTGGTTAAAGCGGGTGATTAGAGGTGATGGGTGAAGGTGTGTGGAAAGCTCCGGCTCAGTATTCCGGGGAACAGGACCTTGGCCATGGCCTGGATGCGGTGGCAGACATGACATCAGGAAGAAATGGCTAAAGTTAGTACGGAACTTGAGGAAAAGCAGGCTGGGTACTTAGAATATGAAACGGTACAAAGGACGAAGGACGAAGATGAAGAGATCAGCTGCATGAACATTCAGGTTACTCAACAGAAGGATTCGCTGACAAGGCTCAACTAGCAGCTGACTGATAGGGAAGCTTCAGCTACACAGGTGATCACCTCGGCCACAAACGAAAGGCTGAAATATGAGGAAAAGATCACCATCTGCTTTCTCAACTAGAGGAGACCAAAGAACTCTTGTCTCTTTGTCAAAGGGAGATGGAAACCATGGAAACAGAACAAAAGGTTCTGGCTCAAGAAAGTGATGAGCTTCAAGGAGAGGTCAGTAAACTCAAGAACGAGAGAGAGGTCCTGAGGAAGAAACTGCAAGCTGTGATTGTTGTCTGAAGGGAATGGATGAAGAAAACAAATGGACAAGAGAGCCAAGTTGCATGTAATGCAACAAAGAGAGTAGAGATTCCAACCTTGCAGGAGAAGCCGGAGACTAAAGTGGCCACTATGGAAGAACGGCTGACCAGGGCAGATCTGAAGCAGGTGCAGGACAACAGCGCTGCTCTGCAGGCTGAACTGGAAAAAGCCCGGAGAGAGGCCAATAATGCAGGCCAAGTGGGATCAATACGGAGCTTCTCCCAGCGAAACCAAAGCAGGGCTCCCGTTCTTGATTATGTGCCTACCATGGAGGCCTTGCAAGTTCTTGGTCTGGATTATGCACCTGAGATTGTGAGCGGCATTTATGTTCTGGATTATGCACCGGTCTCAGAGATCAGAGTTTCTAAGACTACTCAAAGTCAGGAGCATTCTGAGGAAGGAGAACACAGGACACACGGTGAAAACTGCAGACACTCTTACAATGGCAACAAGGGCCTTGCAAATAGCGCAGACAAAAACTGCTTACACAACCAGGAACGTATCGTTGAAGGAACTTCAACTTTGAACTGCTCAGTAAGTCTCAAGCCTTGCAGTGAAGGTTTGTGCATTCCCTACAGTCATGTGTGTGAAACAGAGAACTGCAAGAATGGTGCAGAGGATGATGGTGAAAGCCAGTGCAAAGAGGAATGTTTTCAGTATGCCCAAGGTGAGAGGTGTGTTAACCAGAAAATCCCTCATGTTTAAGATTGCTCTGATTTAATGAGCTGCTTTTGTTTGTCTGAGGATTGCCACCAACACTGCGACAGCAGAAGCCGGTGCCCTCCTATGAGCATTGTCTGTGATGGTGAAGGAGACTGCCTTTGATAGCACAGATGAGATTGGCTGTGCTCCAAAAGAGAAGTTTCAATCAGTGACCAGTACATGTCCATGAAGTTCTGCTCTGGTGCAGACTGTAATGGTGGTGTTTGAGTTTCCTGTGTTGTTTTGTTTACCATGAAGAATAATGTTATGTTCCTGACCCCTGGCTCCACATTGATGTCCCACCCGCACCACACCCCCGATACACCTTCATCTTCTGACACTTCTGCTCCTCCTCCTCCCTCAGTGCAACGATTCTGGCTGCCTCTTCATCTTGTAGAAACTGGTGAAGCTTCTCAAACTCTTCCTCAACCTGTCTCTCTGTGTGCTGAGCCTGAGTCTGGAATGAAGGAGTAAATCAGATGAATATTTGATGGATTATGTAATTGTTCAGAAACTGAATTTGTGTTTTAATTCTAAACTTTAAACTTAACTGGGATCAGACTGCAGATCATATAAACTCTTGAAAAATCTTCTTTTTTTCCTGCAGGGGCTTCAGTGCAGACTTGAGTTCCTCCTGAAATACATGAGCACCCTGGATAACGACTGTCTGTATTACAGATGATTTATGAATGGGTGTAAGTCTAAATTAAACTGTTGTTAATGGAAACACTTGCATCTGTACATTGAAAACCAGGAAAAACCCCCAAAATTTTTAACAAATAGAACATGTAATTAACAGAACTATTTGTACTGCACCTTCTAAACTTTTTGGATCTACTGTGACATTATTCACAGTATACCCTTTAATGAATGCTATGAAATACCCTTTGCAGTAATGCACACACAAAAAAAAATGAACATGTGCCTTTGTCTTCTGCATATCCTTCTTTAACTTAACTTATTACGGAGCTTCCCTCTTAGATTTATTCATTGTTTATAATATTCGCGAATGGATGAAGAACGGAGGAATTTCAGTGGACAGTGTAACTTGTTTTGCTCTCTATATGACAATAAAACTTTGAATCTTTAAATATGATGTAAGTTATTTTTTACAGCTGAAACTGAAGTTTTGAGTGTAAACAGCACACAAACTGACACAAGTTTCCTATTAAAGCACACCCTAATGTTTAAACACTGTATTTACCATGCAGTCTAAGAGAGCCTCATCGGTGGGACAGAACTTGTGGTCGGCATGTTTCCTTGACGTCTGACACACCACACACACAGTGTGAGTTTCTCACTGTGCAGACTGCAGAGTGTTTCAGACCATTCTGCACAGGCTTTACAAACACTGTGGCTGCAGAGCAGAAGAACAGGGTCCTTGAAGATTTCATAGTACACAGGAAGAGGAGAAATCCTCTGAGAAAGATTTAGAAGCCATTTTCTTCAGCTGTTGTTCCTTCCAGTCTAAATGTTCACACTTTCAAGCTCAGCTCTATGAAAATATTCACACTCTGATTTCAGGTCTGTTTAAAGTTAAACATGTGGTTTTGTTGATGCAGTCAGCAATCCGTTTTGCACAAAGTTTGCAGCTTGCAGCTTTGCAGTTTGCAGGGAGTTCTCCAGTTTTTATTATGGCGGTCTACATCCCACCCAGCGCTAGCGCTAACAGCGCGCTGGCTGAACTTTATGGAGTTATCAGCGAGCTCCAAAACTACCATCTGGATGGACTGTTTATCATCGCCGGAGATTTCAACCGTGCAAATCTCAAGTCAGTTCTCCCTAAATTTCATTAACATGTGGACTTTGCAACGAGGGGGGGAAACATGCTGGACTGTGTTTACACAAACATGGCCGGCGCGTACAGAGCTGAGCCCCGCCCCCACCTCGGACAAACCACATCTCTGTTCTGCTGATCCCAGCGTACAGACCCATCGTCAGGCGTGTGAGGCCTGTGGTATTTATGTTATTTTACTTTTTTTTTTATTTCAAGGAAGTGTGTGTGGGTGAGTTCACTGTCTTCTGGCTGGTTGAAATTTTCTACACTTCGTTGACCATCAGCGAAGGCTGCTAAGGGAGAGGCTACTAGCACTTCACCTTAGAGCATTCCTCTATATCAGGAACAAAGTTCACTCTTTTGCAGTGACTGGCATAGATCCACCTTTTCTTGCCAGACACCTTCACTGCAGCGGATGTAATCAGCAGCACTTGGTATGGCCCTTCCCACTTTGCACCAAGCGGCGCACGCGTTGGTTGCCTGTTGAGAGGTACATTGAACGGCATGTATCAGTTTGTCGCAGTATTCAACCAAACATCGCTAGCAAGGTGAGCATCTGCTTGTCTCAAGTCAAAGCTTCCTGGCAGATTCATGGGACGGCCAGTGATGATTTCAAATGGACTGAGTCAAGTTTTCTTGTTTGTTGTTGCTCTGATACTGCACAGGAAGATTGGCAAGGCCCGAGGCCAAGCAAGACCTTCCTGGTGGTATTTGGAAAGATGATTTTTGATCACTCCTTTCATTCTCTCCACTTAGGATGATGAGTGAAAAAAAGTGACAACCCTTGTCATTGCAAGGTCACAGCACAGCACACAGTGAACCACTACGAAATTGGACCTCTGCATTTAACCCATACACTTAAACACCATGCAGCAGTGGACTGCTATTGAAACTGCCCAGGGAGCAGTGACAGGGACAGTACTTTGCTCAAGGGTACCTCAGGGAAACCTACCAGTGAGGGAATTGAACCCACAATCTTCTGATGCAGGGGCAACGCCCTAACCACTAGGCCACAGATGCCCAATGAAGTGTGATGGTGGAATCGAGGTGCACAGAGGGATCCACCAGGACACACACGCAAAAAAAAAAAAAAAAAAAAAATGAGGGCAATGGAATGCCCATTCAATGCCTATCAGTCAAAATAAATTCTTGACAAACTGCACCTGTGAAATGTGTGTGAGCAGCCATTGCTTTTTGGCATGGTGATGCTTCTACCCATATTGAAAACTTGTCCATAATGACTAACACGTCTTAATATCCGTGACTTTTTGGCAATGTGATGTAATCAACTTGCAGATGCAGGAAGGGTCCCGGCGGTGCAGGAACCATCAACATCGGGATTAGAGTTCTGTGTTGTATTTATGACAAGTCATGCACTGACCAACAACTTCTTGTGCATTGGCATGAAACTGAGGGCTCCACCAGTGTTGGTTGAACCTCTTAATCATTTTTTCAAGACCAATGTGCCCAACAGAATGTATTTGCTGTGCGAGATATGGGACTAGTGACGCTGGGGCCACTGTTCTCTGTGAATCTCCAAATCTCAATCCCAAGCCCATCTTTCTTTGGCTGGACTGTTGTGTTGCATGTTTATGATGTCTTCCATGTGCTTGTGGATTGCTCTGACACTCGGTTCGACCTTCATGCTGGTTTTGCCTTTCTCTGCAGCCATTTTCGCAGCCTTATCAGCCTTAACACTGCTGCACGGTGTTTGAGTGTGCATGGGTTAAATGCAGAGGTCCAATTTCATTGTGGTTCATTGTCTGCTGTGCTTTGACCTCGCAATGACAAGGGTTGTCACTTTCACTTTCTTTTCACTTTCACATATGCATGACCAGTAACCAGCACATAATCCGGAAGATGTACAAAAGGAGCAGGTCATTGAGTATCATTTGCAGTTCAAGAGTCTGATGAAATGGGGAGAGAAACTGTTTCCCAACCTGGTGGAGGCCCGTATGCTACGGAGCCTTTTCCCGGACGGCAGGAAGGAGAAGAGTGTGTGAGATCATCCACAATGCTGATTGCTTCGCAGATGCAGCGGTTGTAGGGATCTGAGGTCAGAGACGTTGCAGTTTCCGTACCAGGCAGTGATGCAGCTACTCAGGATGCTCTCAATGGTTGCTCTGTGGAACATGGAGGAGGGGTGAAGAAATGAAAGGATTAGCAGGAGGATGTACAGCTATTGTTTTAAATGCAGTTTATATAATGTTTTAGAAAAACTGAAATTCAGAATGTATTTAGAGAAAAATGTCAGGTGACTTCTTCTGTGGTGCCTGAACTGATAACATCTTCACACTTATTACTCATCTACATATCTATTAACTATTTATTTTAATTGCACATCCGCACTTTACTCAAAACACTGCTCTTGTTACACTTTGATACTCTGCTACACTGTCACACTGCCCAACAAACTGAGCTGCTTTGTTCCACAGCACTGCAGCCCCCTGACGATGAAGGTACTGTCTGTGATGAATGTACTGTTTGTGATGAATGTACCGTCTCTTGTGCTGTCTGTTGTCTGCACTTGTTGCCTTGTCTTGTCTTATGTTGTGTCTTGTGTTGTCTTATGTTGTGTCTGATGTCCTATGTGTAGCACCAGGGTCCTGGAGGAACGTTATTTCGTTTCACTGTGTACTGTGTATATGGCTGAAATGACAATAAAATCCTACTTGACTTGACTTGACTAGACTGGAGCTGCTGTACCCAGCAACAGCCAGCAGAGGGCGGCATGACTATTCTTGGTGAGGCGATCACCGGGTTCACTTCCTCAGATGTGAGGCGCTGAACTCCTGTTTCTCTAAAAGGAGTAGCGTGAACCTAGCAAGAATAATGAACCGGAAGTACTTCTGTTGTCGTGGTTACCAAGGATGCATTTTTTTTTTACATGATCGTCATTTTTAATAGTACAGCCTTTCTTGTTCGTTGTAACAGTTAGATTTTTTCCCCCATGTTTTTCCTCATATTTTAGTATTCCTATTATTCTTTGCACTTGTTTATTCTTACTGGCTATTTTATTAATCGGCTCTTGGTTTTGTCTTTTCTAGGTTTTGTCTGGTGACATTGTGCTATGAAACATTTTTTTGCTCACTACTATGGAGGTCTTAGATCAGGCATAACTTTCTCAACTTCACTAATAATAATCCTTTATTTTTCATCCCACGAATGAGAAATTTGTCCTCTGCATTTCACCCATACACACACGTGCAGCAGTGGGCAGCTATTGAAAGCGCCCGGGGAGCAGTGAGGGGGATGGTACCTTGCTCAAAGGTACCTCAGGGCAACCCTCCGGGGAGGGAAACGAACCCACAATCATCCGATCTGGGGCAACTCCCTAACCACTAGGCCACCGCTGCCCCATAAATAAGCTGTTCACTTTATATTTACATTTACAGAATTTAGCAGACATTTTTATCCAGAGCGATTTGCAGCAATGCTTTGTCTCCACATTTGATCTTCATCCAAATAACCAGGTATGATCAGCAACTGCTGGTTAACTATTGCAACCAAGAAACAAACTTATTAATCCTGTAGAAAGTGCCATGGATGTTTTTTTGTTTGTTTTTTAAATAAATTTTAAATTTTAAATTTTAAATATCTAAAATGGAGAAGAATGAAGAAAGTGCAGAGGTGAAAGAGTAGAACTGTTTGGGAAGATAAGAAATTCTTTGAACAGGTGAGTCTTTAACTGACAAATGAAGACCACCAGAGGAAGTTTGTTCCACCACTGAGGAGCCAGGACTGAAAAGAGTCTTAATGCATGTCTTCCTCTTCTCTTTAATAGCGGAGGTTCAGAGTGAGCAGTGCTTGATGGTCAGAGAGGATGAGAAGAGACATGTTGTTTGAAAGCTGCAGTCAAGTAAGAGGGTGCAAGGCAGTTCAGTTTGACTCATCAGCCCTGCAAAAGATGAACTACAGTCAGAAAGTTCAAACTTAAACAAATAAAATAAACTAAACAAACAGTATAATGAATATAAGTAGGATTTATTTGAATAATTATTACATAATATTTGTTAAAGACATTCATTAAAGAAATTTGTGAAGTGAAAAGAATTCAGTGCAGTGAGTGCAACTGTGTCACAGTCTGTCTCAGTTCCCAATGAAGCACAGGTGGGCTGACTACTTAAGCCCAAATTCAATTCAATTCAATTCAATTTATTCTTATATAGCGCCTTTTACAACACAGTTGCCCCAAGGCACTTTACAATGGTGGTGGATGGTGGAACAGGTTACAGTGATAGATGTTAAAGCCGGACAACTACGAAGGAGAGGAACCAAAAACTCCACTATGTGGAGAAAAAAAACCTCTGAGGGTCCAAGGTCAACCGGCTACCCAACCCCCTTGGGTATACTAACAGTACAAAGTTAGTTTGGTTTTAAACTCCAGGATCAGTGAGGAGTCCCAAGTTGCTTCCAGGTACCAATGAGCTGCCAGGGTCCCTTGGCGCATCAGATGCATCACACAGACCAGATGGTAGCTCGGCATTGGACTCAGGTGATGACCACAGCGGGCCCACCCGGACATGTGGGGAGAGAAATGGAATGGGGATGGTCAGTAATGAGCAGGATCCAGTAGTGACAGACACAGAAATGAAACAATACAGTGCGATGGCATGTACAGCAGCACCAGCGACATTAGTAATGGTGCACTATGGTGATTGGTGCGGGTAAGCTAAACTAAAGAATTAAGTCTTCAGCCGTGATTTAAAGACTGAGACTGAATCGGCATCCTGTACAGAAGCAGGCAAGCTGTTCCACAATCTAGGGGCCCTGTAACTGAAAGCTCGTGCTCCAATACATTTATTTATGCGAGGGACAATTAGGAGATCTTTTTTCTAGGATCTAAGTGGGCGATTAGGTGTATAGGCAGTTCAGTTAGGTATATTGGGGTAAGACCTTTAAGTGCCTTGTAAGTTAAGAGGAGGACCTTGAAGTCAGCCCTGTACCTAACAGGAAGCCAGTGAAGCGAGTAGAGTATGGGAGTTATGTGGTCGTACTTCTTGCTCCTGTTAACAATCCTAGCAGCTGTGTTCTGAATGCGCTGTAGGGTGCTTAATGTGCCCTGAGAGCTTCCAGAAAGTAGGGCGTTACAGTAATCTAATCTACTTTTGCTGTGTCTTCCATTGACAGAAAACGCCGTAGTTTGGCAATGTTCCGAAGTGAGTCAGAACAGAGCGCAGTTCATTCTATAGGCAAAGCCTTAGGTTACGGGTGGTTCAGTTTTGTTTTGTATCTGGTTTTGGTGACATTTTGGAATTAAAGTATGTCTTGGAACACTGGCTCTGCGCTGACATCCTTCCTGTACACCACCCACCGTGACAGAAATGAACTGCCACCCTCTGGACGTCGTGAGCCTTGAAAGTTGGTGTGAGACGCATGAGCGGACACTTGAAGTCACGGCAACGGTCCTCAGAGCGGAGCTACAGCGTTGGAGGACCTTTGAGCCAGTGTGGCTGGCTGTGTGTTCGCCGGAGCTCCATGAACAGAGCAGAGGACCACAGAGCGCAACCGCCACGGAGCTCTCACAACGCCTGGACCTGCTGGTGCGCTCAATCCGGCTCGCTCCCTCTCTGGAGACCAACGAGCGGCTGGAGGAGTACGGCTGGATTGAGTAGGCACTGATTGCCGTAACGGTGGTGAATGGGCGACCCTTCGAGGAAGAGGCTTCGTTCGTTCCGTCCCCAGCTCCTCATCAACTACAACGCGGGATGTCGGCGGAAACTGCCCCCTGCGTCAATCACAGCGGAAAAATGGCGGAGGACACATTCTGTCATTCAACATGGGACAACAGCAAAGAAGGCCACCCGCAACAGGGAAAGTGGGACATTGGCAAAGAGCCAAAAGTGGGAAAAAAAATTCCAAAATTTTAAAGAAATAACTGTAATCTACACAACTTGTTTGGACTATGCTTCTGATATCTAGATAAGTCTGAATTTCACGGTCACTCCTTTGTGTCTCACTTCAGGTGAACAAATGTGTGCTCCAGAACCTTTACCAAAATACCAGGCGATCACAAAACTGCCCAGCAACCACTAGCTGGGTCAGTCGTTGGCCTCATTCAGAGGTGCGACAACTGTAGGGAATACAGCACATCACTTCCTGCTCTCCCTAAAGCTATCACTCCCTCTAACGGCTGGGCGGGAATGAGTTCTTCAGACTGTTTGGTCAAGTCGGAATTTTATAATGTTTTATAATTCAGCTTCGAAGGCTGCCCATATAAACAAAAAGTGACTGTTGCACGAAAGAGAAGGATGTGTGAAAAAAAAAGAAGTTAGTCAAGAGGAATCTTCCTAAATCATCTTGACTTTGAAGGTTTCACAGCATTGGCAGGTGGAATGCAATCCGAATCCGCCTGTAATCAAAACGACAGTATTACCAAACTCTTCCAAAATAAAAGTCTCCAATTTTATGCCATCGTTCATCGTTCATATTGCATTACATATGCAATAACAATGATACAGGAATTAAGAAATTACAGCATTATCCAGGCTGTACAAAAAGATACAACACCTATGATCTATACCTTTAACTGACTGTAAATAACAGATTGTAAAAGTTTGTAAAAGTTTTACAGATTAACACAGATAAAGAAAAAAAAATCCTTATGTTGTGTAGGATTGAGATACAAATTTATTTAAACTTAAGCTCAACTGCTACCACTAAATGCAAAAAAATAAATCACTCACACACACACACAGAGAGAGAGAGAGAGAGAGAGAGAGAGACTCCCTAAAAGCCTCTCTGGATCCCAAGCCCCAGAAAAGAAAGAGACCGGAGACACAACTCTCACCTTTCCATAGTGGACTAGTAATTCTGAAAAACAACAAGGGAATTTAATTGAATATCTGGCTTCATGTGTAGTGTTTAATTTATTATTTAGCTATTGATACTGATGTTTATGCAATACATATTAATAGAAGCTACGGTACTATCAATAATGTAATGTCAAGTGTTCTTTACAGCTGAATGTAGAATAATCATAAAACTGATAAGAGTTTTACAATAAGGCACGTTGCAATCGATGGTTTACACACTGTATTTATTTTCCAGTCTGTGAGAGCTTTGTCAATGCGACAGAAATTACTTTTTTTCTTTGTACTCTATTGACCTTTTGTCTGAAACTCTGTAGTGGTGAAATGACTGGTCTGTGTTTTGCTACAAAAGCACTGGGGTGGATTGAGCAGTGCAAGATAGCCCACTGGAGGATATGACCTTCATAAAGGCCATGATAATTCAGGAACATAAAGATGAGCCATTGAAAAGTTTAAAAAATCTGCTTTTCTACATTACAAGGTACAGTGGATTTTTAACAATCATTGAGAGAGAGAGAGAGAGAGAAAACAATCTCTGATCTAAAACCAATTTGTTTTCTTTAAACTTTTGACCAGGCACCATTCTCTCATGCTTAAAATATTCAGAGACACCAGAAAACAACATTTTGCTAACCCAATCCAATGAAAATCTAATATTGCACAAACCAAACTGATCAAGTACAAGAGCAATATTAACACAGTCTGCAAATGCATAGTCTTTGCTTTTTCTAAGCCTAAATCAACATGTGTCCCTCCTCAGCCAAGCTACAAGGTTATAAACCACATCCACTTTCCCTAAGTACACTAGAGAAGCATCTACCTCCACTTATGGGGCCACTGTTTGATCTACTGTAATACCTCCGGTTCTGTTGATTATCTATTAAAAAGTCCCTAAAACCACACCAAGCAGACCTTCCAAACTCTATTAACACTGCAGGGGTACTGTCATACTTTCTGAAACTTTTCACGGCATTCAGATTGTCCTTATTAGATCTGGTGACAACATTGATGTTATCTGCTTAAACAGTCAGTTTGACTGTAACCTCTTCGCTTGTTTTGGGCAAATAATAGCTGATACATCTAAATGGGGGTAAGCATCCTGGCAGGTCATCCTGGATTTTGTTTACTCTTTAAACTTCACAGTAGAAAAACATTCAGTACTGTTTGACTAAGCAAAGTAATACAGATGAGGCTGTGCTCTGTGTTCTTTACCAAAAAAACAATTGAAAAAGAGGAATGAGCACAGGGTCATTATAACAACAACCCAAACATAAATGGATGATAAAACAATTATTATGATCATGTGCTAGAGGTAAAGGTAATTTTCCATTCATAGGTTAGCATCAAATCAGCAAAGCCAGCAACATAAGATTGTGCCCAAGCTGTGTTCATTCCAAACTTTTCTTACATGAATTACAGAATTTAAGAAATGACACAAAAATTACTTAGACAGGATATTAAATGATTAAGATATTATATTATATATTATATTTGAACCCAGCCACTAGGGATGCACAAGCCAGTGTATTTCTTCGTGCCGGTCCCAAGCCCGGGTAAATGGGGAGGGTTACGTCAGGAAGGGCATCCGGTGTAAAACTTTTCCAAATCAATATGCGGACAACGATACAGAATTCCATACCGGATCGGTCAAGGCCCGGGTTAACAACGACCGCCATCAGTGCTGTTAGCCTACAGGGTGCTGGTGGAAATTGGACTACTGTTGGCCAAAGAAGAAGAAGAAGAGGAGGAAGGCATGTCCAGAGGGAGAAGGAGAGAAAGAAGGAGAGAAAGAAGGAGAGGAGATTGGAAGTGAGGGTAGGGACTTTGAATGTTGGCAGCATGACTGGTAAAGGTAGAGAATTAGCTGATATGATGGAGAGAAGGAAGGTTGACATTTTGTGTGTGCAAGAGACTAGATGGAAGGGTAGTAAGGCCAGGTGTATGGGAGGGGGGTTTAAACTGTTCTACCATGGGGTGGATAGAAGGAGGAATGGAGTAGGTGTTATCCTGAAGGAAGAGTATGTGGAGAGTGTTTTGGAAGTGAAGAGGGTGTCAGGGAGGGTGATGAGTTTGAAGCTGGAAGTTGAAGGTGTGATAATGAATGTTGTTAGTGCTTATGCTCCACAAGTTGGTTGTAAGAGGAAAGTGAAGGAAAAATTCTGGAGTGAGTTAGATGAAGTGATAGAGAGTGTACCCAGGGGAGAGAGAATGGTGATTGGTGCAGATTTTAATGGTTATGTTGGTGAAGGGAACAGAGGTGATGAGGAGGTGATGGGTAGGCATGGTGTCAAGGAGAGGAATGCTGAAGGTCAGATGGTTGTTGATTTTGCAAAAAGGATGGAAATGGCTGTAGTTAATACTTATTTTAAGAAGAGGGAGGAGCACAGGGTGACGTATAAAAGTGGAGGAAGATGCTCACAGGTGGATTATATTCTTTGCAGGAGGGTCAGTTTGAAAGAGATCAGAGACTGCAAAGTAGTGACAGGGGAGAGTGTAGCTAAACAGCATAGGATGGTGGTCTGTAGGATGACCTTGGAGGTCAAGAAGAGGAGGAAAGTGAGGGCAGAGTCGAGGAACAAGTGGTGGAAGCTGAAGGAGGAGGACTGTAAGGTGGAATTCAGGCAGGAGTTAACACGGGCACTGGGAGGTGTCGAAGAGCTTCCGGATTGCTGGGAAACTACTGCAGAAGTGATCAGGCAGACGGCTAGAAATGTACTTGGTGTGACATCCGGAAGGAAGAAAGAGGATAAGGAGACCTGGTGGTGGAACCAAGAAGTCCAGGAGTGTATTCAAAATGAAGAGGGAGGCAAAGAAGACATGGGACATACAGAGAGATGAAGGAAGTAGACAGGTGTACAAGGAGATGAACCGCAGGGCAAAGAAAGCAGTGGTGAAGGCCAAAGATAAGGTGTTTGCTGAATTGTATGAGAGGTTGGACAGTAAAGAGGGAGAAAAGGACCTTTACCGATTGGCTAGACAGAGAGACAGATCTGGGAAAGATGTGCTACAGGTCAGGACGATTAAAGATAGAAATGGTAACGTACTCACAGGTGAACAGAGCGTGTTGAGCAGATGGAAGGAATACTTTGAGGAGCTGATGAATGAAGAAAATGTGAGAGAGAGAAGACTGGATGATGTGAGAAGAGTTAACCAGGAAGTGCAGCAAATAAACAAGATGGAAGTAAGGGCAGCGATGAAGAGGATGAAGAATGGAAAGGCTGTTGGACCGGATGACATACCAGTGGAAGCATGGAGATGTTTAGGGGAGATGGCAGTTGAGTTTCTGACCAGATTGTTTAACACAATCTTGGCAAGTGAGAAGATGCCTGAGGAGTGGAGACAAAGTGTACTGGTACCGATCTTCAAGAATAAGGGTGATGCACAGAGCTGTAGTAACTATAGAGGGATAAAGTTGATCAGCCACACCATGAAGTTATGGGAAAGAGTAGTAGAAGCTCGGTTAAGAAAAGAGGTGAGGATCAGTGAACAGCAGTATGGTTTTATGCCGAGAAAGGGTACCACAGATGCAATGTTTGCTCTGAGGGTGTTGATGGAGAAGTACAGAGAAGGTCAGAAGGAGCTGCACTGTGCCTTTGTGGATTTGGAGAAAGCATATGACAGGGTGCCTAGAGAGGAGTTGTGGTTTTGTATGAGGAAGTCTGGTGTTACAGAGAAGTATGTGAGAGTAGTTCAGGATATGTATGAGGGCAGTGTAACAGTGGTGAGATCTGCAGTGGGAGTGACGGATGCATTTAAAGTAGAGGTTGGATTACATCAAGGATCAGCACTGAGCCCGTTCTTGTTTGCAGTAGTGATGGACAGGTTGACGGACGAGGTTAGACAGGAGTCTCTGTGGATGATGATGTTTGCTGATGATATTGTGATCTGTAGTGAGAGTAGGGAGCAGCTTGAGGAGAACCTGGAGAGATGGAGATATGCTCTGGAGAGGAGAGGAATGAAAGTGGTTAGGGCAAAGACAGAATACATGAGTGTGAATGAAAGGGAGGAAAGTGGAGTGGTTAGGATGCAGGGAGTGGAGGTAACAAAGGTGGAGGAGTTTAAATACTTGGGATCAACAGTTCAGTGTAACGGCGAGTGTGGAAGAGAGGTGAAGAAGAGAGTGCAGGCTGGTTGGAATGGGTGGAGAAGAGTGGCTGGAGTGATTTGTGACAGACGCGTACCAGCTAGAGTAAAAGGGAAGGTTTACAGGACAGTAGTGAGACCAGCTATGTTGTATGGGTTGGAGATGGTGGCACTGACGAAAAGGCAGGAGGCGGAGCTGGAGGTGTCAGAGTTAAAGATGCTGAGATTTTCGTTGGGTGTGACGAGGTTGGACAGGATTAGAAATGAGTATATTAGAGGGACAGCTCAGGTTAGACGTCTTGGAGACAAGGTTAGAGAAGCAAGGTTGCGTTGGTTTGGCCATGTGCAGAGGAGAGACGATGATTATATTGGAAGGAGGATGTTGAGGATGGAGCTGCCAGGAAAGAGGAGAAGAGGAAGACCAAAGAGGAGGTTTATGGATGTGGTGAGAGAGGACATGCAGGTGGTCGGGTTGAAGCAGGAAGATGCAAAAGACAGGAAGAAATGGAGACAGTTGATCCGCTGTGGCGACCCCTAAACGGGAGCAGCCGAAAGAAAAAGAAGAAGAAGATTATATATTATTTGACCAATTTAATAACCTCTTGTATGGTGAATAAGCTATCCTGGATTTTACTAGTATCCTTTATTAAAATCAACATATCACTGGTAGCCAGGTGACAACAACAAACACTTGGTATGAAGTTTCCTCTGAGCACTAAGCTATAAATAACTCCACTGGTATTGTCAAGATTACTGTACTTGTTCATTTACCTCAACAGTAAAAATGTGAAAAATCATGAATGAAAAGGCCTATTAAGACCAAATAATTCAAATGACCAATTTACATAATTAACTTGATTTCTTTGTTTTGAAGATATGCAACAATATCGGGGCAGTGGTGGCCTAGTGGTTTGGGAGTTAGCCCTAGATTGGAAGATTGTGGGTTCGATTCCCTCACCAGTAGGTTGCCCTGAGTTACCCTTGAGCAAAGTACCGTCCCCATCACTGCTCCCTGGGCGCTTTCAATAGCTGCCCCCTGCTGCACATGTGCGTATGGGTGAAAAGCAGAGGTTGAATTTCATTGTTTTGTGCTGTACTGCATTTCACAATGACAAGGGTAGTCATTTTCAATAGCAAGCTAAATTACATATCTTTTTCTGAGGATAGCATGTATCACAAAAATGTCTTCCGATATTTTATAATATTTAAAGTTACATTTTAGCCTCACCACCCACTTTGGTGATCTAAAATCAAAATTAGATTTTGAAATGTTTATCTGATTTATTCAAAATATGTACCTAAGTTAAATAAAACATGTGAAATTGCTCATTACTTCATGAAATCATTGGTCTTAGGCAATGACAACCTTGAATGATAAGGCCTATAGCAGAACCACAACGACAGAGTAGTGTCCCCTGATAGTATACTAGTATCTTATGAATTTGCAGCTGCCTGCAAAGAACCACTCTCTGTTCCGAATGGCTCCAGGTTTCTCCAGGGTCACAGGCAGGGGTCAGGGCGGTAGGAGGCCTGGGGAATGACTGTATCTGTGCCTCTTCCATTTACGCCGCTAAAATAAGGAGCTAATTGGCCAGCTGTCATGTGGAAATAGCTATTTATAGAGAGCTCACAGGATTACTTTGTCTACACAAACACACATGTATGCATGAACTAAGCTCAAAACTCATTCCAGTCAGGACTATATATCCTTGCACTATATAAACAGGTTAAAAGAAATCTCCTGTTAAAACCAAACTGATATAGATTTCTCAACAGGGTGCTGTTACCAAGGTTATGGTAAATATGGACAGTTGATGGATTAACACTATAAACATGATAGTATCCAACAAAAAGTCAGAGGGCCCCTTTCTCAACCGCTTCCAGTACATGAGTGTTATAGTACAGTATGCCTGGATACCCAAGCTTAATGCATTTCACAAAAAAACCCCACAATTTTAACCCACAGTAGGATACCAAACCTGGAACACCTTTACTGTTACTTTATCAGTCTCTACATCATAGAATATCATTTGTACATGCCATCGTTCTGTGTTCCTGCCCCCCTTTGCTGTTCAACTAGAGTATTTTTAGCCTTGAAACAACTGGGCTCCTAAAAAAGGCCCACAGAAAGACAGAAGGCCACTGCTATGTAAGGTATCCTCTCTCTCCCCCTCATCCTAACTCCAACACCCAGCATTAGCCCTGGCCTTTGTCTCCAACAAGCTGTAAGAGAGAGGGGGCAAGAGCCAGAAAAAGAGACTAAGAGAGAAAGAGATATTGGAGAGATCCTTGCATTGGAAAGGCACACAAGAAGAAGCAGGACCCCACCAACTGTCCTCCGCAGTTGCATTCTTTTGACCTCTTTGGAGCTTATTTCTGGAAAGGCTGGGGTCTGCACAGAAGAGCGACTGAAGACAAGATTAAGTGTTTGAGAGTTTAGAAGTGTGTTAGTGTACGTGGTGATAGCCATGAGGACCATCTTGTTCTTGATACTTGTGTTTTTGGGCGTGGTGGCCCTGGCCTGGGCAGAGAAAGGCCTGGAATTTCCTCGCTATGATGGCAAGGACCGTGTGCTGGACATCGATGGCAAGAATTACCGCAAAGCAATGAAGAGCCATCATATGCTGTGTCTGCTCTACCACGCACCTGCACTGGCCAGCAAAGAGCTAGAGAAACAGATCCAAATGACTGAGCTGGTGCTGGAGGTGAGAAAGAGAGGGGGAGAGGGCAGGGCAGTGAGAGAGAGAAAACGAGAGAGAGAGAGAGAGAGAGAGAGAGAGAGAGAGAGAGAGAGAGAGAGAGAATATTGATGAGTTAACTCAAACAAGAACAATGGATCTATAAAAAATCTGTGACATATTGTCATCCTTTGGTTTTTTAGAGGTGATTAAAAATATATATATTTGCCAATATATAAATGGCAAAATATACAGGCATTATATGCACAGTTTGTCATTTTAAATGGCTATAGATCTTTTAAATTACATAAAATGTTCTTCCCATATTTCATTTACAAACATGTTTCTTTAGGGAACCTGAGGTGGTTCTCCTAAGGCAGAGGTTGACAATTTTTGCACAAATATATGGGATATATGGGCCACAAATAAATGAACCACAAATAAATTTTATACATTTTATGAGCTAATTGTTTAAAATTCCATATGTTACAAATATTTAACAAGGACTGAAAAAGTGTAACTAAACTAAACTCAAAGCCTAAAAGCCCTAGCAGAACCGTTATTGTCACCACTGTGTATGTGTATCTGCGCACTCTGTGACTCAAAGAACCCTTTTAAAAGGCACAATTTTAAACGTGTAAATTAAAATAAAAAAGGTGAATTCCTCCAATTATGATTTTTCAGCTAAGTTGGAGGCTTACAGTGGGATCCAGTTCTGCTGAGCATGCAAGACAACTCCAGCTGCCAAATACATCCACCTATCTGTTTCCAACTTCTCAGAGTCATTTGTCTTTAAGCTACAAATTGATACACATACATAGTTTTCTATTCCTGATCTGTATTTCCGTCAGGCCCTCCAACAGACGCTTTTAATTTTATTCTTATGAGCCACAGAATTGTTTTCTAAAAATATTTCAGGTGGTAGAAATTGTAGCTATGTCTTGCCTATTCTTTCTTAAAGCTATAAACCCATATTGAAGAATCATTAACACAGACTTGCCCAGAGCTCATAACTCATAAATTCTAAATTTGATTTATTAAATCATGCTAAAAATGATTAGAACATGAGTTTTGACAATGTAAGAAATGGTACTTTCATGTTATTTTGAAAAGAAAAAATGTGAGGACTGTTGAACTGATAAACAGGATTTTTTTTGATCAATTGAATGAACATTAGACTGATACCAGGACAGCATTCTCTAAAGAACATCTCCCTTTTGTGTGTATGTCTGCAGCTGGCTGCTCAGGTTCTTGAAGAGAAGGATATTGGTTTTGGGATGGTGGATTCTGAGAAGGATACCAAAGTTGCTAACAAACTTGGTAAGATGCAGAGATATATAAGGTAATACAGTACTGTGCAAAAGTTTTAGGCAGGTGTGAAAAAATGCTGTAAACAAAGAATGCTTTCAAAAATGGAAGTGTTAATCATTTATTTTCATCAATCAACAAAATGCAGTGAATGAACAGTAGAGAAATCTAAATCAAATCAATATTTGGTGTGACCACCCTTTGCCTTCAAAACAGCCTCAATTCTTCTAGGTACACTTGCACACAGTTTTTGAAGGAACTCGGCTGGTAGGTTGTTCCAAACATGACTGTGTTTCAACCTACGTGTAACATTGATGATCATTAGCACCTGTTTGGTAAAATTGGTTGATCGTACACCTGACTATAATCCTACAAAATGCCTGACTTTGTGCAAGTGTACCTATAAGAATTGATGCTGGTTTGAAGGCAAACGGTAGTAACACCAAATATTGATTTAGATTTTTCTTTTGTTCGCTCACTTTGCATTTAGTAAATTGCTAAAAATAAACAATCATTATTTATGTTTCTGAAAGCATTCTTTGTTTACAGCATTTTTTCACACCTGCCTAAAACTTTTGCACAGTATATTTTCATTTACACTGTATATTTTAACTTAAGGTAAAAGAGGGAGAAACATAACTTAAAACACTAAGTTGATCCACAGCTCATAATCTATAGTATATTGTTCTTTTGTTTCTCAACACAAAACACATGTGTGATAGGATAGTTTTGTATGCACTGTAGTGGGATATGTGATATGATGGGTTGCTGAATACATTATATTCAGTGCAGTGTACTCTGCATTCAGCCTTCCTTTTTTTTAAAAGTGTTCTGTCCAACTGTGTCTATTTTTCAGGTCTACATGAAGAGGGTAGTGTGTATGTATTTAAGGATGACCGTGTGATTGAATTTGACGGACTACTTTCTGCAGACACTCTTGTAGAGTTCCTGCTGGATGTAAGGATTTGCTTTGCACATCATTATTATTTTTTACTTGCTACTCCATTTTTAAATGTCTTCCATCTGAAGAAAATGTAATACACACTAATACACTGTCTTGTCTGTAGCTGTTGGAGGACCCAGTCGAGGTGCTTGATAATGCTTTGGAACTTCAAGCCTTTGATCGTATGGATGAGGACATCAGACTTGTTGGGTACTTCAAGAGCCAGGAGTCAGAATGTGAGTGGTTGCAAGAGTGTCTGAATCTATATCAGCCATTAGAACAGTTGAATGAAAAGCTGGGTTATCAGACTCAAAAATGGCAATGCTGTTTTATGTTATTCTCATTAATGAAGTGATTGGTACAGCAGTGGAAATATGACCAATTTTCTTAAAGACTGGGCTCTTTCCCAGGAGGCAGATGATTAAATGAAGTAGAAGTCATTTATTAAGCCTTCAAATAGTTGATTAGTTTGTGAGTCAGGCTTCTGCTTTTTAGGATATCAAATCTTCAGACACAACAGCTTTAAGTGGATAAGATTGTAGATCATTGCTTTAGGAGGCAATCAACAGGGCAAGGTTAATGCTATCTCCATCTGACAAGTCTGGACATATGATCCAAAGAACAGGGGTGGGGAGGTCAGCTATTTTAACCTCTTCCGTTTCACTTTATGTTAATCTTTAATGAGCAGACAGTGGTCTCAAATGACATTAAAACATCTTGTTACATTAATGTACATTGTTCCCATTATCTAGACCTATGTGTTTAATATTCAAAATGTTGGCAGAGCTAGAACACACACATGCACACACCTATGGAGAACTTACCCATGTATCATCATGTTTCCACAAAATTCCTAAAGACACCAATAGTACAACGTCAAATAAACCGCTGGTTTAAAATAGTGTGCAGTACAATTTCTATACAGTGTCTTCTATACATGAATCTTATCTGTACTGGATTGATTTTGATTTTAAGTGTTCTCTTCTCTTCTCTTCTCTTCTCTTCTCTTCTCTTCTCTTCTCTTCTCTTCTCTTCTCAGATTTTCAGGCTTTTCAAGAAGCAGCTGAGCAGTTTCAGCCTTTTATCAAGTTTTTTGCCACCTTTGAAAAATCTGTGAGTGCAAATTCATAGTGAGAATGTAGAATAATTTCTCCAGTTTAGTTTACCCCCTATGTAACATTTGTCTCTGTGACTATGTGCATATACTTATACCAGTAAATATCTAAGGATCACACTCACAGCTTAGTGTCAAAACTAGCATCATTTAGATCTATTCTGGCTGTTAGGTAAGCTCAACTTTGTCTTTACTATATTAAACTGAATATATTTAATATGTAATTTGTTTCAGCGGCAATGTCAAGTGGGCTTTCTCCAAAGAAACAATACAACAGTTTTGTTAAATTTCAGCAGAAGTAGCAACAGTAGCTAAATAAGGTGGAACAGAATTTTACAATAATTTGTTGATCACTGTATGGTTTTCCTTAGGCTCATTTAGAAGTGGAAGATATTTCCTCCATTACATGACCTTGATGAATTTTGGTAAAAAACCAACGCAAGCATTCATATAAATCTATGTAGGCTTCTGTAACAGACAGTGATGAATTATGATATATGTATGAAAAGTCATGGTTAATTAACATTTTCCTCCATATCATGTCAGTTTTCAGATTTTCTTTGTCCTAAAAGATTTATACATCCAGACAAAAATATAAAAAATCTATTTTGCTGTGTCAGGTTGCCAAGGAGCTTACTCTGAAGATGAATGAGGTGGACTTCTATGAGCCCTTTATGGAGGAACCAGTGACCATTCCAGACAAGCCCCATACTGAGGAGGAGCTTGTGGCTTTTATCACTGAACACAGGAGGTATCTGGGATGGATCTATGGATGGATATACAGTACTGTGCAAAAGTTTTAGGCAGGTGTGAAAAAATGCTGTAAACAAAGAATGCTTTCAGAAACATAAATAATGATTGTTTATTTTTAGCAAGTTACAAAATGCAAAGTGAGCGAACAAAAGAAAAATCTAAATCAATATTTGGTGTTACTACCGTTTGCCTTCAAACCAGCATCAATTCTTATAGGTACACTTGCACAAAGTCAGGCATTTTGTAGGATTATAGTCAGGTGTATGATCAACCAATTTTACAAAACAGGTGCTAATGATCATCAATGTCACACGTAGGTTGAAACACAGTCATGTTTGGAACAACCTACCAGCCGAGTTCCTTCAAAAACTGTGTGCAAGTGTACCTAGAAGAATTGATGCTGTTTTGAAGGCAAAGGGTGGTCACACCAAATATTGATTTGATTTAGATTTCTCTATTGTTCATTCACTGCATTTTGTTGATTGATGAAAATAAATGATTAACACTTCCATTTTTGAAAGCATTCTTTGTTTACAGCATTTTTTCACACCTGCCTAAAACTTTTGCACAGTACTGTATGAATAGTTTAGCAGATGATTAGACACAGATATTCATGACTATCTTTCCTTCCATTGTTTAAACATAAATCATCAGACCTACACTGAGAAAACTGAAGGCCGAAGACATGTTTGAAATTTGGGTAAGAAAGATATGTCTCAGCAAAATGCACAAGTTTAATGTACTAGTATATTAATTTAAATTATTGATAACAAAACTATTAATTATAGTGTTTATCTATACATACATACAAATATATATATTTTTAACAAATATATATTATATATAAATTCCAAAAATATAGCGCTTAAAAACCATCTAAACCATACAACTGCTTTGACTGCTCATATATACAGCTGACTTTCACTATGTTTTTTCTTAAGGACGATGACCTGAATGGGATTCACATTGTTGCTTTTGCTGAAGAGGAGGATCCAGGTATCTTTAGGACATTTAAAGCTTATAGTTTTAGGAGTGTAGCTTTAGCTTCAACAGTCTGTGTCATTTTCAGATGGCTTCGAGTTTTTAGAGGTTCTGAAAGATGTTGCCAGGGACAACACTGAGAACCCTGAGCTGAGTATTGTGTGGATTGATCCTGATGACTTCCCACTGGTGAGTCCCTGAACACTTGCACGTTTAACAGTACTGAGATTCTTAGAACTCATGAGATGCTTTGTTGTTTTCTCTTGTCACCTTGCTCCTCTCAGCTGATTCCATACTGGGAAAAGACATTTAAAATTGATCTCTTCAGACCACAAATTGGAGTAGTTAACGTCACAGATGTAAGTGAAAACAACACATTCTTCATTTCCCCAAGTTTGAATTTGAATGTTTTGAATGTAGTTTTGAACTCTGACCTTTTGATAGGCGGACAGTGTGTGGCTGGATATATATGATGATGAAGATTTACCCTCCGCTGAGGAGCTGGAGGACTGGATAGAAGATGTGCTCTCTGGAAAGGTCAACACAGAGGACGATGATGATGAGGAGGACAATGATGATGATGACGATGACGATGATGACGACAATGAAGAAGAAGAAGAAGAAGAAGAAGAAGAAGAAGATGATGATGATGATGAAAATGATGATTCATAACTGATATATTTGAATTCTGGGGAAATCAGTCCTTCAGAAGAGTTTACTGGCTCTCAAAGGCTCAGGAATAGTTTGATCCTGAATGAGCTCCTTTCATTTTGTACATTTTTTTGTACATCATTTCTGACAAATGACAAACTTTATACATTAATCACATTACTAATTGCTACAGAACTGCTAATAAAACTACAGATGCCCCTATTTTATTTTATCCTCTGCTCTATCAAATTGTATGAAACTTATGCTAATGATTTCAAATTAAACAGTATGTTTCAGATTTTTTCCAGTGCAGCATTGTAACGGTGGCGGGGTACCGGAGGGACGTCAGCTCGGAGCCAGGAGTTAGGAACATACTTTTTTTAGTCACACTTACAAAAACAAGGAACGGGGACTGCAGTTCTAAACACGAAACCCTAGAACTGAGGAACTGCAGTCTAACCCTAGATACTAAGTAACATATGCTAAGTCACATATACCACGTCATAGACACCAAGTTACATACACCAAACCCACCCGTTACGCATAGGCTTAACCTACCTAATGAGCCGCGCTCTGTTCTGACTCATCGGGGCTTAAATAGTCAGCCCCAATGATGCACACCTGCTTGCATTGCTCAGGTGTGCTCAGTCAGAACAGAGCGCCCTCAAGCGTACCCAAAACACCTCCTGTGACAAATACCTTTTGCGTGATAGAGAGCGCCCTCTAGCGTGCCCAAAACACAACACAGGTGACAGAGGGTGCCCTCTAGCATGCCCAAAACACCCCACGTGTGACAAGCATCACTTTTTTTCAAAAGAAATGACACATTAAAACATACTCAAGTTTTTTCAAAAAGATTTGCAAATCTCCTGGGGTTTGGAATATATGTCAGATCTTTTACTGTTTGGGTAATTTGACTAAGGTGCTTTGAAAAAAGCCACAGTTCCTTAGGATGCCAAGCTTTATCACTGACCTTTCTGTCCTTTCCTTCTGCTCCAAGCTGTGTTTACCATCTTCATCTGCTAATAGTGATAATTTTCCTCTCTCTTATGTTACCATGGCAACCCTCAAGACTATCCTGGCTGCTTTTTAACTCCACTGTATGAAATTAGATAGTGGGGGGCAGTGTTCTTCAAACAATTCCTCTTTCCAATTTTTGCAGTTATGACAAGGTGCATTGTCCTGCTAAGCATGGACACTGGCCTTAGGGAATCCTTTGGTCATGACAGAGTAAACATAGACAACAACATTGCTAAGTTTCTTTCACATGACATGTCCTGACCCAAGGTTACCCACAGGATATTGTCAAGAGCATTAAGTTGTCCCTCCTGGCTTTCCTTTTCCCCATAGTCCATCCTCAGGTAAATGACAAACACACACCTGGTCTTTCACATGATGTCATAACTTTCAATGTAGTTTAGTCAGTTGTTCAGTGCTGATGATGGTGTTCATATTATACATGCTTAAAATGGTGCACAGGGTTTTGCAGGGGGCGTCCATGATCCTCTTTGCACTTAGGTAAGCTCTAACCTCTGCATAGCTTGAACACACCCTAAAACCTGTTGTTTTGGAGGTATTTTGTCCTTTTTCACAGTTTCCCAAATTCATATACTTAAGTCATTTGTAAATCCCAGCCCTTGAACGGCGTGTTTCGAATACTGAGATCATGTGCTATTCACTTCACTTGTTATTTATTTAAACTTAACATGGTGTTAAGAGATCTTAAAAATGTTTTTATATATGAAAGTGACAACCCTGGTCATTGCAAGATCACAGCACACAGTGAACCACAAATTGGACCTCTGCATTTAACCCATACTGTCACACGTGGGGTGTTTTGGGCACGCTAGAGGGCGCTCTCTGTCACGTGTGTTGTGTTTTGGGCACGCTAGAGGGTGCTCTCTATCACGTATAAGGTGTTTATGTCACAGGAGGTGTTTTGGGTACGCTAGAGGGCGCTCTGTTCTGACTGAGCACACCTGAGCCCATGCAGGCACAGGTGTGCATCATTGGGGCTGACTATTTAAGCCCCGATGAGTCAGAACAGAGCGCGGCTCATTAGGTAGGCTATGCCTATTTGTAAGAGTGGTTTTGTAACTTGGTATCCTGATTATAGACTGCAGTTCCTTGGCACTTGGGTTTGGATTAGAACTGCAGTCCTTGTTTCTTGTTTTTTGTAACTGGGAATAAATAAACCCCTGTTCAGAACTCCTGGCTCTGCAATGACGTCCTTCCGGCACCCCGCCACCGTTACACATACACACACGTGTAGCAGTGAGCAGCTATTGAAAGCGCCCAGGGAGCAGTGACGGGGACGGTACCTTGCTCAAGGGTACCTCAGGTCAACCCACTGGGGAGGGAATCAAACCCACAATCTTCCGATCCGGGGCCAACCCCCTAACCACTAGGCCACTGCTGCCCCATATAGCTTATACATTTTGTGTTTTCTTATGTGATTTTCTGCATTTTGGGGCTGATTAATTAATCGTAAAGCACAAATAAAATAATTAGATAGAGTATGTACTTGGATCCAGACTGTAAAAGAAAGCAATTATTTATACCATGGCTTTTCTAGGCTTTTCCAAACAACCAATGAACATAAAAAAATAAAAATTGTACTTTTTATTTAATGTCTTTTAAGGCTGTAGTATTTCAGTGTTATCTAGCTAAACTAGTTTGGTAGTTTTGAGAATCTTACCCCAAATAATTATGAGCACCTCATACTTTTCAATGTAGTTTAGTCTTGGAACTCATTATGTGACTGTGTAATATGTAATATTTGGTTCTTTGGAGAAAGCACACACTATTGACAACTGAAAGGGATTCATTTCTAAAATAATAAATTCAATTAACTTGCCACACATACAGTTTATTAGAACTAAATTATCATAAATTATCATAAATCAAAAATATTTACACAAACATATGTACACACCCAAATATCAATGTAAAAAAATACAAAACATACGGTTTCACTGTTTAATGGGTCGACAAACCCCTGATTTACAAAAAACCAAAAAAAACAATTCTCATAAAAAATTGCAGCTAGAGATGATCACCTGCATGTATACAGAATATTAGTGAGAGACTACAGGGATGCACCTGAAAACCTGAAAGGACAAGAGAAGCAAAACAATGCCAGGTCAAAATATCAAAGGTAGGAAAACTATGACAAGGCTTGTTATCTTAGGAAAGGAAAAGAAGTGTGTGGGAGCAATAAGTAAAATAGTATGGCACGTTGCCAAGAGGATTGGCTTCATGAACACTTATTGAAAGTTTTAAGCCCTCAGCTAAGCAAGAACTGCTTAAGAACACAGTTTATCAGAACGGTTTAGGCAGCATTCCTGGGCTTGTATTTTACACATGCTCTGTGGCTTTACGAGAGCCACTGAATCACAGAAGTGTAGAAGTTCACAAGAAAAAGCAATGTGGGGTTATCATAACATGTGCACAATAAAATAAATTTACCACACAAATTGCATAATAACGTATTATGATTTTGTTTCAGTCAAAGAATAAATACTACTTTTAATCGGTAGAATTTGTTCTTTCATGGAGGGCATTCACTGGAGGGAGGAACAGTGGGTGGAGTTTTCAGGTTTCATTGTCCAATGAAAACAAAGAAACCACAGAGCAGAGAAAAAAAGATTTTTTTTCACTGTGTTGCTCCAGTGTCCAGTCCACTCACAAAATACAGCAAGTGTCCAATGCCTTCTATTATAAATGAATTTCATTTGAAAGGCTTTTCTGCAACTTTCTAAAAACAGAAAAATGTTATGGTTTTGGGTGAATATTAGCATGACAATGATGCATCAGATGAGGATTAGTTTCGAAACCTGCTGGAATGTTAACATTTTAAAATGTACTTGTCTTGTTTGACAGGCATTTTAAATTATATGAAACACTACATTTTCTATTTATCATATTCCTGTCTTTACATTACTGTCTGACCTCACTCTGATTATACAAGCTATTTTTTTCTTAAACACTGCGGTACTCTCACAAACTGACACCTATTCACTTGTACACTCTCATAGTAGGGTAAGCGTATCTTTGCTCTACATTAATATGTTGGTATCCCAAACCAGTTTCACAGAAAAAGACACTGCCGTGTATCAAAATATGTTTGATATGTAAAATGTATTTTGTAAAAAGTGAAAAATGCAGGGAATCAATCATTAAAAACAGAAAAAAAGCATAGTTTCAAAGCCTGTTGTGCAGAAAATTAAACAGACTGAGCAGAAAGTCCTTTGTGGTCAGACAGATGTTTCCGACTGCAGCAGAAGGACAAATTTGTTGGATTTAGGGTGGACATACTCTTCGCTGATTTTGAGACTGGGGACAGCCTTGCTGCTGACCACCAAACTGAAGTCTGGGTTTTTCAGCTGGAACTCGGTGCTGTCCCGCAGGGGGCTGGTGACTGCGGCCTCACTGACCAATGTCCACTGCAGGGCTTGCCAGTTCTCTCTTCCATACTGCAGGGTGGGCCCTGGGGTCAGATAACTCTCCAGAAATGCCTGAAAGAAACATCACTTTGTGACTACATAAAAGTAAAGTAACTCCACCAACAGTCAAACTGATAAAAGCACTTTCAAAGCATGGTAGCATATACAGCTGAAAATTTTAGTGCAGTTGCACTTTTCAATTACATTATAGCTAAATCAAGAACTTCTGTCAGTAGATTCTCAGAAACCTAGTAACTCAGATGAAAGGTTTGATAAATCCATGCTAAGTACGTAGATGGTTTCATTCTTACATGCAGTACTGTGCAAAAGTTTTAGGCAGGTGTGGAAAAAATGCTATAAACAAAGAATGCTTTCAGAAATATAAACAATGATTGTTTATTTTGATCAATTTACAAAATGCAAAGTGAGCGAACAAAAGAAAAATCTAAATCAAATCAGTATTTGGTTTTATTACCTTTTGCCTTCAAACCAGCATCAATTCTTCTGGCCCCCACAGAGCCCTGATCTCAACATCATCGAGTGTGTCTGTGATTACATGAAGAGACAGAAGGATGTGAGGAAGCCTACATCCACAGAAGATCTGTGGTTAATTCTCCAAGATGTTTGGAACAACCTACCAGCCGAGTTCCTTCAAAAGCTGTGTGCAAGTGTACCTAGAAGAATTGATGCTGTTTTGAAGGCAAAGGGTGGTCACACCAAATATTGATTTGATTTAGATTTCTCTTTTGTTCATTCACTGCATTTTGTTGATTGAAGAAAATAAAGGATTAACACTTGCATTTTTGAAAGCATTCTTTGTTTACAGCAATTTTTCCACACCTGCCTAAAACTTTTGCACAGTACTGTTCTTCTGTGAGATTGGTAGAACTTCAGAGCACAGAAATGCCAAAGTGAAGTAAAGCACAAGCATAAACCTAGGCTGGTTGATGGTGAACTTCCTTCAGTTCACCACTGCATTATGTCTCCTGTGAAAATGTGCACTGGAATGCTTAATAGTGAACAATTCCTAAAACTGTAGCATACCAGTAATATAATCTAATATATTAATGAATCTTTCAAATAAAACTTTCTTTAAGCTAAACCCACTGTGCGAAAGTGAACTACCATTAGGTTGGGGGTGAACATGAACTAATACCAAAAATAACTGAAAAATGAATGCCCATTAAACAAAAAAAACAAAAAAAACAAAACAAAAAAAACCAAGTGAGTTTATATAAAAGTTAAATAAGTAACTAATGTTTTCTTTTGTCATTGTGTGTTTGTCTTTATTCTTAACAGTATTATCTTTTTTCTTAATTAATTGTCAGTACAAATAATAATAGCAATATATTATGTGTTTAAAAATTGCAAAAAATTATTCACTCATATTAATTACCGCGGTAGATGGTGCTCTGCTATGACTGAGCACACCTGGGCTCAGGAGGGCACAGGTGGGCCTCATTAGGGACTGGCTATTTAAGCTCCAATGAGTCAGAGCAGATGGTTGGTCATTTAAGAGGCTTAGCCTGTGTGGCAATGTTGGTGTTTGAGTTCTTTGAGTTTTGTTACGTTCAGTATGGTAAATAAAGTCAAGAACCAGACTCCCGGCTATACATCTCTAGCCTACCCACAACACCCCAGCATTTCATTCATATTCAAAACTATTAATAAAAGTCAAGTATTTGTTTTAAAAATATCAAAATTTGTACTACGACTTTGCTGCTTGCAGCGGAAAAATGCACTCAATGTGTGTGCCCTCTTGAAATAATCTTGTTTGCTTTGTTATTTTCTCACTCTAAGCACTGAAGCTTAGCTCTCTTTCACAACTGGCAAATCAAACAGGCTTCATTTTGCAAAAAGGTGCTGACAAGACTGCGACTAGCTACAGTCACTATTGCAAAATCCCACTGAATAGCCCATTCAGCCATTCTGATAAAACATTTTGACCAAAACTGATTTATCTTATTGCTTAATTTAATGTGTAATTCATTGTAAATGACCGGTATTCTGAATTAATATATAATAACAAAGGTCATATCTGTTGGATGAGAGCAGATGCTTTTTCTACTATGCCATGGTGGCGGGGTACAGGAAAGACATCTGCGCAGAGCCAGTGATCCAAGACATATTTTTATTTCCAAAATGTCACCAAAACCCGATATAAGACAAAACCGAATCGCCGGTAACCTAATGCTTTGCCTATAGAATGAACTGCACTCTGTTATGACTCACTGGGGCTTAAGTAGTCAGCCCCTATGAAGCACACCTGTGCCTTCATGAGCTCAGGTGTGCTCAGTCAGAACAGAGCGCCCTTTACCGTGAACAAAACATAACCACACCTAGGGAGACTGTGACATTACCCCCCCCAAAAAATGCGCAACTCCCGGGGCGCAAAAACAGCTGAGCCTCTGGGGGGAGGCCAAAGAACAAAAACCTCTGGTAAACAAAAACAAACAGCCCCTTAAGGGGTACATGGCCTGGTCTACACAAACAAACTAACTAGCAAACGAGGGGGAGACCCTGACCAGCCACAGCCATGTCCAGGGCTGCTGGCGGTGGTGAGGGGTATCCCAGAGCTTCAGTCCAATTTCTTTTCCTGACGTGGTCATGCTGAGAGGGTCTGACTTTGCTTTCAGAGGGTGAATCCATCTCCACAATGAGGGACTTCTGCCGAGAATCGTTGAAGTTGACTTTGGAGTTCCTTGCAACTTGTTCCTTCACTTCTGAGCACCAGGTCTCTAATACTGCTCCCATTACTCTGACATGTTCTTCCAGCTCTTTGAGTTTACTGGCCTCCCTCCGGGCTTCTTCTAGTTCCACCTGCAGAACAGCACTGTTGTCCTGCACCTGCTTCAGCTCTGCCCTGGTCTGGTTCAGTTGTTGTTCCATATTGGCCACTTTAATCTTCAGTTTCTTCTGCAAGGTTGGAATCTCTACTCCCCTTGCTGCAGTGTGTGCGGTTTGGTTCTCCTGTTCCTCCATTTTCTTCAGCCATTCCCTTCGGACCATATTCACAGCTTGCAGTTTTCTCAAGACTGAATTCTCCTTCATGAGTCCACTGACCTCTCCTTGAAGTTCTCCACAGTCCTGAGCCAGAGCTCTTCCTTCTGTTTCCCTGGTTTCGATTTCCCTCTGACAAAGAGACAAGAGGCCTTTGGTCTCCTCAAGTCGCGAAAGCAAACTAGTGATCCTTTCCTCGGTTTTCAGTCTTTCAGTCATTTGTGACCAAAGCATTCACCTGTAGCACGGAGGCTTTCTCTGTCAGCTGTTGGTTGAGCTTGGTCATCAACTCCTCCTTTTGAGTGATCTGAATGGTCATGCAGCTGATCTGTTCATCTCTTTGGTGGATGTCCATGAGAAGTGCATCGTGGGTTACACTGACCTGACTCAGCTTCTCTGATTCAACCCTTAGTTTCTCCTGGACACTGTTCAAGCTTTCAGTTAACCACATAATCTGTTCTCTCTTGTTCCTTTAATTTTCTAGATACCTAGCCTGCTTCTCCTCAAGTTCCCATCTAACTTTAGCCAAATTCTCCTGAAGAGAACATACCTCAGACTGGTTGCTTTCCTGCAGCTGGTGATTCCTGGCCTGGAGGGTGATGGTGGTCTAGTGGTAGGATACTTGCCTATGGACCTATGGCTCAAGAGGCCCCAGGTTCAAATCCCACTTCAAGCACTACCATCACTGGGTCCCTGAGCAAGACCCTTAACCCTGAGTGTCTCCAGGGGGGACTGTCCCTGTAATTAGGACATGTAAGTCGCTCTGGATAAGAGCGTCTGCTGTAAATGTAAATGGAGGGAGATGTTTTCATCTTCCAATCGCTATCACTTCCCCTCCAGTTCCTTAGTCACTAATTCTGTCTCCTGAAGCTTCTCTGAGACATGACAATTGACCAGTGTAACATCCCTTAACTTAACCTTCAAAACATCAAGATCCTGGTTCTGTGCACAAATTTCCTGGTTCTTGGTGATGAGTTCAGCCTCCATCTCCTGGAGCTGCTCAGCAAGTACATGTTTGGCCTGTCTTTCTTCACCTAAAACAGACAGCCAAACGTTTTCAGAGTCCTGAAGCGTTTGTTCCAATCTTTGAATTTTGAAGTCAGTTCACTGATTAATCCATCTTTCTCACTAATCTGGAGCTGCTCCTTCTCTGCCCTCTGACTGGCAGACGGGTTAGTGGTGCTGGGTTTGGGGGTTGACTCCTTGTCGCTTTTCATGCTGTGAAGGGCCTTCTTGGTCGACTTCCCTCGATACACGGCGCAGGGGGCATTTTCTGCTGGCTTCCCGCTTTCCATGTCACGGGCGGCCTTCTTTGCCAATGTCCCGCTTTTCCTGTCGCGGGTGGCGTTCTCTGCCATTTTTCCACTGTGTTGCATGACGCAGGGGACATTCTCCGTCATCGTCCTGCTGTATTTCATGTAGGGCGTGTTCTCTGCCATTTTTTCGCTGTGATTCACGCAGGGGGCGGTTTCTGCCGACATCCCGTGTTGTAGTTGGTGAGAAGCTGGGAGTGGTGTGGAAGGGGGCGCGAATGAAGCCTCTTCTTCCAGCAGGTCAAGGGACTGCCGCATCACCACCGTTATGGCTATCAGTGCCTGCTCAATCTGGCCGTACTCCTCCAGCTGCTCGTTGGTCTCCAGAGAGGGAGCGAGCTGGATTGAGTGCACCAGCAGGTCCAGGCATCGTGAGAGCTCTGTGGCGGTTGTGCTCCGTGCTTCTTCGCTCTGCTCGCGGAGCTCTGGCGAACAAGCAGCCAGCTATGCTGGCTTGAAGGTCCTTCGATGCTGTAGCTCTACTCTGAGGACCGCCGCCATTACTTCGAGTGTCCGCTCATGCTCCTCACACCAACTTTCAAGGCTCACGACGTCCAGAGGGTGGCAGTTCATTTCTGTCAAGGTGGCGGGGTACAGGAAGGATGTCTTCGCAGAGCCAGTGATCCAAGACATACTTTTATTTCCAAAATATCACCAAAACCTGATACAGGACAAAACTGAACCACCTGTAACCTAAGGCTTTGCCTATAGAATGAACTGCGCTCTGTTCTGACTCATTGGGGCTTAAGTAGTCAGCCCCAGTGAAGCACACCTGTGCCTTCATGAGCTCAGGTGTGCTCAGTCAGAACATTGTGCCCTCTACCATGTACAAAACATAACCACACCTAGGCAGACTGTGACATACTATGAAAGATGTTTTTTTTTCATTTCTTTTAATTAAACAACTAGTTATGACTACATTTTTAATGGCTATTGTGTTCTGAAATATTTAACTATTATTAGTTATTCAGGAATAATAAATAATTTATGCAGTTAAAAAAAAGAGATAAATGGAATAGCGGGTCCACATGCAAATTAAAAAAATTTTAATACGTTTAAAAGCTTTATAAAGAGTAAGCAGGCCTGTGTGTATGTGTGTGTGCTTTGTGCAGACCTTAGGAGTCATGTTGTTGGTGATGCAGAAGGCTAGGTGGGTCTGGATGCTGTCCATGCTGTGGCAATGCTGCTGGCGGGTGGTGCGCAGGTACTTCTGCAGTGCGCGGGCCATTGAGGGGAAAATGGCCTGTGCTGCCTCACGAGGGTCCATCACATCACCCGGAGGCTTCTTTTTCTCTTCTTCCTGTAGTCGCAGCACGTGTGTGAATGCCTCTTCAACTGCCACCACCAGCCTGGGAGCAGATAAACATGATATTTTGGCAAAGAATCAAACACACATATGTTGTATGAAGTTGACCAGGCAAAAAATAAATGCAGCTAATGAGTAATAACAGCTTATAACTCATCAATTACCCCTGTGTACTGTACTGTAACTCACTCTGGTGAATATAGTATAGTAAATATAGTAATTACAGTGATCTTGAAGCCAGGCATACTTTTGTTCAGCTGATGCTTAATTATAAGGCTAGCAAAACTGCTAAATTCAGAAGGCAAAAGCATCTTGGTTTATTGACTATTAAGTGGACGGGAAAAATTGCATAAATTAGAATTTTTGAGCCAACCATTACTTCATAATTTACATGCATTAAAGCATATATGTATGAATTATGCTTATCACTGTAACTGCCACACCGAGCTCTGCGTTTGCGGACCCTCCTCTCATGGTCTGCCTCCTCATAATAAAGCTCGCTGTGGCTGGTGTCTTTATGGCGGGCAGCTGCAGCCATTTTAGCTCGTGATTGACTTGCTGCACCATCACTACTGGGACCTGTCAGTAAAAAAAACAGTCATGAGACAGATCAGTAGCAACTTAAAACATTTTAACTGTGCATTAAAACTATAAAAAGCACATCCTTGTAGCCTTGCTCTTTCTTTTTTTGTATTCCCACTCTAACCCATTCACATATACTGAGACAGAGCTTCTTAATAGGTTATGAATAGCTGAATCAGATTTGTTAGAACAAAATAGTACTTATATTACTTCTCTATATGCACTCCTGTTTGTGTATTGCTTCTCAGGGTCTATTTTCTATATGCTACTACCATAGGAGTAGACATAAAGAAACAGGCAACAAGCACTCAATGGTCTTCCATTTCAGCCCCTCAGGGTGCAACCCTGTGAGAGAAGGCAGGTTGTGTCTGCAGCAATAAGTACCTCTACTGAGATCAAAAGAGCAACATTCATCATTATGCACCGTCAGGTCAGTGTGTTCATATGTAATAATATGCATATTAGCTCCACATGCATATTTAGGCTTTGGGGCAATAGAGAAAAAGCTTGTTATGCATATTTATCTAAGTTAAGGTGACAGATGGGATTAATAATACATGGTTAGGATAGAGGAGGGTTCTCTATAGCAGTACAAGGTTAACCAAATGTGCATGCAGAAATAGCAGCTTTGGTGTAGTTGGACCAGAGAAGTCATACTAGTGCCCTAGCATCCTTAAGTGGCTTTTGCTTTAATCGCATTCAGTGTCTTGGTTGGCCTGTGTGAAAAGACTTGTGATCTCTGCAGACAAGCAGTAGCCGGAAACATGGTTATACTGCACCGCTCCATGTCACACACACTGTCACCATTTGATCAATAATCACCCTACTCACCCATCCCACAGTCCCCTTCCCCCACTTTTTTCTCACTCCTGCCTTCACTTCCAGGATTAGGAAATCCTTGACCAGAACTGACCGTCACATTCACAATTACATTCACTTGAAATCTATTATACATATACATCCATATGCACATTTATGCCATCTGTTTTGTATTGCACTAGCTATAGTTGCTGATTTGCACAATTATTCACTAGTTATTACTGCTGTTCAATCTTTTGCACCTAATCTGGTGCTGAACAGAGTGCATATCGTAAAACTATATTCAACACTGTATTTGCTACTGTTTTCACTCACTGATACTCTACAACACTTTTTTCCAGTCTGCCCATGAGAGCAATGTCAGAAAAGTACTGTTTGTTGGGAGTTTCACGGTTTGGGTTTCCAGCTCACTCAGGTATAATCGTGCACTATGCCAAGCATCAGCTGGGGTGGTGTAACACACACTGCCATTTGACTCTGGAGCAATGGAAACACAACAATGCATCCAACTGAATGTGTATGTGTCTGGCCTGTACAGAGTACTGACCTCAACTCCATCCAACACCTCTGAATTGGAACACTGACTGTGAGCCAGGCCTTATCGTCCAACATCAGCGCCCAACCTCACTAACACTCTGAATAGCTGAATAGAAGCAAGTCCCTTGAGCCTTGTTCCAAATCTAGTCTACAGCCTTCCCAGCAGAGTAGTGAAAGAGTACAGTGGTGTGTGGCACCCAAACAACTAGTACTAGACAAACACACACACACACACACACACACACAAGCACACACAAGAATTGTACAGTATAAGCAGCTTTGTGTCTGACCAAAGTTGGTTAGTTTCAAAGATTTAAACAGCTAGCCCTCCTTTAAATAACAGCCAATAATTTTTTAACATTGACCTCCTTAACTGAGGTTTTTCCCATTTTAACTGGTTTAGCGTTTGAATATGACAATAAACTGTTACATTTTATTTATAATGACAAAGATTTCTTTCAGTTTTCACTTTTGCCATGACATTAGATTTAAATTAATGTTTAATTTAGATTTAAATAAACTACTTACAAATGTAGAGAAATACTGCAATATCAAAAACAAACTAGGAACAGTGCCACAGACACACTTTTACAAAAAAGAGTTATAACTCCAAGGCTTTTGACCCATCCTCAGTACTGAGATTGTCCTGTTCAACTAGTTTGACACATGAGGGCATCACAGGTACTACTGAATTGTACATAAAGCCTGACTGCAGACTGCAGAATCTGTGAGCAGAAAATACATAAAAACGACAGCCTGGAAGATATTTTATGCAATATGAAGCTACTGGGTTTGATGTATCATGCAGTCTGAGATATATAAATCTATACCAGATGCAATGTGTGAGCTGAGAAAGCCTGTAATTAAGCAAACTGCATACAATGAGAAAATGATGTGAATCACTCTGTTGTTTGATTTGCATTTGATTTCAAAATGTTCCATTATGTTTCAAAATGTTCCATTAAATACCACTCTCTGCAGCCCAATAGTACCAGTTGCTAAGTCTCTAATCTAATTCTAATTTAGGTTTTCCACCATGTCCTCCATTGATGTTAAGCTGAAGGCCCCTTCATTACTGTAATGGTCTGGCGCCAGTAGAGGGAGCCCTTCTCTGATTGTGCACACCTGGGCTTGGGTGCCAGGTGTGCCTCATCGGGGCTGGCGATATAAGCCCCAGTGAATCGGAGCAGGGTGCTGGTCATTCTGTGTGCGCACGTTTGTGAGTATTCATGTTTATGTTTTACACTTGTTATGTTTAATATGTTTGGTTTTGAGTTCTGTGCACGTTATACGTCATTAAAGTTCAGAGCTCTCGGCTCTGCGTTGGCGTCCAGCCCTCAACACCACATCGTGACAGAAATGACCAGCCACCGTGAATGGACGTCGCGAGCTGAGAGCTTCGTGGGGATGTCCCTGAAGGACCACTGGACCTTCCAAGTGCTGGAGGCTGGGGGGATAGGGGTTGAGCGGCGTCCGCTCCCCTCCCTGGCTTGGCCAATGTTGAGCCTGTTCCAGCTCCAGCAGGAGGGCGTTTCTGCGGAGCCGGCTCCCGCGGTAGCCCCTGGAGAAGTGGGGCTGCGATGCCGGCTCACGTGTCAGCACAAGGTGGGACTGAAGGGACATCCGCCATCACCGCGGAGGAGGCGGGGCTTGAGGGACGAGGGCCAAGTCTGCTGGAGGAGGCGGGGCTTGAGGGACGAGGTCCAAGTCCGCCGGAGGAGGCGGGGTTTCTAGGGGCTGCGTCCAATCCAGACTGCTGGAGAGAAAGCGGGGTTTCAGGGGCCGCAGCCGAACCCGCCAGGAAGACCGCTGTGAGAGCGGAGCGTTCGACTGGACTTTTGATCTGGCGCCCCGGGAGTAGGCACCTTTGGGGAGGGGTACTGTAACGGTCTGGCGCCAGTAGAGGGCACCCTGCTCTGATTGTGCACACCTGGGCGCACGTTTGTGAGTATTCATGTTATGTTCTACACTTGTTATGTTTAATATGTTTGGTTTTGAGTTCTGTGCATGTTATATGTCATTAAAGTTCAGTCCGAAGCTCTCGGCTCTGCGTTGGCGTCCAGCCCTCAACACCACATCGTGACAATTATCTTTCGGCTGCTCCGGGGTCCAAACTTTGGTGCTAAAGACTACTTTTCACCATAAGACTTGCACTTGAGCGTCACATCTGTGAATGCTCTTAAATTTAACCGCCAAACACTGCTGGAGCTCAGGAATCAGCCAGGATTCAGTCTTCCAGCGACTCTCCGAACAACGCTACGGGAGCTCGGGGTGCTGAGAAGACCAGGCCTTCAGTCCCCGAGATCGCCTGCTGTAACTGGCCGACTGAGAGGACATAGGAAGCGGTGTGAGAGGAAACAGAAACGCGGCAAGCGTGCTGGGGTCCGGGCTCAGCTCAAGGCTAACGCTAGCCGACCGGCTATCCCGTCCGTCCTCCTCGCCAATGTCTGCTCCCTGGATAATAAACTGGACTGTATACGACTCCAGCTTAACACCCAGCGTGAGTATAGAGACTGCTGTGTTTTTGTTTTTACGGAGACATGGCTCAGCGTCAGCGTTCCGGACACCGCCATCCAACTCGCCAGACTCTCCGCGTTTCGCGCGGACAGAAACTCCGCTCTGTCTGGAAAGACTCGCGGAGGGGGGCTGTGTGTTTACGTAAACACACAATGGTGTACAAACGCTGTGCTGGTCTCAGTACACTGCACAACACTGCTGGAGGTGATAACAGTCAGGTGCAGACCGTTTTATTTGCCCAGGGAGTTCTCCACAGTGTTTATTACGGCGGTCTACATTCCACCCAGCGCTAGTGCTAACAGCGCTAATGCTAACAGCGCGCTGGCTGAACTTTATGGAATTATCAGTGGACTCCAAAACTATCACCCAGATGGATTGTTTATTGTTGCCGGAGATTTCAACCATGCAAATCTCAAGTCAGTTCTACCCAAATTCCATCAACATGTGAACTTTTCAACGAGGGGGGAAAACACGCTGGACTGTGTTTACACAAACATGGCTGGCGCGTACAGAGCGGAGCCCCGCCCCCACCTCTGACACTCAGACCACATCTCTGTGCTGCTGATCCCAGCGTACAGACCCATCGTCAGGCGCGTGAGACCCACCCTGAAGCAAGTAAAGACCTGGCCCACAGGAGCCATCTCTGCTCTTCAGGACTGCTTTGAACGCACCGACTGGGACGCACCGACCGGGAGGCTGCAACCTACGGTGACTCCATCAACCTGGAGGAGTACAAAGCTTCAGTGACTGGCTACATCAGCAAGTGCATTGAGGATGTTACTGTCTCCAAGTTCATCATATCACGACCCAACCAGAAGCCATGGATGACCGCAGAGCTCTGCAGACTCCTGAGAACCCGGGACAAGGCCTTCAAGTCAGGGGACGAGGCCGCCCTAAGAAAAGCGAGGGCAAACCTGTCTCGGGCCATCAGAGCAGCAAAGCGTGCTCACGCGGAGAGAATCCATGGCCACTTCAAGAACACTGATGACACGCGGCGCATGTGGCAGGGCATCCAGGCCCTCACCGACTACAGGACATCTCCACCTGCCTGTAACGGTGACCCCTCCCTCCCAGATGCGCTGAACCACTTCTACGCACGGTTTGATGCAGTGAACAACAAGAGAATGAGGAAGACCACCCCTCCTCCGAACGACCAGATTCTCTGTCTGACCACAGCCGAGGTGAGAAGATCTCTTCTCAGAGTCAACCCACGGAAAGCTGCCGGTCCAGACAATATTCAAGGTCGTGTGCTCAGAGGATGTGCAGAACAGCTGGCAGATGTTCTCACTGACATCTTCAACATCTCTCTGAGCACCACTGTTGTTCCAAGGTGCTTCAAGACCACCAGCATCATTCCAGTGCCAAAGAAACCATCCATCTCCTGCCTCAATGACTATCGTCCCGTCGCACTCACACCCATCATCATGAAGTGCTTCGAGAGGCTGGTCATGAGGCACATCAAGTCCCAGATCCCCTCCTCACTAGACCCCCTGCAGTTTGCGTATCGTCCCAACCGCTCAACGGACGATGCAATCTCCACTACCCTCCATCTGGCCCTTTCTCATCTTGACAGAAAGGACAGTTATGTCAGAATGCTGTTCATCGACTACAGTTCAGCATTCAACACCATCATCCCTCAGCACCTGAGTGAGAAGCTGAGGCTGCTGGGCCTGAACACCTCCCTCTGTAACTGGATCCTGGACTTCCTGACTGGGAGACCCCAGTCAGTCAGGATCAGTAGCAGCACCTCCAACACCATCACACTGAGCACAGGAGCCCCCCAGGGCTGTGTGCTCAGCCCACTGCTGTTCACACTGATGACCCACGACTGTGCAGCCAAGCACAGCTCGAACCACATCATCAAATTCGCTGATGATACAACCGTGGTGGGTCTGATCAGCGGTGGAGATGAGGCAGCCCACAGAGAGGAGATATAAGAGCTGACGGACTGGTGCAGAACCAACAACCTGTCTCTGAACGTCGACAAGACTAAAGAGATGGTTGTTGACTTCAGGAGATCACGTCGGGACCACACTCCACTTATCATCAACACCTCACCTGTGGAGATGGTCCAGAGCACCAAGTTTCTTGGTGTTCACATCACTGACAACCTCACGTGGTCCCTCAACACCAACTCCATCATAAAGAAAGCCCAGCAGCGCCTCAATTTCCTGCGCAGACTGAGAAAAGCCCATCTCCCACCTTCCATCCTCACCATCTTTTACAGAGGAACCATTGAGAGCATCCTGAGCGGCTGCATTACTGCCTGGTACGGGAACTGCAACGTCTTAGACCGCCAGTCCCTACAACGGGTAGTGAGAACAGCTGAGAAGATCATCGGGATCTCTCTGCCCTCTGTACAGGACATTTTCACCACTCGCTGCATCCGCAAAGCAACCAGCATTGTGGATGACCCCTCCCACCCATCCCACACTCTCTTCTCCCTCCTGCCATCCGGGAAAAGGTTCCGCAGCTTACGGGCCTCCACTTCCAGGATGGGAAATAGTTTCTTCCTCCTGGCCATCAGACTCTTGAACTCTGAAACCACCAATATCTTGAACTCTTATACCCAGTCCACTTCTCATCCTGTATTTATTTATTTATCTCGTGTTGCACTCTTGCACTTTAAATTCAGTAACACCGCTCCACCACACTGCTACACCATAATCTACCTGTACGGATGAATGTACTGTCTGTCGTGCCGTCTGTTGTTGTCTGTCTTGTCTGCACTTGTTGCCCCGTGTTGTGTCTTATGTTGTCTTGTGTCTTGTCTTGTGTCTTGTCTTGTGTGTAGCACCAGGGTCCTGGAGGAACGTTATTTCGTTTCACTGTGTACTGTGTATATGGCTGAAATGACAATAAAATCCTACTTGACTTGACTTGACTTGACTTGAGGTGCCGTCCCCGTCAAGCTCCTCCCTGGCGACCTGTCCAGGGTGTGTCCCCTGTCCTTCACCCTGAGTGAGCTGGGATGGACTCCAGCACTCCCCCGCGACCCCGTTTGGGACAAACAGCAGAAAATGACTGACTGACTGGTTTTACTCTTTTCCTCTTTCCTGGCAGCTCCATCTTCAGCATCCTACTTCCAATATAATCCTCATCTCTCCTCTGGTCATGTTCAAACCAACCTTGCTTCTCTAACTTTGTCTCCAAAATGTCTAACCTGAGCTGTACCTCTAATATACTAGTTTCTAATCCCGTCCATCTTTGTCACACCCAACGTAAATCTCAGTATCTTTAACTCTGACACCTCCTGACACCTCCTAACTCTCCGCCTCCTGTCTTTTCATCGGTGACACCGTCTCCAACCCATACAACACAGTTGGTCTCACTACTGTCCTGTAAACCTTTCCCTTTTACTCTAGCTGATACCCGTCTGTCACAAATAACTCCAGCCACTCTTCTCCACCCATTCCAACCTGCCTGCACTCTCTTCTTCACCTCTCTTCCACACTCGCTGTTACTCTGAACTGTTGATCCCAAGAATTTAAACTCTTCCACCTTTGTCACCTCTACTCCCTGCATCCTAACCACTCCACTTTCCTCCCTTTCATTCACACTCATGTATTCTGTCTTTGACCTACTCACTTTCATTCCTCTCCTCTCTAGAGCAGATCTCCATCTCTCCAGGTTCTCCTCAAGCTCCTCACTGCAGATGTGAGTGAGAGAAAACATCATTGTCCACTGAGACTCATGTCTAACGTCGTCCTTCAACCTGCCCATTACCATTGCAAACAAGAATGGGCTCAGCGCTGATCCTTGATGTAATACAGCCTTTACCTTAAATGCATCCATCACTCCTACAGCAGATCTTACCACTGTCACACAGCCCTCATACATATCCTGAACTACTCTCACATACTTCTCTGTAGCACCCGACTTCCTCATACAAAACCACAACTCCTCTCCAGGCACCCTGTCATATACTTTCTCCAAGTCCACAAAGGCACATTGCAACTCCTTCTTACCTTCTCTGTACTTCTCCATCAACACCCTCAAAGCAAACACTGCATCCGTAGTGCTCTTTCCCGGCATAAAACCATACTGCTGTTCACTAATCCTCACCTCTTTTCTTAACCTTGCTTCCACTACTCTTTCCCGTAACTTCATGCTGTGGCTGATCAACTTTATCCCTCTATAGTTACTACAGCTCTGTGCATCACCCTTATTCTTGAAAATCAGTACCAGTATACTTCGTCTCCTCAGGCATCCTCTCACTTTCCAAGATTGTGTTAAACAATGTCTGTCTGTGGGCAGAAACTCAACTGCCATCTCTCCTTAACATCTCCTTGCTTCCACTGGTATATCATCCAGTCCAACAGCTTTTCCATTCTTCATCCGCTTCATCGCTGCCCTTCCATCTTGCTTATTTGCTGCACTTCCTGGTTCGTTATCCTCACATCTTCCAATCATCTAATTTTCTTCATTCATCAGCCGCTCAAAGTACTCCTTCCATCTGCTCAACACGCTCTGTTCACCTGTGAATACGTTTCCATGTCCATCCTTTATTGTCCTGACCTGCTGCACATCTTTCCCAGCTCTGTCTCTCTGTCTAGCCAATCGTTATTGGTCCTTTTCTCCCTCTTTACTGTCCAACCTCTCATACAATTCACCAAACACCTTATCTTTGGCCATTGCCACTGCTTTCTTCGCCCTGCGGTTCATTTCCTTGTACACCTAAATACTTTCTTCATCTCTATGACTGTCCCACTTCTTTGCTTCCCTCTTCTTCTGTATGTACTCCTGTACTTCTCGGTTCCACCACCAGGCTTCCTTATTCTCCTTCTTCCTTCCAGAGTTCACACTAAGAACATTTCTAGCTGTCTGCCTTAATACTTCTGCAGTAGTCTCCCAGCAATCCGGTAGCTCTTTAACACCTCCCAGTGCCCATGTTAAGTCCTGCCTGAATTCAATCTTGCAGTCCTAATCCTTCAGCTTCCACCACTTGATCCTCAACTCTGCCCTCACTTTCCTCCTCTTCTTGACCTACAAGGTCATCCTACAGACCACCATCCTATGCTGTTTAGCTACACTCTCCCCTGTAACTACTTTGCAGTCTCCAATCTCCTTCAGACTGATCCTCCTGCAAAGGATATAATCCACCTGTGAGCATCTTCCTCCACTCTTATACGTCACCCTGTGCTCCTCCCTCTTCTTAAAATAAGCATTAACTACAGCCATTTCCATCCTTTTCACAAAATCTACAACCATCTCACCTTTAGTATTCCTCTCCTTCACACCATATCTACCCATCACCTCCTCATCACCAACATGACCATTAAAATCTGCACCAAACACCACTCTCTCTCCCCTGGGTACTCTCTCTATCACTTCATCTAACTCACTCCAGAGTTATTCTTTCATTTACATCTCACAACCAAATTGTGGGGCAAAAGCACTAATAACATTCATTATCACACCTTCAACTTCCAGCGTCAAACTCACCCTCCCTGACACCCTCTTCACCTCCAAAACACTCTTCACATCCTCTTCCTTCAGAAGAGTACCCCATTCCTCCTTGTATCCACACCATGGTAAAACAATTCAAACCCTCCTCCAATACACCTACCTTACTACCCTTCTATCTAGTTTCTTGCACACACAAAATGTCAACCTTCCTTCTCTTCATCATATCAGCTAATTCTCTACCTTCACCAGTCATGCTGCCAACATTCAAAGTCCCTACCCTCATTTCCACTCTCCTCCCCTTCTTTCTCTCATCCTCCCTCGGGACATGCATTCCTCCTCTTCTTCTTCTTCTCCTTCGGCCAACAGTATTCCAATTTCACCAGCACCCTGTAGGCTAACAGCACTGGTGGCGATCATTGTTAACCCGGGCCTTGAACGATCAGGTATGGATACCGGATGCCCTTCCTGATGTAACCCTCCCCATTTACCCTGTCTTGGGACCGGCATGAACAAATACACTGGCTTATGCATCCCTAGTGGCTGGGTTAAGTTGAAGGACCCTAAAGGTCCTTAAGTCTTTTCATAAGTCTCCAGTGAGTCTAGTCAGCTGCAGCTGATAAATGGAAATACATTCCAGAAATGCAACAATTGTTTATCTCAATTACTGAGCTTACTCAAAGCCATTTTAATAACGCACAACTACACCTGTCATTGCTTTGCATTTTCTTGTACTTTTTAGCAAGTATTTCTTATTGTTTCCCCCCTCCTCACCCTCCCCTTCCTTACAGTGTCTATTGTTAGTTGGCAGGGTGCAACGGTGGCGGGGTACGGGAAGGACATCAGTGCAGAGCCAGTAGTCCAGAACATAACTTTATTCCATAAACCAAAGACCATAAACATGGACTGCAGTTCTAAACAAAACAAGACCCAGGGAACTGCAGTCGTGACCAAACAGGCTATAAACACCACCATTAACGTGAGGCTTCGCCTCGTGAATGAACCGCGCTCTGTTCTGAACAGAGTGCCCTCAACTGCACCAAGCCTGAACTGTGACACAGGTTGTCATTGTAAATAAGGAATTTGTTTATAATGGCCAGCCCGGTTAAAGGTTACATGAAAGAGAAGAAAAAAGAACAGAAAAAGTAAAGTCAGTTTAATATATATAGCGCTTTTTATAACTGTTGTCACAAAGCAGCTTTACAGAATCTGGATCCAAGCCCCAAGCGAGTAAAACATTGGTGACAGAGGCGAGGAAAGAATAGAAAAAGGGGAAAGAAATGGAAATGGAAAAAAAAAGAATCTAATGAGTATTAAACTGAGATAGCCAGAGTGCTAGAGAAAGAAGGGATATTTGTTTTTTAATTAATTATTTATAATCTAACTACCACCAACCCCACCAACACAAAAATACACTCCCACATACACATACACATGCAAACACACATTCGTAGTTTGGTATTGCAGCCACAGACGGGAGGAAAGGCTCCAGTAACATAGGCTCTTTCTGGTCCCTGGTGTGTATCATTGGTGATGCTGAGTTTACACTCCTAAGGCCATGAACATGGTCCAAATTGTGTCAGTGTGTGAGACAGTGAGTGATAATTAATGCAGGGTATAAAAAGGTTTTCACAGTGCATACTTAAAACACACACACACGCGCGCACACACACGCACACACACACACATGCGCACATACACACATACGTGCACACATACACACACACACACTGCACTGTTGTAGTAAGTGAACCTTCATCAGTCACCGTAGTGGTAACCTCTGCAAAAATAATTCTATTAGATTCAGTTTTCTTTAATTCAATAATAATAATACAAAAAAAAAAGAAACACAACTAATTCATGATGCACCTTTGAAGGTACATGTACATTGTTTTGGGAAACAATTCCTTTTGGGAACTAAAATTGTATTTGCTTTTAAGCTTTATTTTTAATTTGAATTCCAAAAATGCAAATTATGCTAATGTATTTTATAAAAAGAATGCCAGGGCAACTGCTAAAACTAAAGAAGTAATTGTTGAAAATTGATGAAATGATGGATATGTTATTGTGAGCTTAACTGGTTAGGGAGTTGGCCCTGCATAGGAAGATTGTGGGTTCGATTCCCTCAAAAAGTAGGTTGCCCTGAGGTACCCCTGAGCAAGGTGCCATCCCCATCACTGCTCCCCGGGTGCTTTCAATAGCTGCCCACTGCTGCACGGTGTTTGTGTGCATGGGTTAAAAGCAGAGGTCCAATTTCGTTGTGGTTCATGGTGTGCAGTGCTGTGACCTCGCAATGACGAGGGTTGTCACTTTCACTTTCACATCTTTCCCCCCGGGCAGTGCAGGGGTCAGTGGGTGCTCAGTGCATTCCAAGGTTTTAACTTACAGTCAAACAGATAAGTTTTCAGTTTAGCTTTAAACGCTGCAGAGCTAGAGAGGAAGAAAGGTCGGGGGGGGAGGGATGGTACATCCACAAGATATCAAATGACTGTATAATAGTCCCTGTATTCAGTAATCCTCAAACCACAGGAATGGAGAGCATGTGTAGTTGAACAGAATTATTTCACTGTATATGAGTACAATTCCTGCATTTGTATAATTCAAAAATAATTATAATTCAAAAGTCAATAAAAAAATTATGTGACTGAACAGTGAAAACCAAGCTTTTTGACAAATGGCCAATTAAGAAAGTAACTAATAATAATAACTAATACTTAATAGCATCTGCTTTTATAATGTTGAGACATTTAAAATAAGGTAGAAATTAAACTAGAGATGATTTCAGTACTAATAGGCCTCTTTCTCCCAGGAATGTGAATCTAGTTTACCTTGATGTTTTGTGTATTTTTATAGCTGTCACAGTTTGTCACCGGTGAGTTTCGGTTTGGGTACAATAGAGGGCGCTCTGTTCTGATTGAGCACACCTGAGCTCATGAAGGCACAGGTGTGCCTCATTGGGGCTGACTATTTAAGCCCCGATGAGTCAGAACAGAGAGCGGCTCATTAGTTAGGCTCAGCCTACACACTCTGTGGTGGTTTTTGTATTTGGTAACTTGGTATCTTGGTTTAGGCTGCAGTTCCTTGATTTTAGTTAGAACTGCAGTCCTTGGTTTTGTTTTGTTTTGTTAATATAGCTAATAAAACTATGATCCGAACTCCTGGCTCTGCATTGGCGTTCTCCCCACATCCCGCCACTGTTACAGAAATGAGCCGCCTGTACCTGGACGTTGCGAGTCAGGAGTGCGATCACGAGCGGGTGTTGCGCACGTGTGCAGCCATGATCCAGAGAACGTTGGAGTTTATTCGAACCTGGGAGACGAGGGTGCCAGCGTGCGTTGAGTCCATGGACCTCCGTTAGGAATTGGAGGGCGAGGATTGGGTACGACAGACGCCGGCGGCCACTGCCAGGGAGCTCAGGAAACATCTGACACGGCTGACGTCAGATGTCCCACTCGTCAGCCGCCACACAGCGCTACCTCGACACGCTGAACCACGTGTTTTTTTCCGCACGCGACATGGAAGGCGGGGCTTCATTGACGACAGGCGTCACGCAACGCGGAAGGACGCCAGTCAACAAGCCCTACGTCATTCAAAGCGGAACGTTGATAGTGGTGCCGCCCTGCGCTGTTCGACGCGGAAATTCAGCGCCGACAGTGCAGCACGCCAAGCACCGCGATTCCGCCAGCGGAGGAAGCACCACACGCAGCTGATAGCGGATTTGCGGTAAAGAATTCTCCCTCCGCAGCTAATGGAGGCGTTACGGTAAAAAATTCTCCCTGCGCAGCTAATGGAGGCGTTACAGTAAAAAATTCTCCCTGCGCAGCTAATGGAGGCATTATGGTAAACACGGCGCTCTGTGCAGCTCAACGTGAAAACACAGCGGTGAACACAGCCAGCGCGAATAACAGTAAAACAGGGGAAGTAAACGCTCCCTGCACTCTTAAACACGAAAGGAAGGCAAAGAAGGCCGAAGCGAGGCAGTGGCAGAAGCGAGAAGCGAGGCAGTGGCAAAGAAGGCCATTCCTGACACGGAGAGCAGTAAGACGGCAGAGACCGCTTCCTGCATCGTGCAACTGGGGAGGTCGACCAAGAAAGCCCTTCGCAGAAAGGAAAGCGGCATCAAGGAGTCGACCCCCAAACCCAGCATCACTGACCCGTCTGCTGCACAGAAAGCAGAGAAGGAGCAGCTCCAGGTTAGTGGGAAGTTTAGAATGAAGGTTCGGGTGCAGATGCAAATTGAACATGAGGCTGCAGTAGCCATTCAGGTGCAGGTGAGGAAGCACTTGAGCAGAAAGTACTACCTGAAGCTACTGTGGGCAGCCAGGACTGTTCAGCGATATTACCGAGCTAATAAGATGATGAAGCAAGAAATGAAGTCTTTGAAGGAGAAAAAGATGGCTGCTGTTGTTCTGCAAGCTGCATTCCGAGGGATGAGGACCAGACAGACTCTGAAACAGAAGCACCAGGCTGCCACTGTGATACAATGTGCTTACAGGGCTCACTGTGCTCAGACACGATATTTATGCATCAAACATGCTGCTGTTGCAATCCAGCTTAGGTATCGTTCCACACTTGATGCCAGAAAGCAGAGGGAGGAATTCTTGAAATTGCGCTCTGCTGCAATGTTCCTGCAAGCCTGCTTCAGAGGTCAGAGGGTCAGAAGGGAGGTGATCCTGCAACAACATGCAGCTTCCCTGATTCAGGCTTTGTTCAGAAGACACTGGGAGGTAGTTAATTACAAGGCCATAAGGGTGTCAGCCATCATCATTCAAAGACATTATAGGTCCTACATTAAGGGTAAATTTGAACATGAGAAATTCCAGATGTTGAAAAGGTCTGTGATACGCATCCAGGCAGCTTTTAGGGGTTATTCTGTTCGAAAGAATGTTGCTGCAATGCACAAAGCTGCCACCATGATTCAGGCTGCGTTCAGAAGACACCGGGAGGTAGTAAAGTATCAAGCCATAAGGGTGTCAGCCATCATCATTCAAAGAAATTATAGGTCCTACATTAAGGGTAAATTTGAACGTGAGAAATTCCAGGTGTTAAGAAGGTCTATGATATGCATCCAGGCAGCTTTTAGGGGTTATTCTGTTCGAAAGAATGCTGCTGCAATGCACAAAGCTGCTACCGTTATTCAGGCTGTAGTAAGAATGCACCAGCAAAAATTGGTTTTCAAGAAGTAATGCTGGGCAGCAAGTGTTCTTCAGAGGAGGTTCAGAAGGTGGAAGCTTCAACAAATGCAGAGGTATCAGCTGTTCAGACATGCTGCAATTTGCTTGCAAAAGTCATTCAGAGGAAAGCAGGCAAGGGATCTGGCCAAACGGATCAGAGCTGCAAGCTCTGGATCAGTGATCCAATCTCACCTCAGAGATGAACAAATCAGCTACATGAATGTTCAGATCACTGAACAGGAGGAGTTGCTGACAGAGCTCTACCAGCAGCTGATGGAGAAAGAAGCCTCGATGCTACAGGTGAATGCCTTGGTCACGAATGAAGGGTTGAAACGCAAGGAAAGGATCACCTATCTGCTTCCTCAGCTGGAGAGGACCAAAGGACTCTTGTCCAGTTGCCAAAGGGAGATCGAAGCCATGGAAACAGAAAGAAAAGCTCTGGCGCAAGACAAAGGTGAGCTTCACGGAAAGAGCGCGAAATTCAGAGAAGAGAGAGAGGTCTCTAGAATAAAGCTGCAAGCTGTGACGGCTGTCTAAAGAGAAAGGCTGGAGAGAACGGTTGAACAGAGGGAACAAACTGTATGAATCAGACCAGAGCAGAGCTGAGACGGGTACAGGACCACAATGTTGCTCTGCAGGCTGAACTGAGAGAAGCCCGAAGTGAGGCCAGTAAGCTCAGCGAGCTGGAGAAGCAGGTCAGAGGTATGGAAGCAAAATTGGCGATCTTTGAATCTCGACTCACTCCACAGACAACAGTGCATGCTGGGACCCTGAAGGTTAACGCCAAAGCGGAGCAGCTGAAGAACAGTCTGATGGAGAAGCAGGTAAAGATTCCAGAGGTGGAGCAGCTGCATTATGATTCCCAACCTTCAGTTCACCCTCACAATGCAGCAGGCTCAGAACAAGGTGGCTTGTGGAGGAGTCCATGTGGAACTTCTCGTAGTGGAACCAGGAGCTGGGATGTTGCCTCACTGGGCTCCAAGCAGCAGGGAAGTATGATCAAGAAGAGGAAGGAGCCAAAAGACATCAGCAATGACCTGTCTCAGTTCAAGAAAGCGAACAACAGCTTCTGCACTGTAGATTCTGTGATGAGAGACGTGAAGAACAAGGATGGCAGGGGTTGGAAACAGAGTTCGGACTATGTGAAAAAGACTTCCTCTTTGAACCCTTTAAAATCTGTGTTTAGCTCTCTTTCAGGTTCCGTCAAGGCGAGGCGTTCCACTGAATCAGGCGATTCCTCCAGTGACTCCAGGGTTGAGTTCAGGCAACAGATAAAGAAGTGGACTGAACTTCTAGGATTCCCCTCACCACCACCTTCTGCATGGACATGGCTGGTCAGAGGTCCTTTTGTGTTTTGTGCTCAAGTGTTTTGTGGACCTGACCATATGCCCCAAAAAGAGACTTTTTTGTAGAGTGTTTTTTGTTTTTGACCTCCCCCCCAGAGGTTCGACTATGTTTTGGCGCTTCGGGAGCTGCGCCTTTTGGGGGGGGATTCTGTCACGGGTGAGGTGTGTTTTGAGCACGATAGAGGGCGCTCTGTTCTAATTGAGCACACCTGAGCTCATGAAGGCACAGGTGTGCCTCATTGGGGCTGACTATTTAAGCCCCGATGAGTCAGAACAGAGCGCGGCTCATTAGTTAGGCTCAGCCTACACACTCTGTGGTGGTTTTTGTATTTGGTAACTTGGTATCTTGGTTTAGGCTGCAGTTCCTTGATTTTAGTTAGAACTGCAGTCCTTGGTTTTGTTTTGTTTTGTTTAAACATGTCTATGATCCGAACTCCTGGCTCTGCATTGTCATCCTCCCCACATCCTGCCACCATTACAACAACAAAGACCTTGGTCAAAAGGTCTCTGCCAGTATTTTTTAGCAATTCATTTAATAAAATCCCGAAACTCAAAAAATGTTTCACTAAATCTGGAGTAAGTGGAAGGATGAACAAAATCTGTTTTTACTGAACTATACCATTTTGTACCTTTGAAGTTACATGTGCCTTTTTTGTTCCATTACATTTACATTTACGGCATTTAGCAGACGCTCTTATCCAGAGCGACTTCCATGTCCTGATTACAGGGACAGTCCCCCTGGAGCAACTCAGGGTTAAGGGTCTTGCTCAGGGACCCAGTGGTGGTAGTGCTAGAGGTGGGATTCGAACCTGGGACCTCTTGAGCCATAGGACCAGGCAAGTATCCTACCTCTAGACCACCACCTCCCCATTACAGGTGGTCTACACGACCTTCTTAATCTACATTGAAAAGCATTCAGTAGAATAAGACTCTGGAGAAGCTGTGCATTAGTATCATCACCATACCCAAGAAAGCCTAAAACACTGAAACAATATGTTATATCAAGTATTACAGAATAAATCCTTAAAAGCTGTGCCCAACTCACCATCAACACTGTAAACTTTCAGTGCCGCCAGGTGCTTGGCTGTCCTAGTCTTCGCAGCAGTCAGGAGTGCAGCATTATGGACAGAGAAATCCTTATAATAATTCTCCAGGACCACTAGAGCAGCTCGCTGAATACTACAGAGAGAGAAAATGAGTAAAGTCACTTCAAGTTTGAGAATGTGATGGTTACCATGGTACAAACTCCAGGGATAATCATATAATGTCTATCTGCTAAATAGCACACTTTCAGAGGTCTTTAAGGGCCCATAGCTCAACAGGTATGAGGCCTTCTATGAGGGTTACCTTCACAATATTAAGAAGCTGATTTAATCTTATGGCCGATTAATAGGAGTAATGTACTTTGGTGGGACTTCTATAGATCAATTTCTCCAATCAATTTCACAGACGCTTAATTGGATTGAGATCTGGGGAATTCAACACCCTGAACAAAATTTTTTTTTCCTGAACAGATTTCCTGAACAGAGTGGCAAAGCACATTATCCTGCTGAAAGAGGTCCCTGCAACCATGGAGTACCATTGCCATGAAAGGGTGTAAATTGGTCTAGATAAAGGTTAAAGGTAGGTGGTTCATTTAAAAGTAACATCCACTGATTGTAGACAGAATATTGCTGCTTTGGGTGGCTTGCCTTCTTCCTAAAGCACAAGTTGGCATCTCTTCCCCAGGTAAGTGACATACATGCAGCCAGCCGTCCACATGATGAAAAGAAGGCATAATTAATTGGACCAGGCATCTTGTTCCTTTGTTCCCTAGTTCTTATACTTATACTAATTATATACTAAATACTAAAAAAGTATAATTCTTATACTGTACTAACTAGTATCACCCCAAATTATCTGCCCTTCTGGAGATGCTCCAGTCTTCTAATCATGTAATTTGCAGCGTTGTCAGATTTGCTTGTCCATTTTTATGCTTCAAAACACATCCATTTCAAGAACTGACTGTTTACTTCACCTGCATGACAGGTGCCACTGTAACATGATAATCAATGTCATTCACTTCACCTGTCATTGGTTTTAAATGCATACAGTGAGAAAGAGAGGAGATAGAGATAGTGTCTCTCCTATACACTCATATATCAAAAACAAACACACACACACTCAGCTGTGTACCTGAGCTGTCCCAGGTTGTAGTGTCGTGTCTCCCCATCAGTAGAGCGAATCACACACAGGCAGAAACACGGCTGCAGCTGGCGAACCTCCAGCAGCACCACAGCCAGATAATGTGTAAACAGCAGAGCGTCCACCAGTGAGACAGCAAACTGAACTATGCCCTGATAGTTCTCATCCTGTTTCACACACACACACACACACACACACACACACACACACACGTCTTTTATGTGTGAAAAAAATATTTTTATAAAATTGCAATAAAACTTGACAAACAACACAATTGTATTCATGCCATGACATGTTTGATGCACACAATGAACTAGGGCTGTAATGAAAAGCTTTTAGAAAGTTGATAAATTGGGACAAAATGTTAGTAAGTTTTTCATGATTTAGGTTTAATCCCAATAGGTTGCCCTGAGGTACCCTTGAGCAAGGTGCCGTCCCCGTCACGCTCCTCCCTGCGATGGTCTGGCAACCTGTCCAGGGTGTGTCCCCTGTCCTTCGCCCTGTGTGAGCTGGGATGGACTCCAGCACGCCCCCGCAACCCCGTTTGGGACAAGCGGCAGAAAATGACTGACTGACTGACTGATTTAGGTTTTTAGTAGATGCATTTTCAGTTTATCTAGAACAGTTTCCATTTGTGCAGGGCCTTTTACATCATACAAAATACAAACATGAAAATCAAATGTTTTTCACATCAGCGCCGAGTGTTTGTGCTGCTTCTGAGTGCTTGTAAGACGCTGTGAGACCTTATTGTGCTGTTTGTTCAGCGGTTGCTTAGCAGCTGTTAAAAAAAATTATAACTATTCTAATTTCTTTTTTTCTCTGTACCTTCTTTCCACATTTTCATTGTCAAAACCACTTAACATTTACAGTTATGGCAATTAACAGACTCTCTTTTCTAGAGTAATTTCTATGTTCTGCAGAGACAGTCTCCTTGTGGCCACCAGGGGTTCCTGTTTTGTCTTGCACAGGAATTGAAGCTGGAGGAAGGATTTTAACCTGCAATCACCAACACTGTAAATACTCAACCTCTCGCATTCAGAACTTCTTATCCTGAGTAGGGCTGTGGCGATGACCATGAACTTAATGGAATAAACAGTCAATGATGACTTTATGTTGAATCACTAACAACCTTTTGAGTGTATTTGCTCACCTGCGAGTCAAGGATGCGCACTCCGAAGAAGAGCCAGTAGGACAGCAGCAGCAGCAGTGTGAGGAGAGCAAGCAGGGCTTTGAAGACTGCCAGCCGGGGTAGTGTAGCACGCGGCCGCCGCAGAAACACTGCCCAGCCAGCCAGCAGCAGGATCAGCAGCTTGAAGGCCAGAGAGAGAAAAAGGCCCTCACAGGCAGTCCCACATGCCTGCAGGCGTTCAGCCCACAGCAGCTGAGGAAGTAGCAGGAAGGCCAGTGGAGTGACCAGAACAAGGATGCCCAGAAGCAGAGTGAGGGCCAGTGGCAGGAAGGCTAGCCAGCTCCGCTTCAGCACTGAAGCTTCAGAGTCTTTACCAAAACCAGCCAGATCCTCCTGAGAGAGGCTGTGGTCAGAGGTGCCTGTAACTGCTGTGGTGGTCTCAGCCCAGTTATCATCCTGGAGAGAGAGAGAGAGAGAGAGACAAAGAGAGAGAGAGAGTGAGTTTGATTAAGTGTATATTTCTAAGATTTCAGGAAACTGCATTTTGCATTTTGAATATATCATGGTTGGCTTAGCTCGAGGGCAGCAGTGGCCTAGTGGTTAGGGACTAGGCCTCAGGATCGGAAGGTCATGGATTCAGATCCTGGGGCAGTAGATTGCCCTGAAGTACCCTTGAGCAAGACAACCCAACACTGCTCCCAAGGCAACTGATATATGTCTGCTCCCTGCTGCATGGTGTGTAAAGGGAAAATGCAGAGAATTAATTTTGTTGTGGTTCATTGTGTGCTGTGATGTGTTTCAGAATCACAGGCAGTCACTTTCACTTGTAAAATAACCCATGGTGGGTCTGATCAGCAGTGGTGACGAGGCGGCGTATAGAGAGGAGATAGAAAAGCTGATGGACTGGTCTAGAACCAACAACCTGTCTCTGAACGTCGACAAGACTAAAGAGATGGTTGTTGACTTCAGGAGACCACGTCGGGACCACGCTCCACTGAACATCAACACCTCACCTGTGGAGATGGTCCAGAGCACCAAGTTTCTTGGTGTTCACATAACCGACAACATCACGTGGACCCTCAACACCAACTCCATCACTAAGAAAGCCCAGCAGCATCTCTACTTCCTGCGCAGACTGAGGAAGGCCCATCTTCCACCACCCATCCTCACCATCTTCAACAGGGGAACCATCGAGAGCATCCTGAGCAGCTGCATTACTACCTGGTGCGGGAACTGCAACGTCTCAGACCGCAAGTCCCTACAACGGATAGTGAAAACAGCTGAGAAGATCATCGGGGTCTCTCTGCCCTCTGTACAGGACATTTTCACCACTCGCTGCATCCGCAAAGCAACCAGCATTGTGGACGATCCCTCCCACCCATCCCACACTCTCTTCTCCCTCCGCAGCATACGGGCCTCCACCACCAGGATGGGAAATAGTTATTTTCCCCCTGGCCATCAGACTTTTAAACTGACAATATCCTCACAATTACATTTACAGCATTTACCAGACGCTCTTATTCAGAGCAACTTACATGTCCTAATTACAGGGACAGTCCCCCTTGAGCAACTCAGGGTTAAGGGTCTTGCTCAGGGACCCAGTGGGAACCTGGGACCTCTTGAGCCATTGCTCCATAGGCAAGTACCCTACCACTACACCACCACCACCACCACCACCACCCACAATTATTATGCCAACTATGCCATATACCAACTATTAATTTTTTACTTTGTTGCACATCGCACTTTACTGTACTGATAATGCTGCTTCGCTTGTTGTCATATGTATAGCACATGTATAGTTATTTCGTTTCACTATGTACTGTGTATATGGCTGAAATGACAATAAAATCTTACTTGACTTGAATACTTGACGTGAACAACTGTTCAGAACTGTTACTGCAGAAAGCCTTTGGCAGAGTTCTGATGTAAATACATTCCCTGGACATGGGAAAATCCTGTCCTGTCCAGATATAGTCACCACCTGGATTTACCCAAGAAAATAAATAAGAGGTTTCCATTGGATAATATGTTCAGCTGGCAACAAGTTATTTACCCCTAATTGATGCAATGAGTTGCTTTTTATTTCTCCCATCATGATTAGGGCTTACTATAAAAGCCTGTGGGTGCAGTGTTATGATCTGGGGTAGATTTGCTCAAGTAAAGATTTAACCATGTCATCTTGCCCAAAACTGAGGGTCCTTACAGTACTGTGCAAAAGTTTTAGGCAGGTGTGAAAAAATGCTGTAAACAAAGAATGCTTTCAGAAATATAAATAAGGATTGTTTATTTTTATCAATTTACAAAATGCAGAGTGAACAAAAGAAAAATCTAAATCAAATCAATATTTGGTGTTACTACCTTTTGCCTTCAAACCAGCATCAATTCTTATAGGTACACTTACACAAAGTCAGGGATTTTGAAGGATTATAGTCAGGTGTATGATCAACCAATTTTACAAAACAGGTGCTAATGATCATCAATGTCACACGTAGGTTGAAACACAGTCATGTTTGGAACAACCTACCAGCCGAGTTCCTTCAAAAACTGTGTGCAAGTGTACCTAGAAGAATTGATGCTGTTTTGAAGGCAAAGGGTGGTCACATCAAATATTGATTTGATTTAGATTTCGCTTTTGTTCATTCACTGCATTGTGTTGATTGATGAAAACAAATGATTAATACTTCCATTTTTGAAAGCATTCTTTGTTTACAGCATTTTTTCACACCTGCCTAAAACTTTTGCACAGTACTATACTTATCTCTAATCCTGTCCATCCTTGTCACACCCAAAGGAAATCTCGATACTGTGACAGAACCCCCCCCAAAAGGTGCGGCTCCCGAAGTGCCAAAACATAGCCGAACCTCTGGGGGGAGGCCAAAAACAACAAAACTTTACAAAAACAAAGTCCCTTCTTGGGACATACGGTCAGGTCCACAAAAAACACAAAAAGGGCCTCCGACCAGTCATGTCAGGCAGCTGGTGGTGGTGAGGGGAATCCCAGCAGTTCAGTCCACCCTTTCGACTGGTGCCTGAACCCGGCCCTGCAGTCTCTGGAGGCCTCGCCCGATTCTGGGGAACGCCTGGACTTGACTGAACCTGAAACAGAGCTAAACATAGACATTATGGGGTTCAAAGAGGAAGTCCTTTTCAAAGAGTCCAAACTCTGCTTCCAACCCCTGTCAGCCTTGTTCCTCACGTCTCTCCTCCCCGAATCTACAGTGCTGAAGTCCTCGTTCGCTTTCTTGAACTGATGATTGCTGATGTCTTGTGTCCTTTTCCTTTTCTTGGTCCTGTGTCTTGGCCGCTTGGGGCCCAGTGACGCAGTTTCCCAGCTCCTGGTTCTCTTACGCGAAGTTCCACATGGATTCCTCCACGAGCCACATTGTTCTGGGTCTGCTGAATTGTGAGGGTGAGCTGACGGTAGGGGGTCCGAATGCAGCTGCTCCATCTCTGGAATCTTTACCTGTTTCTCCATTGGACTGTTCTTCAGCTGCTCCGTTTTGGCATTCACCCTCTGGGTTCCAGCATGCACTGTTGTCGGTGAAGTGAGTTGAGATTCGATGATTGCCAATTTTACTTCCATACCTCTGACCTGCTTCTCTAGCTCGGTGAGCTTTCCGGCCTCACAACGGACCTCTCTCAGTGCAGCCTACAGAGCGACGTTGTGGTCCTGCACCTGTCTCAGCTCTGCCCTGGTCTGATTCAACTGCTCTTCCATGGTGGCTATTTTAGCTTCCAGTTTCTCCTGAACGGTAGGAGTCTCAACTCTCCTCGTTGTCTGGCATACGGTCTGGTTTCTCTGTTCATATGTTTTCCCCAGCCCCTCTCTTTGGAAAACCCTCACAGTTTGTACCTCTAATCTGGAGACCTCTCTGTCTTCTCTGAATTTGCTGCTCCTTCCATGACGCTCACTTTTGTCTTGAGCTAAAGCCTCTTCTCTTTCTGTTTCCCCTTCGTTCGAGACCGAGGCATTCACCTGTGGCATAGAGGCTCTTTCGGTCAGCTGCTGGTAGAGTCCTGTCAGCAACCCCCCCTGTTCTGCGATCCGAACATTTCCGCCGCTGGTCTGCTCACCTCCGAGGTGGGACTGGAGTGTCCTCGCCGCTCTGCGCTGCACGGCCAGATCCCTCACCTGCTTTCCTCTGAATGATTTTGGCAAGCAAATTGCAGCATGTTTAAACATCTGATACCTCTGTCCTTGTTGAAGTCCAGGTTTCCACCTTCCGAACCTCCTCTGACGAGCACCTGTTGCCCAGCGCGGTCTCTTGAAGACAGATCCCCGCTGGTGCATTCTCACTGCAGCCTGAATAAAGACAGCAGCTTTGTGCATAGCATCAACATTTTTTCGAACCAAATAACCTCTAAAAGCTGCCTGGATGCGTATCGCAGACCTTCTCAACACCTGGAATCTTTCATGTTCACTTTTGCCCTTAATGTAGGACCTATAATATCTTTGAATGAAGATGGCTGACGCCCTTATGGCCTGGTACTTTACTGCCTCCCTGTGTCTTCTGAACGCAGCCTGAATCAGGGAAGCTGCATGATGGTGCAGGATCACCTCCTTTCTGACCCTCTGACCGCTGAAGCAGGTTTGTAGGAACATTGCAGCAGAGCGCAATTTCAAAAATGCCTCTCTCTGTTTTCTGGCCTCAAGTGTGGAACGATACCTCAGCTGGATTGCAACGACAGTATGTTTGATGCATAAAAATTGTGTCTGAGCACAGTGAGCCCGGTAAGCACATTGTATCGCAGTGGCAGCCTGGTGCTTCTGTTTCAGAGTCTGTCTGGTCTTCCTCCCTCGGAATGCAGCTTGCAGAACAACAGCAGCCATTTTTTTCTCCTTCAAAGACTTCTTTCTTGCTTCATCATCTTGTTAGCTCGGTAATATCGCTGAACAGTCTTGGCTGCCCACTGTAGCTTCAGGTAGTACTTTCTGTTAATGTGTCTCCTCACCTGCGCCTGAAGGGTTACTGCAGCCTCATGTTCGATTCTCACTGTGTTATTGTGATTCACGCTGGTCGTGTTCCCACGTTCTAGGTATCTAGCCTGCTTTTCCTGAAGTTCCCCATTTACTGCAGCTAGTTCCTCCTGAAGGGAATATACTTGAAACTGGTGGCTCACCTGCAGTTGGTGGATAACAGCCTGAAGAGAAGCGTTGTCATCCTCCAACTTTTAACACTTTGTTTTCAAGGCGGCCAGATCCATTTCCTGGAGCTGCTCAACCAAAAGCTTTTTGTTCTGTCTCTCTGCGCCCAGAACAGACAGCCAGACCTTCTGAGATTCCTGTAGTTCATGTTCTAATTCCTGGATTCTCGAAGTTAGTTCTCTTACACGAAAAGGTTCCTCTGTTGCCCTCTGCTCAGCAGACGGGTTTGTGGAGCTGGGGTTGTGTACTGTGCCAGGTGCGGGCCTCTTGCCCTTCTTTCGTTGTTTCCGTGGCGTATCCGCCATTTTCTCGCCGCGGTTCACATAGGGCGGGGTCTTTGCGGACAGACCGCTGTGTTTGCTGCACGGCGCTGTCTCCGCGGACGGACTGCTGTGTTGGCTGCACGGCGCTGTCTCCGCGGACGGACCGCTGTGTTGGCTGCACGGCGCTGTCTCCGCGGACAGACAGCTGTGTTGGCTGCACGGTGTTGGCTGTGTTGGCTGTGACTCCCTGCACTTCACCGCTCTGCTCGCAACGTCTCGGCTGCCACAGCGGTAGCAGTTCTCGGAGGCCCTCAATCTGGGCTCCCAGTGCTCGCTCTAGCTCCTCCAGCCTCTCCTCAAAGCTCCTGGCTTCCCGGTTTTGGCGGCTCATTTCTGTAACGGTGGCGGGGTACCGGAAGGACGCCAGCGGGGAGCCAGGAGTTCGGAACATAGTTTTATTCATTACGGGTACACAAACAAGAAGCAAGGACTGCAGTTCTAGCCAGAACCCCAAGAACAGAGGAACTGCAGTCTAAACCTAGTTAACCAAGTTATCAAAAAACCAAAACCACCCTTACGCGTAGGCTTAGCCTAACTAATGAGCCGCGCTCTGTTCTGACTCATCGGGGCTTAAATAGTCAGCCCCAATGATGCACACCTGTGCCTGCATGGGCTCAGGTGTGCTCAGTCAGAACAGAGCATACCCAAAACACCTCATGTGACAAACCCCTCAAATGTGATAGAGAGCGCCCTCTAGCATGCCAAAACCACCTCATGCATGACAGAGAGCGCCCTCTAGCGTGCCCAAAACACCCCACATGTGAAAGATACCCATCTGTCACAAATCACTCCAGCCACTCTTCTCCACCCATTCGAACCTGCCTTTGTGGAAGTGTACCTATAAGAATTGATACTTGTTTGAAGGCAAAAGGTAGTAACACCAAATATTGATTTGATTTAGATTTTTCTTTTGTTTGCTCACTTTCTCACTCACAATCATTATTTATATTTCTGAAAGCATTCTTTGTTTACAGCATTTTTTCACACCTTCCTAAAACTTTTGCACAGCACTGTATATTAAAGGGACAGCTCAAGTTATACGTTTTGGAGACAAAGTTAGAGAGGCAAGGTTGCGTTAGTTTGGACATATCCAGGGGAGAGACGAGGATTATATTGGGAGGAGGATGTTGGAGGTGGAGCTGCCAGGAAAGAGCAAAAGAGGAAGACCATGCAGATGATCGGTTTGAAGGAAGGAGATGCGGAGGACAGGAAGAAATGGAAATGGAAAATCCACTATGATGACCCCTAAACGGGAGCAGAGAGAGAGAGAGAGAGAGAGAGAGAGAGAGAGAGAGAGAGAGAGAGAACCAAAAGACAGGGATAGATTGTGAGAGAGACTATAGAGAAGAAAGGTTCAAAAGCTTTAAAAACTTTTTTTAAAGACACACCCCTGGACAGGTCACCAGCCCATTGCAAGGAGGCCAACACCCTAACCACTAGGCCACCCCGGCCCCAGGCCCTTAGCAGCATATAATAATAACAGCAATCACATGCGCAGAAATGTGCATAGAGACGAGGCTGAGAAACTTCCTCACAGCTGATCAGTGCAGTGACATGCTAATACCACAGCAGAGCACCCACAGAAGCTGCACAAGACACAGTGCTTGGATTTAACCTAAATAAAACTGAAGAAATAGATTTTTCTCTTTTTTATCTATAGCCGTTTACTTATTTATTTGTTTATTTGTTTGTGTGCTGCTGATTCAGAGCCTCAGTTTAGTCATTCTTTCATCTGGAGGGAGAAAAAGCAGCTCTCACAAAAATGGCAGATATAATACAATCTTAACAATAACATGTCAGGAAGAAGAAACTTCTGGACATGAGAGAGAAAGGGAGAGTAGAAATGGAAAAGCAGGTGATGGGGGGGAAATGCAGGCACAGATGGAAGTGAAAATGTGGAAATATGAGAAGTTTAATCCTTTTCACTCTGCCCTGGGCTTTACATTGCTGTCTACTAGAGCAGCAGAAACGATGAGAAGAAAAAAATTGCGATCTCTATGCATGACTAACCTTTGTTGAAAAAGAACTGGAAAAAATTTATTTTATATTCATCAGTTTATTGAGCGTGAGGGGGAGAGAAAGAGAGAGAGTATCTATAGTTTAATGTGGAGCTGTGAAACATTCAGAGCTGTTCATCCTTCTAGCTCAGTAAATATGCAGAATTAGCCAGACACATACACAAACACGGGCACTAGCTAACGGCCCATTCAACTAACACATCTTGTCTTGTTCTTGTCTCTTTCTCTTCTCGTCAATCTATCAGTCCAGCTATGAACACACATCTAGAATGCAATTGACCATTACACCCATAATCTGTACAGACAGCTCCCTGACCTAACCTTGTTCTCAGCAGGCTACAGTGACCAATGCTGCCTTGACTTGACAGTAACTAGGTCAGGTTACACACATACACACACACACACACACACACACACACACACATAAACCAACAGGGCAATTTGCCATCTCCAAGTCACCTGCCAAGCATATCTCTGGAATGTGGGAGGAAACTGACTTAGATACTGGAAGAACTCCTTACAAAAAGCACCCAGACTGGGTATGTGTGTGTGTGTATATTTCGCTAGGCCTCCATGTGTGTGCCCCGTTTGACTCAGGAGCCGTTGGCATCCCCCTCATTAGTGGAGGTGAACAGTGGGCTCCAGCAGCGAGGGAGAACAGCAGGAAAAGAATGAGCGAGGGAGCAGTAAACGAGCGTGTGACAGTCTACATCGCTCCTGTTTCCACCCTTCATCCCTTTTCCTCTCATTCTTTCCACAATGATACACAGTGACTGTGTGGGCTCACCTTTCAGCCAGTACACTAAATCTAAATTAGGGTGTGTTGTGTGTGTGTGTGTGTGTTGTGTGTGAGTGTATGTGTTTGAGAGTATAGCAGTAATATATACACTTTATGGGCAATAATGTAACAGTGCCAAGGTGCGTAGAGCATAAAAATCGCCAATGCTCTGCTGATTAATTAATCTCAGCTTAAAAACTGGGCGCTAGGAGCTTCTAGGAGATACTATGGACAAGCAGCTACATGCCGCCTCACATCGCCAAGTGCACTGAACTAGAACAGAGACTGATAGCCAGATCTTCTCATCCAACATCAGTGCCTTGACACCCTTAAAAATCTTGTGGAAAAACTTTGCAGAAGAGTGGAATCTGTTATTGCTGCAAACTGGGGACTCCAAATGGATGCCTATGGATGTAGAATGTAGGTCAAATGGGAAAATGTCCCAATACTTTTGTCCACTCATTTTCAAATACTTCTCTCACTGTCTCTCACTCATTTTCAAATTTGCTTGACCTTGACTAGGGTTGTGGGTGGTGCTGGAGCCTATTCTGGCTCTCACAAAGCGAAAGACGGGAAAACACCCCGGACAGGTTGCCAGTTCATTCCAGTAAACACACCCACACACACCCACACACACACACCCACACACACACACACAAGCTCACACCTAGGAAGCAATTTAGCATCTCCAAACCAATAATGTGCATCTTTGGAGCTTCTGGAGCCACAGGGAGAACATGCAAACTCCACACAGAAATAAACCGGACCATCCCGCCTGGGAATCAAACCCAGGATCTTCCCACAATGAAGCAAAAGCACTACCCACTGCTCCACTGTGCCGCCCCTTTCAATTACTAAAAATTAGTTTAAAGTGAGAGTTCAGCCAAAAATCATATTGACACATTTTCCACCTTTTCCGGGGGTGCTTCACAAACTGGAGCTACAAGATTTACATTGCTAAATAGGATAGAGGTCAACTCCAGAGGTCCATCATAAACTTGTGCCACAATATTAACACTGCTAAATAGACTAGAGTTCAATGGCCACCCAAGTGTATAAAAATGAAACGTCTCACTCCACTCAAACCACATCCAGCTCTTCATCAATTTGGCACGTGGGGACTTTTAAATAAAAGTCACTGTGTAGCACTGTGGCAGCCTTTTCAGTAAACAGGTGTTATGCTGAATCCCCTGAACATCCCTGTAGAATTCAACACCTATGAACTTTCATCAGGCAGGCGTATGTAGAATAGATTACATTCCTGTGAGGTCTGAGTAGGTGGAGAGTCATTGTAGGATCTATCTATCTAAGAAAAGGAGACTATGATTTCTAGTGTTTATGGCAACATTAAACCTACAGCTCCAGTACTAAAGAAACAAAGCTTTCACTACACACATGACATAGCTGATCCACTTCATTTTGTTTCAGTGAAAAATAAAATAAGTAGAGAGCCTATCCCAGCTCTCACAGGGTGAAAGATGAAGAAACATCCTGGACTGGTTGCCTGTATTGTTCTAAAAAAAAACACAGCTAGCAATGTTTACATTTTTGTTTTATATTGTTTTTTAGCTTTTTGATGACACATGATTTAGGCAAGTAGTCTGCATATGAACAGTATGTGTTATAGACATAACAGCCATGTCTGTGCTAATGTGCATGTTTGTGTCTCTGTATGTGTGTGTGTGTGTGTGTGTGTGTGTGTGTATGTGTGTGTGTGTGTGTGTGTCTGTTTGTGTGTTAATATGTGTACCTTTGTGACTCATTCTTTTGAGAGAAAGAAAGAGAGAAAGAAACCATGGTAGGGAGTGAGGAAGAGAATGAGAGAGAGACAGAAAGAGAGATTCCTCAAGAGATTCTCAAGGGATTCCTTTCTCTCTCTCTCTCTCTCTCTCTCTCTCTCTCTCTCTCTCTCTCTCTCTCTCTCTCAATCCACACTCTCCTTCTTTAACTCTCTGAACTGAACACTAAACAAGAATAAAAGTCTTAGTGGGAGCACACAGCTGTTGCGCTGCAAAGCATTATGGGACTTGTAGTTATGGATTTGAGAATGTCTTGTCCTTACTCTCAAGAGAGGGGAGTTTAAAATCTTCTTGTACACACACATGCACACAGCAAAATGTGACAGCATAAACATATGGCCTGTGTCTTGAATAATTCCATATTTTCATGATTCATCAGCATCTGAACAATCTAAATCTATGTCTGTAACCCTTTATACACAATGAAAAAAAGGTTCTGACGTTTAATGTACTCTTTGACATCAAAGCTTCAGTCATTTTTATTTAAAGTGTAACAGACATGCTATAACAATGCTAAACATACATGTTTATAAAGCTTATACTTTGTAGGCATACGCAACGTCTGTAGATGGAGGACGCTAAGAATAGGTGTTGATCTGGTTGTTAAATCTGAAGCTATTTGGGAAATAACAGGCATTTCTGGGTCTAAATACTCCTTCAGATCCCAAAACAGCTGCACCACTTCAGCATGTTTTGAATACATGCTTCTCATTTCACATAAATAGTATCTCCTCTATTAATAATCTCCAGTTTAAATCTGTGCAACTGTGAAGCTTCAGTGCCACCCAAGCACTATAATTGCTGCGCCATTTAAGGTGAAGCTTAAGCTACACAGACTGTTCTCAAGCTTGATGAATAAAGTAAAAAAAGGCAGTCAAAATCATCACAAAAGTGTATTAAATGCAAACAAAAAAATTCATAGTTGTTTGTGTAACTCAAGGGTTTAAAACAATAAGAAAATGTAATTAAGGCTAGACTATATACTAAAATTCTAATTAAGTAGATTAATATTAGAGTTTTTTTAGGCATCCTATGACCAGTGTAAATTTTTACCATTGTCATGATTTGCGGCGCTCTGCTCTATGGCTCACCTGGCTCCTCATTAGTGTGTAAATGTCCCAATGAGTTAGAGCAGCGCGTCGGTCATTCTGCACCACCTCAGCCTTACAGAAATGACCGACCTTCAGAAAGCGGACATGGCATGCCAGGAGGTAGCTTTGTGTTTGGCCAAAGGGGCATGATCGGACTGGCAAAGGGAGCTTCTGGCTTCCTATCTCCCCTCTTTGTCCCGCCCAGGGACTCTGCCTCCTGACTCATTGGGATCTTTAAACCCTTGAGCCAATGAGGCACACCTGACACACTAATGAGTTGCTAGGTGCACCCAGTAAGATCAGAGAGCTGCAAATTGTGACAGAAGGCACCCAAAAAGCTCCATTCCTGGAGTGCCTAACCCTGTTAAGCTGGGCCTTTGGGGGGAGGCTCTGGTCCCACACGGGGGTGGTGCTTCTACATTGCCACAATTTGCAGCGCTCTGCTCTGACTGGGCGCACCTAGCACCTCATTAGGGTGGCAGGTGTGCCTCATTGGCTCAAGGGTTTAAAAGTCCAAGTGAGTAAAAGCATTGGTTAGAGCAATCTCTCCCTCTCACTATGTTAGTAGTTTTTTAAGTTCAGTGTTTGTGAGTACAAGTCTACGTTATGTTTAATAAAGTTGCAGACTCCTGGCTACACGTTTATGTCTGGTCAACACCACCTCAGCCCAACAATCATGTCAGACTGATTGTATTTTTATTCCCTTTGAGGTTTATTATGAATTAATTACATCTTTCTAATGTGTAAACAGAATGAACAGTATTTTAAGTTGAACCAGTTTTGCGTGTAAGTAGTGTATTTAACACTAAAAAAATGACAAAAATAAAAAAGGGTTTAAAACTTTTCTCATCCTGCAACACTATATACAAAAAAAAAATCCTAAAAAAGTACAAAAAAGTAATGTGAAAGCAAAAATTTTGTCATTGTGAATACTCCACAGCACAACACAACAAACTGCTTCCTCTGTATTTAAGCCATGCACAGGTGGCATGTTTGAAGACCAGTAAGTTGACCTGAGGTACACTTGAGCAAGGTACCATACCATCACTGTTTCCAGGGAGCTGAATATGGATGCCAGAGTTACTTTAAGATGTGAAGATACATCACTTTAAGCTGGGCACTGACATTAGCTGATAATTACAAAGTCTCCGCATTAAACACAGCAAGAAGCACGGCAGCCAAAAAATGAATTCATGCTTTACACAGTTCTTTCGGTTTATAACCACATAACCTGCAAATTAATTAAATTGAATTGGATTAAAAAAAAAAAAAAAAAAACTTCTCCTCCTTGAACCGCCACCTTATCGTGGTGGAGGGGTTTGCGTGTCCCAATGATCCTTGGAGCTATGTTGTCAGGGGCTTTATGCCCCTGGTAGGGGCACCCAAAGCAAACAGGTCCTAGGTGAGGGAAGAGACAAAGAGCGGTTCAGAGGACCTCTTATGATGAATAAAAACTTTGAAAGACGTTTTCCCTCGCCCGGACGTGGGTCAACGGGGCCTCCCTCTGGAGCCAGGCCTGGAGGTGGGGCCCGCTGGCGAGCACCTGGTGGTCGGGCCTTCACCCATGGGGCCCGGCCGGGCTCAGCCCGAAGAGGCAACGTGGGTCCCCCTTCCCATGGGCTCACCACCTGTGGGAGGGGCCAAAGAGGTCGGGTGCGTTGTGAGCTGGGCAGTGGCCGAAAACGAGGGCCTTGGCGGTCCGATCCTTGGCTGCAGAAGCTGGCTCTAGGTACGTGGAACGTCACCTCTCTGGTGGGGAAAGAGCCTGAGCTAGTGCGTGAGGTTGAGCAGTTCCAGCTAGATAAAGTTGGACTCACCTCGACGCACAGCTTGCACTCTGGAACCAGTCTCCTTGAGAGGGGCTGGACTCTTTTCCACTCTGGAGTTGCCACCGGTGAGAGGCGCCGAGCAGGTGTGGGCATACTTATTGCCCCACGGCTTGGGGCCAGTACATTGGGGTTTACCCCGGTAGATGAGAGGGTGGCGGCCCTCCGCCTTCGGGTCGGGGGACGGGTCCTTAGTGTTGTCTGCGCTTATGCGCCAAACAGCATTCTGGACTACCCACCCTTTCTGGGGTCTCTGCGCTCTCTAGCGCCCCTCCTGGTGACTCCATCGTTCTGCTGGGGGACTTCAATGCTCACGTGGGTAATGACAGTGACACCTGGAAGGGCGTAATTGGGAGGAATGGCCCCCCCGATCTGAACCAGAGCGGTGTTTTGTTATTGGACTTTTGTGCTCGTCACGGATTGTCCATAACGAACACCATGTTCAGGCATAAGGATGTCCACATGTGCACCTGGCACCAGGACACCCTAGGCCGCAGTTCAATGATCGACTTTGTGGTCGTGTCATCGGACTTGCGGCCCCATGTCTTGGACACTCGGGTAAAGAGAGGGGCGGAGCTGTCAACCGACCATCACCTGGTGATGAGTTGGCTTCGTTGGTGGGGGAGGATGCCGGTCAGACCTGGTAGGCCCAAACGCATCGTGAGGGTCTGCTGGGAACGTCTGGCAGAGTCCCCAGTCAGGACAAGCTTCAACTCCCACCTCCGTCAAAGCTTTAACTGCGTCCCGGGGGAGGTGGGGGACATTGAGTCTGAATGGACTATGTTCTGCACCTCCATTGTCAAGGCGGCTGACTGGAGCTGTGGCCAGGAGGTGGTCGGTGCCTGTCGCGGTGGCAACCCTAGAACCCGTTGGTGGACACCAGCGGTGAGGGATGCCATCAGCATTCCGGGCCTTTTTGGCCAGTGGGGCTCCGGAGGCAGCTGATAGGTACCGACAGGCCAAGCGGAATGCGGCTCTGGTGGTTGCTGAGGCAAAAACTCGGGCATGGGAGGAGTTTGGAGAGGCCATGGAGAAGGACTTCCAGACGGCTTCGAGGAAATTCTGGTCCACCATCCGGCGTCTCAGGAGGGGAAAGCAGTGCACGGTCAACACAGTGTATAGTGGGGATGGTACACTGCTGACCTCGACTCGGGATGTTGTGGGTCGGTGGGGGGAGTACTTCGAAGACCTCCTTAATTCCACCAACATGCCTTCCGAGGAGGAAGCAGAGCCTGGGGACATAGAGGTGGACTCTTCCATCTCTGGGGTCGAGGTTGCCAAGGTGGTCAAAAAGCTCCTTGGTGGCAGGGCTCCGGGAGTGGATGAGATCCGCCCAGTTCCTCAAGGCTCTGGATGTTCCTCAAGGCTCTGGATGTTGTAGGACTGTCATGGCTGACACGCCTCTGCAACATCGCATGGACATCGGGGACGGTGCCTCTGGATTGGCAAACCGGGGTGGTGGTCCCCCTCTTTAAGAAAGGGGACCGGAGGGTGTGTTCCAATTATCGAGGGATCACACTTCTCAGCCTCCCGGGGAAAGTCTATTCAGGGGTCCTGGAAAGGAGGGTCCGTCGGATAGTCGAACCTCGAATTCAGGAGGAGCAGTGTGGTTTTTGTCCAGGTCGCGGAACAGTGGACCAGCTCTACACCCTTAGCAGGGTCCTGGAGGGTGCATGGGAGTTTGCCCAACCAGTTTACATGTGCTTTGTGGACTTGGAGAAGGAATTCGACCGTGTCCCTCGGGGGCTCCTGTGGGGGGTACTCCGGGAGTATGGGGTATCGGATTCCCTGTTAAGGGCTGTCCGGTCCCTGTACAACCGGTGTCAGAGCTTGGTCCGCATTGCCGGCAGTAAGTCGGACCTGTTCCCGGTGAGGGTTGGACTCCGCCAGGGCTGCCCTTTGTCACCGATCCTGTTCATAACTTTTATGGACAGGATTTCTAGGCGCAGCCAGGGTGTTGAGGGGGTCCGGTTTGGTGGGCTCAGGATTGGGTCATTGCTTTTTGCAGATGACGTTGTCCTGTTGGCCTCATCATGCCGTGACCTTCAGCACTCTCTGGATCGGTTCACAGCCGAGTGTGAAGCGGCTGGGATGAGAATCAGCACCTCTAAATCTGAGGCCATGCTCCTCAGTCGGAAAAGGGTGGAATGCCCTCTCAGGATTGGGAGTGAGACCTTGCCCCAAGTGGAGGAGTTTAAGTATCTCGGAATCTTGTTCACGAGTGAGGGTAAAATGGAGCGGGAGATCGACAGGCGGATCGGGGCAGCTTCTGCAGTGATGCGGGCTCTGCGTCGGTCCGTCATGGTGAAGAAGGAGCTGAGCCAGAAGGCAAAGCTCTCAATTTACCAGTTGATCTACGTTCCCACCCTCACCTATAGTCACGAGCTGTGGGTAGTGACCGAAAGAACGAGATTGCGAATACAAGCGGCCGAAATGAGTTTCCTCCGCAGGGTGTCTGGACTCTCCCTTAGAGATAGGGTGAGAAGCTCAGTCATCCGGGAGGGGCTCAAAGTAGAGCCGCTGCTCCTCCGCATCGAGAGGAGTCAGATGAGGTGACGCCTCCCTGGTGAGGTGTTCCGGGCACGTCCCACCGGAAAGAGACCCCGGGGAAGACCCAGGACACGCTGGAGAGACTATGTCTCTCGGCTGGCCTGGGAACACCTTGGGATCCGCCCGGAGGAGCTGGAAGAAGTGGCCAGAGAGAGGGAAGTCTGGGCATCCCTGCTGGAGCTGCTGCCCCCACGACCCGACCTCGGATAAGCGGAAGAAAATGGATGGATGGATGGATGGATAAAAAACTTCTTCATTAAAAATTTGGGGACAATTAAGACATGCATAGTGGCACAGCTACTAGTTAAGGTCAAAAAGCCTATAACTGTGTAATTAAATAAATTGAAGGTCAACCATACAACTCCTTGGGCTGCAAAGAGGCAACAATGCTGAGCAATGCCACGAAAAGATTAAAGAATGAATTATTCTTTTGTACAAAGTACAAAGTGAGCATAGAGAACAGGCTTGCTGCACCCACAAGCCTATAATCTTCTTATTTGGGGCACGAACAAAGAATACGGAGGACAGAACTGAAGCCTTCCCCCATCCATGTAAACACATTTAATAGCAGCCACAAAAACAGCACACACACAGGACAGAAATTTTGAGCAATTTTATTGTTTGAGTCATTTGTGATTTTTCATTTTATATCAGAAAAATAATCAGACTGCTTAAAAAATAGCCTAATTATTATTAGCCTAACTAATAATTAACAATAGGGATTAAAAATTAGACGTCAGCAAAAAACTTTAGGAAATTTAGGGCACAAGCAGAGTGAGGGGTAAATTTATTCAATGGCGATGGTCTTATGGTAGGATGCTCTTCTATGAACCAAGAGATCACAGGCTCAAATCCTTCTTCCAGCACTACCAACAGTGGGTTCCTGAGCAAGTCCCTTAAGCCCTGTTCCAGGGAGACTATCTCTGAAATTAGGAAATGAAAGCTGCTCTAAGAGTGTTTGCTAAATGCTGTAAATGAAAACATATGAGTTTTGTACCATGAAGTGAAGGAGACAATTTGTCATTGTGAAAACACCACATCACAAAGGACCAAAACAAAATGCTTTTTTGCACTTAACCAATCTGTGCAGGTGGAACAGTAGGCATATCCAGCTCCCAGGGTGCAGTGTTGGATTGTAGCTAGGTCAAAGTTACCTTAGGTCAACCTACTGGTCCAGGGCTCCAACCTTCCAGGGCTCCAACCTAAAATGTGACCTAATATTGATTATAAAAATAATCTTGTGTGTAATAATATGTGCACTCTTTATGTGCTTAATCTCAGTCTGGGAATGTGGGCACTACACAATTGGTCACAATGCTGCATATCAAGAATTTTATTGGCTGTTGTTTGGCCCATTTATTTAAGGTTCATCCACTGTTGACTGTTACCAATATAGTGTAATATTGAAATTTATTTTTATTTAAGCTGCTTAACTTTTAAGGCTTGACATGTAAAAAATTGCTCCAAATAAAAAAAACACACTGTAACGGTTCTGTGCCAGTAGAGGGCGCCCTGCTCTGATTGTGCACACTTGGGCATTGGGTGCCAGGTGTGCCTCATTGGGGCTGGCGTTATAAGCCCAAACGAATCAGAGCAGGGCACTGGTCATTCTGTGTGCTCACCTTTGTGATTATTTATGTTATGTTTTACACATGTTATGTTTAGTACATTTAGTTTATGAGTTCTGTGCATGTTATCTGTCATTAAAGTTCAGTACGAAGCTCTTTGCTCTGCGTTGACGTCCAGCCCACGACACCACAGCGTGACACACACACACACAGAACTGTAAAGACTGAAGTTATATTGATTAAAAATAATTAAAAAGGACGTATATGTGTTACATAATGAAAAGATATATCATATGACATCTTATATGTGTGATAAAAAAGTCAAATAAATATCAAGCTCGTCGCTATCTTTCAACATAAGCTGCCTCTTCTTTTGCCTGCTGCTGAAACCAAAACCAGTGAAAAGTAAAAAAGATCAGGTTTTTTATGATTTCAATTACAATAGCTAAATTAATTTGCACTGAGGGAAGGACAGGGATGCAAAAAAAAAAAAACCAAACTGTAATGCAGGAGATGCAGGGTGTGCTGGATGAATGTGCAATAGCTGCTATATTAGGAGGAAAATACATGGAATGTAAAAAGACTAGAAAAAACTAAGACTTAATCCAGGGCATATATAACAAGGCATAACAAAACCTGTACAGGAGAGGAAGCAAGAATTAATTGAAAGTGACTATTTGTCATTGTAAAACATGGCACAGTGCACAGTGAAACACAACAATATGTATTCTCTGCTTTTAACCCATACATAACAGGAGCAGCCATGTCCTGCACCTGGGGAACAGTGATGGGGATGGTACCTAGCTCAGTGGTTCCTCAGCCTAAACTTTTCCAATGCCTTCCAGTCATAAGTATGTAAAACCACAAGCCTTATTTACTGTGTTTTCTTTAATGATGATGTTTTAATGTTATCACATGTATGACTTTTCCTAAAAATGTAATCCATTATGTGCATTCAGCTAGATGCTCATGCATTCATTTCTGCTCACTGCTGAACAATGCATGAGCTGTTGAATGTATTCCTCCCTTTGTCCAATTTCCTCAGCACAGATTACATTTCACACACATGCACACTGTATGACAGCCATAATAAAGGGCATCTCAGCCAACACAGCTGCATTACACTCTGAAGAGAAGACCTCTAAGCAAACACCGCAAGCAATCTGCCATTAACATTAGATAGCTAGCAATGCCAGGGGCTTTCCTTTGTTTATGAGCCTAACACACAAGCAGGCACGTTTTATAAAAGGAGCAGGTGTGCTAGAAGAAGAAAAGAAAAATATATAAAAATTATAAAGATATAGAGAAAGAGGAACAAGTACAGAGAAAATACACTGCACAAATATTGCTTTAATAATTATAAATATAAGTAAACAAGTTAGCAAAAATATATATATAAATATAAATGAATAATAAATAAATGTAATAATAATAATAAATGTAGTAAATGATAATAATAATAATAATAAATAATAATAAATAATAACATACAATAATATATAATATATTATAATTTATAATAATAATAAACAAGTAGTGTAATGTTATGTTATGTTGAGTTGTGGAGTCTGGGATGGCTGCAGGTAGGAAATGACTCATGTAGAAGTGCTTTTCTGTGATGTGTCGCACATCACAGAGTTAACCGCATTTGTTGCTTCCTTAGTGTAAAGTCAGTTTTAGAAAACTGTCTATTAATTTTTATTGTGAGATTTTTTAAAATGTTTTTTCTGTTCCTCTCCTTAAACAGGGCACGCAATTAAATATCTTGTCATTATTAACCAGATTTGTGCTACAGACAAACAGAAGTTAGACTAAAGATGCAGAATTCCTTTAATACAGACTTTAATACAGTAATTTTATTACAGTGTCTTCCACAATGACCGATGAAATGATACCATTATTTCATCATTATTCTTCCATTAATGTCAACCAATTAGAAGAGTTATGTTATGGCATAATTATGCTATTCATGATGTGGAGTCCATTGATCTTGGAGTATATTGCAGGTGTTTTAATAAAAGTACAATGTTAAAGATGAAGAAAAAGGAAATTATTACTTTAATTTACACAAGCTGCCCTAAAGGGCTCTTTGTGCAACATGCCACAGAGCAATGGGTTTCAGCCCCAGACTGTGACTCCCAGAGTGCCCGCTGGGTGACACACACACGCATGCACACATTCATTAATTCAGACAGACAGGAGGACTTGTAAAAACTGTGCGTCATCTCACACTGAGATAAAGCCAAGTAGGTCAGAATGACTGAGGATTGCTATGAGGCCTAGGGCAGCATCTTCTCTCTCTCTCTCTCCCCTCGCCTCTTCTCATTCCCATTATTCCTGCAGCACAGCTATCTCCATTTTTACTCGCTGACTCTCACTGCTGTAATGTCTCCATTATTGTGTAATAAAGCTTATCAAACCCAATATTTAATTTCTTTCATCCATCTATCTATCTAGGAAAACCCCTGGTGGCCCAAACATTATAGAGGGCACTGTAAATAGTACACATCCGAATTTCCAGTAGTCCCACAAGGTGAGGGAATCCCCTGTAAAGTGTAAGTGCTCCCTTGATGCACACTAATCATTCCAGAAAATCTTTTGGCAAATAGTGAGTGAGTAAAGGAGAGAAAACTAAGAGAATTCCTTGATAAATGTAATTTCTACCAATTTCTCAAGACAAACCTGGCATGAGATGGAGTTATAGGACCAGAAAATTAATGAAGTACACAATAATGAGCATCTCACATCCCTCTCAGACTAGTTGCTTGCAACCAAAGATGGGAAACATCTGGCTTCTCTCTCAAGTGATGGATATCCTGTGCAAAAATATCATGTTTTGTGATATAATACAATAATAATAAAACCAAAAGCATTTATGCAAAGTACTGTGACACTGTCCATGATTCCATGTTGACCTTCAGTCCGGAGTTGCTTCACTTTGTTGCTTGTTTCTGATCCCCATTTCTTAATGCACATGGCCCCTGTCTGTGGAGTCTAGCTTGTGTAGCAAACATTGAGTATTTTCAAGTGAATTGAAAGTATTGAAGGTGATCCCCTAGTGAAAGTGGTAGTAACTCAGGCAGTGGGGCTGTGGGTACAGTAATGTGTGTGGAGGGCACTGACCTGCGGCTCTGTGGTGGGCGGAGTTTGCTCTGCTCCAGCTATGTGTGCAGATGTGGAAGATGCAGGATGTTTCTTTGTTGTGAGCGGTTGCTGCCATCGTGGCTGCGTGGTTTGTGACGTTCCCTGCTGCGCTCGCTGCACGACAGAGACACACACAGAGATGGGGGTGAGGGAAACGCTGTCGCCATTACAAATACACACACATTGGGTTAACACATGGTCAGAGTAGCCATCGCTCCTTCTTCATGCTTGTTGGCCTCTTGATCTCTTGATCTCTCTTCGCGTCTCATGCCTGCACTCCTTTACGGAAACAGCTGCTGTAAAACTGGGTTAGACTCAGTCAGCTGTAATGGCCTTAATCCATACTGGTTTATTTACCCCCCGCCCACAACACACACATTCTCTCTCTCTCTCTCTTCTCTCTCTCTCATTCCCCATCTCTGTCTCTCTCTCTCTCTCTCTCTTTCTCTCTATTCTTCTCTCTCTCTCTCTCTCTCTCTCTCTCTCACTGTCTCCCTACTGTTCCCTTAGCTCTCTCCCTGTCTCCCCTTTTCTCTCTCTCAATTTTTCACTCTTTTTGTCTATCTCTCCCCATCCTTCTCTCACTTTCTTTCTCACATTTTCACATTCTCTGTCTCACTCCCTCTCTCCCCTTTTCTCTCTTCATCTTTCTCTGTCTCACTCGCTCCATCTTTCTCTCTGTGTCTCTCTCTCTCACTTTCTGACTCTGCACCTCATTCTCTTTCTCTCACTGTCTCTCCTGTTCTCTTTGTCTCTCTCTCTTTCTTTCTCTTTTCTCCACACCCATTCTTTTTTCTATCCTCTCTGCTGTCCTCTCACTCTTCTTACATTCTCTTTGCCCTCTCTCTCCTCTTTCCTCTTTTATCTTCTCTCTCTCATCTTTGTTTAACTCTCTCTACCTCACTTCTCTCATTATCATAATTGCTGACCTGTGTAGCTTTTTATTCACAACAGCTCATGTCTACCTGGGCGTAGCACAGACACAACAAACAAGACACGGATAAACACACACACAAACAAACAAACGTACATGCAAGCACACACAACCTATGAAAGAGCAGCAGACAGAGAGTTTGTCCCCTGATGTCTGGCTGAGGGTGGTTCTCTTGGTTAGTGCCTCCCTCTCTGTATTACACACAGATTAAACTTGTTTAATAGCTGTCATCATTCAAAGCCCAGTAATTCATCAGGAATGCAGGGTTACAAGCATTGCTTTCATCTGTGTTTTCCAAAAATACAATCCACTAACATAAAAAGGTGCATAAAGAAGAAAACATGATTTGGTGGTTGTTCAGTGCTTCAGAGATCTCAGTCAGTTGAAATCAAAGTGTTAGCAGTTCTGTAACCCACTTGTTCTCCCAGTAAATGGAGCAGCGTGTGTCCTGTGGCACTGCTTTTGGTGAAGCTGTTAAAAAGATCACTCCAGCACAAACCGCCTTAGAAGTATATATATATACATATATATATATATATATATATATATATATATATTGTATATATATATACACACAATACTGTGCAAAAGTTTTAGGCAGGTGTGAAAAAATACTGTAAGCAAAGAATGCTTTCAAAAATGCAAGTGTTAATCATTTATTTTCATCAATAATCAAAATGCAGTGAATGAACAAAAGAGAAATCTAAATCAAGTCAATATTTGGTGTGACCACCCTTTGCCTTCAAAACAGCATCACTTCTTCTAGGTACACTTGCACACAGTTTTTGAAGGAACTCTGCTGGTAGGTTGTCCCAAACATCTTCGAGAACTCACCACAGATCTTCTGTGGATGTAGGCTTCCTCACATCCTTCAGTCTCTTCACGTAATCCCAGACACACTCGATGATGTTGAGATCAGGGCTCTGTGGGGGCCATAAGAATTGATGCTGGTTTGAAGGCAAAAGGTAGTAACACCAAATATTGATTTGATTTAGATTTTTCTTTTGTTCGCTCACTTTGCATTTTGTAAATTGATAAAAAATAAACAATCATTTTTCTGAAAGCAATCGTTGTTTACAGCATTTTTTCACACCTCCCGAAAAAAATTGAAATATATATATATGTATATATATTTATACAGGCTGAACCATGGCCTCTTATTATTATTGTTGTTTCTCTGAGACTTTTTTTTTTCTTCATTTAGGTTAATTTGCCAAAATGTCTGAGTCATTAGACATCCACATGTGCTAAAGGATCTTCACTTGCAAAACCACCATTCACAGCTGGTCTTAACCTTTCATGGCCTAGCTGAAAATGAGGAAGCACCAGACCCAGGATCTGCTCTCTGGCTAAGCAAACCACACACCCTGTAAAATATGAAATATAACCTTCTTGTCTGTAGAGAAATTTGACTTTGTGAGATGAAGTAAGGAGTAGCAAACAATAATCTTCTGTAGCGCAATTTTTTGGGAAGTCACATATCATATTGAGATAAATACATTTTCTGTCATTGCTTAATCTTTGAATTTTTTGTTGTGTGAGCTGTTTTTTTTATGTGTATAAGGTCCTTAGCAAATAAAGGATTCCATTATCAAATCTTGGCTAAAAACCTGATTTTTTAATCAGACTTTCAATAATGAATATTTCCTTACACATAGAATTAAAGTGAACTGGGATGTGAGGGAAAAGATCTCTCAGGATGCACTCATGTCTGTGAAAGCCCTTGCTTCTCTCCTTTTAGCAAGGCTGCTATAACTTAATCTGCCAGATTCCCTTTTGGAACTGTTAACTTTATATTGTGTGCGAAGTCTTTAATTTGACTGCCTTTTTGTTGGGTAGCTTGCCTTTTTTCTCTATGGGAGTTCCTCACTGCCTCTACTGCCTTTGGCTTGCTCACTAAATGTTTAGATCTGTTTTCTGTAATGCGGCTTTGTGACCACATGTTTTGAAAAAGCGCTGTATATATTCAAATGCAGCCACAAACTGTGATTCTGAGTCAAATATTGTGTGACTCAAATATTGTCTGACACCCCAGACAATCAGTTACAGAAATGGGTCTGATTGTCTACTTGAAGCCATTCTAAATTCCTGCATATACATAAAATATGAACATACAATTACACTCATCACTGTCATTACAATAAATGTAATAAATTCAGAAACAAGCAACTGGTTTTTAAATTTGCTCCAAACAAACAGTGGTGATAGAGCAGCAGTACAAGAAAATTAGCCGTTTGTAAAAGGCATGTAAATATAGCAGACATTCAGGTAGTATATATAATGCTTTACATATTGCTGCTTTATACAGTTGATATTTGCCATGTTGTGTTTCCTGTTGTGCTTCATTCAAACATTTGCATGTGATTATTGTTGATATGTGGCTTATTGCATTGATGTAGCTGGGAAAAGGGCCTCATACATGGTGTTACAGCATGTAATATATTGATAAGTGTTATAAGCTATTGACAGATTATGAGTTATTGACATAATGCCGTCCTGTCCAGTGAGAAATAAGTGAGCATAATGTAAGAAGAGTGCAATCACCATTATGTGAACAGGAGGGTTAAGCTCTGCTGGCAGGCCTAAATTCCAGGGCTCTACTGGGAGATTTTTGGTGGAGCGGCAACAGGAAAGCCAAAAACAATAGAGAACAAAAAATAGCCGGCAGTACGTCAGGTAGAGCCAACAACATTCACAGTGGGTTAGCAGTGGGGGTGCAGAGAAAGTGTGTGTGTGAGTGTCCGTCAGTGTGAGTGAGTGAGTGTGAGTTACACATCACCATGGTGACGGATGATCTAAGAATATACAGAGCCATACAAGAGTAAAAACTCTCATATACCCATCTAAACACACAGGCCAAGGTCTGGGCCAATGTGATATTGGAAGGTTTTAAGCATATATTTCCATGTATGAGACTGATTATGGAAACAGTGATTTTCTCATCATGCAATAGCATACTATGCAGAAAAACTTGCATCTTAGTACCAACCAATCAGCAAAGATACCATATTTAATTATTTAATTATTTAAATAATTGTAAATTTGATAGTAAATCATAAATATTCAAATATTTTGCATAATCATATATTCATATATTACATATGACAAGGAAATGATAAATCAATTTAACAGTAGAATAGTATCAAAGTTTATGGATTACAGGTATAGGAGAAAAATGGTGATGACAGCAAAAGGAATATTCCACAAAATACAAAAACAAAACAGTTATGTAAAAAAAATGGCCCTCCCGGAATGGAGCTTGAGTGCAGTTGCAGCTAAAGGTGGCAAGTATTTCATTTAGGGGGCAGTGTTTGTGTTTCTCCATTGAAAAATCACAAGATAATTAGTGTTATAAATAAACAGAAGTATGGATATTCACAGCACTGCTTGTATCGCCCTATCCATATTTCTAATGAATAGATTACACTCCCTAGAAGTCCTTTCCTTCATAAAGCATTTTTGCAGTTTCACTCATTACATCTGCTGATAACATGAGTTCCGTAATTACAGTACTGTGCAAAGGTTTTAGGCAGGTGTGAAAAAAAGCTGTAAACAAACAATGCTTTCAGAAGTATAAATAAGGATTGTTTATTTTTATCAATTTACAAAATGCAAAGTGAGCGAACAAAAGAAAAATCTAAATCAAATTAATATTTGGTGTTACTACTGATTTTGCCTTCAAAACAGCATCAATTCTTATAGGTACACTTGCACAAAGTCAGGGATTTTGTAGGATTATAGTCAGGTCAACCAATTTTACCAAACAGGTGCTAATGATCATCAATGTCACACGTAGGTTGAAACACAGTCATGTTTGGAACAACCTACCAGCCGAGTTCCTTCAAAAACTGTGTGCAAGTGTACCTAGAAGAATTGATGCTGTTTTGAAGGCAAAGGGTGGTCAAATATTGATTTGATTTAGATTTCTCTTTTGTTCATTCACTGCATTTTGATGATTGTTGAAAATAAATGATTAATAGTTCCATTTTTGAAAGCATTCTTTGTTTACAGCATTTTTTCACACTTGCCTAAAACTTTTGCACAGTACTGTAGCTCTAATTGCCATAAATAACTGAAATTAATGAATCCATTCAATAAGTTCAATTTCCTCTTGGGTGAGTCCATTGTGAAGTATTGAACAACTGGGGCATTTGAATGCAAATATTAAATAGATTAGTGTGTGTTTTTGTGTGTGTGTGTGTGTGTGTGTATGTGTGTGTGTGTATATAGGATGCTCTTTCAGTATTTTACCTGTGTCTGTTTGAGTGGTGGGAATGACCTGAATGAACAGAGTCTGTATCCATGGCGATGCTGTATCCTGTGATGGATCAAAGCTACTGGGGGTTGGAGTCAATCAGGAAAGGATGATGTCAAAGATCAGAAAACAACCTGAAGAAAGGAGAGAGAATATATAAAGGTTATGCTTTATATGTAGGGTAAAAGAACACATTTTTAACAAATGAAAAATAAACTTAACCCTTTAAAAACCATCCCCATTTGGGGATCAGGTACTTTAACCCACCTACTAATCCAATTTACTGTTTTTCTTTCTGATGGGATGTAGATGGACAGAAATAAAGTAAAAACTATTCAGAAAAGAAATTGCCAGTTAAAGGGTTAACATAAGACACTATTTCTAATTCACTCTTTAAGTATATGCAAATATGACACCAACCATGTTTAAGCCTTTGAACAAAATGTTTACTAAAGTGTGTATTCAGATGAATCTCAGACAGACCTGACATCAGAGAACAGAATTAAATCAGTTTGAACATAGACTTGTGAAACAGCCCAAACATTAAACTCACTGTACCTTGAATAAAATAACCTTGATTATAGTGTAACAATGGCACTTGTCAAAGGTTGGGATATGTTAGACATCAAGTGAATAATCTTCAAGTTTTTGGATTATAGACTGTTTTAGCAGCATGAGGTGGGCCTATACAATATAAAGCAAATGGATATACAAGCACAGTCCAGTTTAACCCAGTTCCTCGCTGCTCAGTGCACTGTGTAGTGCTACTCCTAATGCAATTGAAATGAAGTGTGTGTTAAAGCAGGGAAAGCATGAAAATGTTCATGCCAGTTTTACCCTGTGCCTGTCACATAAGTTACAGAAGTTACTTTAGCAAGTATCTCTCCATCTGTGCCATTCACTGTTGCAGGAGTGTGTCTCTTAAGCATAAAAGTGGTTTTTGAAATGGTTCAAAAGATGGTTTACAGCAAGAACTGTGGATATACTCCAGGATAAATAAAGTTGATGAAGCCTAGCTGAGATGAAGCAGTATTTAGGCCACAGTGATTTATGAACATGCTCTAATCCTACCTGACATGAAAAAATATACTTTCACAAATGTGATCACACACACACACACACACACACACACACACACACACACACACACAGGACTGCAAAACAATAGCACACCACAGGAGAGTTAATCTGACATAAAACCACAAGCAAAAGATAATAAGGGTGTCAATAACAGCAAACACACACTAATATGTATCTAACATGCACTCACTGCTCTTGCTGTTTAAGCCACGGCTGATACCTGCTGGAGGAAAATAAAAAACATTTTTTTATTTTTATTTGGCCCGTAAGAAATTATTTGCATATTTAGAAAATATAGTAACCGTATCAAACCGCCACCTTATCGTGGTGGAGGGGTTTGCGTGTCCAAATGATCCTGGGAGCTATGTTGTCGGGGGCTTCATGCCCCTGGTAGGGGCACACAAGGCAAACAGGTCCTAGGTGAGGGAAGAAACAAAGAGCGGTTCAGACCTCTTATGATGAGCGCATGGTGGTCAGGCCTTTACCCTTCCCATGGGCTCACCACCTGTAAGAGGGGCCAAAGAGGTGGGGTGCAGTGTGAGCTGGGTGGTGGCCAAAGACGGGGGCCTTGGCGGTCTGATCCTCGGCTGCAGAAGCTGGCTCTAGGGACGTAGAATGTCACCTCTCTGGTGGGGAAGGAGCCTGAGCTAGTGCGTGAGGTTGAGAAGTTCCGGCTAGATATAGTTGGACTCACCTCGACATACAGCTTGGACTCTGGAACCAGTCTCCTTGAGAGGGGCTGGACTCTCTTCTACTCTGGAGTTGCCACCGGTGAGAGGCGCCGAGCAGGTGTGGGCATACTTATTGCCCCCCAGCTCGGGACCTGTACATCGGGATTTACCCCGGTGGATGAGAGGGTGGCCTCACTCCGCCTTCGGGCTGGGGGACGGGTCCTTAGTGTTGTCTGCGCTTATGCGCCAAACAGCAGTCTGGACTACCCACCCTTTTTGGGGTCTCTAGACGGGGATTGTCACGGATTGTCCATAACGAACACCATGTTCAGGCATAAGGGTGTCCACATGTGCACCTGGCACCAGGACACCCTAGGCCGCAGTTCGATGATCGACTTTGTGGTCGTGTCTTGGATGGATACTCAGGTGAGGAGAGGGGTGGAGCTGTCAACTTATCATCACCTGGTGGTGAGTTGGCTTCATTGGTGAGGGAGGATGCCAGTCAGGCCTGGTAGACCCAAACGTATTGTGAGGGTCTGCTGGGAACGTCAGGATGAGCTTCAACTCCCACCTCTGGCAAAGCTTTAACCACGTCCTGGGGGAGGTGGGGGACACTGAGTCTAATGAACTATGTTCCGTGCCTCCATTGTCGAGGTGGCTGACCGGAGCTGTGGCTGTAAGGTGGTCGGTGCCTGTCGCAGTGGCAACCTGAGAACCTGTTGGTGGACACCGGCGGTGAGGGATACCATCAAGCTGAAGAAGGAGTCCTACCGGGCCTTTCTGGCCAGTGGGGCTCTGGATGCGGCTGATAGGTACCAGCAGGCCAAGCGGAATATGGCTTTGGTGGTTGCTGAGGCAAAAACTCGAGCGTGGAAGGAGAAACACTTCCAGATGGCTTTGAGGAGATTCTGGTCCACCATCCGGCATCTCAGGAGGGGAAAGCAGTGCACAGTCAACACAGTGTTTAGTGGGGATGGTTCGCTGCTGACCTCGACTCGGGACGTTGTGGGTCGGTGGGGGGAATACTTCAAAGACCTCCTTAATTCCACCAACATGCCTTCCAATGAGGAAGTAGAGCCTGGGGACATAGAGGTGGACTCTTCCTCATCTCTGGGGCCGAGGTTGCTGAGGTGGTCAAAAAGATCCTTGGTGGCAGGGCTCCGAGGGTGGATGAGATCTGAGTCGAGGTGAGTTCCTCAAGGCTCTGGATGTCATGGTTGACACGCCTCTGCAACATTGCATGGACATCGGGGACAGTGCCTCTGGATTGGCAAACCGGGGTGGTGGTCCCCCTCTTTAAGAAAGGGGACTGGAGGGTGTGTTCCAACTATAGAGGGATCACACTTCTCAGCCTCCCCGGGAAAGTCTATTCAGGGGTCCTGGAAAGGAGGGTCCGTCGGATAGTCGAACCTCGGATTCATGAGGAGCAGTGTGGTTTCCGTCCAAGTCGCGGAACAGTGGATCAGCTCTACACCCTTGGCAGGGTCCTGGAGGGTGCATGGGAGTTTGCCCAACCAGTCTACATGTGCTTTGCGGACTTGGAGAAGGCATTTGACCATGTTCCTCGGGGAGTCCTGTGGGGGGTACTTCGAGAGTATGGGGTATCGGATTCCCTGTTAAGGGCTGTCCGGTCCCCATACAACCGGTGTCAGAGCTTGGTCCGCATTGCCGGCAGTAAGTCGGACCTGTTTCCGGTGAGAGTTGGACTCCGCCAGGGCTGCCCTTTGTCACCGAGCCTGTCCTTAATTTTTATGGACAGGAATTCTAGGCGCAGCCAGGGCGTTGAGGGGGTCAGGTTTGGTGGCCTCAGGATTGGGTCACTGCTTTTTGCAGATGATGTTGTCCTGTTGGCCTCATCAGGCCACAACCTTCAGCTCTCACTGGATCGGTTCACAGCCGAGTGTGAAGCGACTGGAATGAAAATCAGCACCTCCAAATCTGAGGCCATGGTCCTCAGCCGGAAAAGGGTGGAGTGCCCTCTCAGGGTTGGGAGTGAGATCCTGCCCCAAATAGAGGAGTTTAAGTATCTCGGGATCTTGTTCACGAGTGAGGGTAGAATGGAGCGGAAGATCAACAGGCGGATCGGGGCAACGTCCGCAATGATGCGGGCTCTGCGTCGGTCCATCATGGTGAAGAAGGAGCTGAGCCAAAAGGCAAAAGGCAGAGTGTCTGGGCTCTCCCTTAGGGATAGGATGAGAAGCTCAGTCATCCGGGAGGGGCTCAGAGTAGAGCCGCTGCTCCTCCGCATCGAGAGGAGCCAGATGAGGTGGCTCGGGCATCTAATTAGGATGCCCCCTGGACGCTTCTCTGATAAGGTGTTCCGGGCACGCCCCACCGGAAAGAGACCCCGGGGAAGACCCAGGACACGCTGGAGAGACTATGTCTCTCAGCTGGCCTGGGAACGCCTTGTGATCCGCCTGGAGGAGCTGGAAGAAGTGGCTGGGGAGAGGGAAGTCTGGGAATTCCTGCTGAAGCTGCTGCCCCCGCGACCCGACCTCGGATAAAGAGGAAGAAAATGGATGGATGGAGCATGTGATTATTTTATGCATTTCAAAGTCTTGCTTAATTTCTCCCCAGGGAATAAATGAATAAATGCCAGTAAGAACTGCAATTCCTGCAATGGACTTCTACATTTTTCACCCTGTGAGTGCTGGGATAGGCTCCAAGGCTCCTACAACCAAACCTGGCCAGAATAAGTAGTTCAGATAAAGTATGGATTTTATGTAGAGTCATTATACTGTAGCCAAGAGTACTCAGTAAGTTACCAACATGAGTTAGTATGATGTTGTGTTGTGTTACTGGAATCAGCCAGACCTATGATTTGAAATGGGCCAACCCCTTGCAAGTTGAAGCCCATGCAACCAACTAGAAAAACTTTTTTAAAAATCTGATCTTATTGATTGTTATTTCATCATTCTTGTAAACTCAGGCTAAATAGAGAGGATGTTTGACTCAAATGGGCTTAGATGCACTTTTTTAGTCTCAAAGTGAAGATATATAAGCCTTATTTGAAGAACTATCTCTATCAGTTTATCTCTCGCTCTCTCGCTCTCTCTCTCTCTCTCTCATGCATGCACACATTTTATGTTATGCTTGCTTAATACCAGCTTTCGTACACATGGATGACAGAAAGGCTAAAAGTTGAGAAGTGGTTTGATTCACAGAGAGCCAGACATAATATCCCCTCTAAATACTCTGAGATAATTTGATTCACTGTAAGAAAAATAAATGAGATTTCTCATGCTCACTCCAACCACACCTCCAGTTCTGTGGCAAGGCCAAAGCTGAATTGTACACTGACCCATATACCAGCCAAAAATAACATAGTGACCGACCCATCTTCAAGTATCCAGGGCTGTAACCCAAAACAAATCCAGATGTTCTAGGTTCTCATTAAGTGTCATTCACAACAATGTCTCATCAAGTGTCTTTAAGAACTCTTTATCAACCTTCTGCAAGGACACACACATGCACGCACAGGCCAGTCCCAGGGCCTACATTCCAGAACACCTACTCTAAGACCAGGCCTGCACAATTAAGAGTATTGTCCACATTTTTACTGTGACATTTCTACAAACAATGGGCTGTGTGAGTGGAGGGTCAGGCTTCTTACACAGTTCTCCAATGGTACAGAGGCATGCACTGTACACCCAGTTTAAACTGTTTAGTGCTCAGTTGACCATTAGATCCAAACAATATTTTCAGGACAGCATAGGAAGAAGTAAAGTTAATACAGTGAAATGAATGACAGAATCACTATTTTCAGAGCATATTTGAGATTCAGTACAGAACATGGGGCTATGTACCAAGAGAACTGCCAAATCTGAGCCTCTAAACAAAAAAGAAATAGAAAGAGCTTTTAACTCTCTCTCTTTTTTGTCTCAGTCAGTAACTTCATCTTAAGGCCTCAGTGAATAAGAGAGATGTGAGCAAAAAGACGGGGGAAAGAGCTCAACGGAGGAAAAGTATGACAATTAATAGAGAAAGTATGAAAAAGAGGATGTGGAGAAAGAACATATTAAATGAGAAGTATGATAAGAGATTAGGTTAAAATTAAATAGGCTGTGAATTGTTTCCAACAAAACAGAGATGATTTGTTCAAGGTCTGCACACATGTTGTAATCAGGAAGTTTACATGGCTTTCCACCTTGCTTTGTTTTAGCCTTTAGATCCATCCATTCATCCATCAGTTATCTCAATTGCTTATACTGAATAGGGCCACTGGAAATCCTGGAGTCTACCAGTCCTCAAAAGGGCAACATAGGGCAGACACACTCTAAGATCAAAGGAAAATTAAGCATCTCCAGTCCACCTGACATGCATATTTTAGGACTGTGGAAGGAAACCCATGGAGACACAGAGAGAACATGCAGATTCCACACTCAATTGAACAGCTTCCTTGCTACCCATTTTCCACTATGCTCATGTATTATACACAAAGCTTATTAGGCCTATGAGAAGGTGATACAATTGTCAGGGAGTAAAAAAGACCAAACCAATTGTAACTGAAGCTGAAAGATACACTTTATTTATCTTAACAATATTGTTTTGTGAATTGTTTTCATGGTGTAATTTCCCCTTTAAATAGATATGTTTTTTTGAGCTAGTTTCAATCTCAATAACAGGCACATCTTCTTCAGTTCCTTCTTCAACTCATTAGCGCCACCGTCTTCAAACCATATAACATAGCTGGTCTCACTACCGCCTTGTAATCATTCACTTTCACTCTTCCTGGCCTGTGTCTGTTTAACCTAGCTTCCTAGCTAACTATATTTCCCATAATTTCAGGCTGTAAATGATCAGCATCATTCCTTTATAGTTACTACAGCTCTGTGCACTACTTTTATCCTTAAACATCTGCACCAACACACGTCTTCACTCCTCAGGCATCTCACTTTCCAAGATTGTTGTAAACAAAATGGAAACTCCACTACTATCTCCTAAACACCTCCATGCCTCCATAAGGATGTCATCTCTACATAGATGTCCTTATTTCCTCCTTGCTGATCCACTACACTTCCAGGTTTACTATCCTCACTTCATCCATCCTTCCCTTTCTCTCATTTTCTTAATTTATTAGCCCCTCTAAGTATTTCTTCCATTTGCTCATCATGACCTGTTCACTTGTATGAACATTTGCATTGCTATTCTTTATCGCCCTGACTTGTGGCACATCTTTCCCAGCTCTGTCTCTCTGTATAGCCAACCAGTACTTTTCTCCTTCCTTACTGTCCAACCTCTCAACCTCTAAAATTTACCAAACACCTTCGCCACTGCTTTTTTTGCCCTGCCAACCATAACCCACCATGGCAAAAGTTATTTGACTATGGAAGAGCAGAACATTAAGACAATCTACTGTGTTACAAATATTGTTTTTTATTCATTTTACTTGTCTTTAACTCAAATAAATATTTCCTGCATGAATACCTGCTTGTGCCATACTCAAGATACTGCTGTAGCATCAGTGTTGTAGCTTATGTGATTGTATTTGTAGTAACAGATAATCCAACTAACCTTGAATCACACACACACACGCACACACACACACACCCACACACGCATACACACACACCATTCCTTTGGACTTATTTAATGTTACATTGAAACAAACAGACGCACATGCATAGACACAAACGCATGCACATCAACACACAACAAAACACATACAACTATCCATATCTGTACACCCACACACACACACACAAACAGTTTCTTGCTTTCTTGCCTGTGGGATTACTTAATTGGTGCTAAAACCACAGTTTTAAACATAGTGAATGTCCTAAGCAGCTCATCCAAAATATCCTTTCTATTACTCCTTTTCTTTCATTTCCACATGTGTTTAAGTAGCACGTCTTCCCATGAATTTTCATGCGAAAGAATTACTGTTGCTAAGCACTTGCAAGGCTGAAATGACCCTATAAATTACAAATTCTGTTCCAACGGCCAAGCAAGAATGTGTGGACTTCAAAGCAGTGAGCCAGAGAACTGTACCACAAATAAAAATTTTAAAAAGCTGGAAGATAACAGCCCTACTGTGATTAAAAAGAGCAAATGAGCAGAAACAATTAAACTGATTCAGGGTTATGTCCTCTTATGCTTATTTTTTCTCATACTGACAAGTGTTAATAAGGTCTTGTTCATCACAAAACGGCAATCTTACTGTAGTTATTTCACAGACAAACCAACTCTTTTCCTCAGGTTAGTAAAAACCTAACCGTGCTCCACTGAGCTTTAAAAGAGCAGAATTTAATTTACATTTACATTGACTGCATTTAGCAGAAGCTCTTATCTAGAACAACGTATATCAATGCTTCACAGTCCACATCTGTTCTTCATTTCTGTATCATGATTTAAGGTCTGTGACAGTTGATTAATAATTTTCCAGCTAAATAACACACTAAAATGAATACCTATGCATACTTATATACAATTCAAATTAAGTCAATATTATTTTTTGATAGAAAAGATGAAAGTGTAGAAAAGTCTTACTATGATGCTAGCTAATTTAAGTTAGTTCTTTATGTATTCCTTGAACAGGTGACCTAGCAGTTCTGACTATAAGCAGAAGTTCATTCCACTACCGAGGAGCCAGGACAGAGAAAAGTCTTGATGTGTGTCTTCCTCTTCTTTTGAGGAGAGGCGCACAGCGCTTGACATTCTGAGGGGACAAGAAGAGATGCTGTTGCCACTTAGTGAGAAAGTCCTGGGTTTGTTTCCAAGGTGGGCTGGGTGAAGTTTGCATGTTCCTTATAGGGTTCCTTATAGTGGTGCCACCTAGGATTCCGTAAATAACCTAATACATCCTTTCTTCTCCTAAATACAGGGAACATTTAGAAATCATTATCTGGACCCTTTTAGAAACTTTTACATCCACTTTGAATCAGTAGGACTGAGAGTTTTTTCTCTTTGTTCACAGGCCAACTACAATCTAATCTATCTAAATCAAAGACCTTCAATATCTCTTTAATGATGCCCAGTGCTGTCGGTTAAAGCAAACATAGAAAAGGAAAGTTTGAAGCTGTGGATAAACCAAATAAGACGTTGAAGTAAGGAGGTCATGGCAAACGTTTTATGGTTATGGAATAATGAGTACATTTCTGTAGAGCAGTATAGTGGGAACTGGAGCAAGAGAAGAGAGCCTGGAGGCATTTACATTTAGCTTTCAAAACTCAGTTTTACACAGCCATTACACCTACAGAGTCACAGCACATGCACACACGCACACACGCACACGCACACACGCACACACACGCACACGCACGCACACGCACGCACACGCACGCACACACACGCACACACACGCACACACACACACACACACACACGCGCGCAGGCCACTGGACTGAAAGGTTTTCTCAAGCATGAGAAATTTGGACATATGTTCAAAGAACTGAGCAGTGTATTAAATCTCCTTTGCACCCACATTCTCCTAAGGTTAGCATATCAACCCAGAGGCAATGGAAAATGATCAAAGAAAAAAAAATACAATGGCATCTCTTCACCCACAGGCAACAAGCAGGACAGAGAAAATGACACAAACAGAGAGAAATGTGGAGACAAAGACACTAGAGTGAGGTTGAGAGGACATGACTAACAGGCCAGTCTTGCACACAATATACACAATATACAACTCCATTTAAACACATTCATACACCTTTTTACACCTTCAAGTTCTTCTAAATGAAAAATGTAAAATGTAATGTAAAATATTTTAAGTTAGATTAGAATTTATGTATTATTTCACCATTTTAACACTGGGAGCGATTCCAGCACTTTCTGTGACTCTGGTTAATAAAAGTGGATGTCCAGATGGATGAATTTTTACATTACGGGAAGCTCTCCAGTCTTTAAGATGATACTTCTTTCATACATCAGTTTTGTGAAAGGGTCTTTAGGGAACTAAACATGGCAGTGTGATTCAAAGAACCCAAATGGCATCTCTGTATATTGTATGGAGACGTGTGAGTTGTGGGAGTGGAGCAATACAATGAGTACTGTATCCAACTGTATCAGTCAGAACATCCGTGTGTATGTGTTTGTGTGTGTGTGTGTGTGTGTGGTGGAGTAATAGTGTTATAGAGTTATAGCGGTGGGGAGATTATGTTCCATTTGTTGTAGCACGCTGATCATAATTCAGATAAAAGGATTTCTTCTGCCTCCAATAGGTGCATACACACACACACACACACATTTATGAACAGTGGCATTTCTCCAGGGGTGTTAATGGCTTCATGAGTCATCTATGGATGGGAAGAGATGGAGAGAAAGAGAGAAAGAGAGAGAGAGAGAGAGAGAGAGAGAGAGAGAGAGAGAGAGAGAAGGCAGGGAAGCAAAATTCACCAAAAGACTCAGCAGTCTGTCTCTAAGGGTCTCAAGTAATCAAGATTATTTATCAAATATTTATCAAATATTATCATGCTTTTTCATTTTAAAAGCAATCTGGCTCTCAGAAACACACACACACTAAAACCCCCAATAAAATATTAATGTTAAGGTCTGTTATTATTTCCAAATAATGTACACACTGAGACAAAATATATAATATAAATATTACTACTCAGGGGTGATGCAAATTTGATTAATTTTATTACCAATTGTGTGTGTCAATCAACAGTAAGTGAACAGCTGAATCTCATAGTCAGTGTGTTTGATATGTCATTTTGGCCAGATGATTTGTGGATAGCTTCCGGTCGTTAACAGTGGTACAAATCTTAATCTTGGCATGCACTGATCAGGAATGGTGGTGAGGAGTTATTTACTTGGCCACCAAATTCTACAAATCTCAATTTGATCAAGCATCTGTGTTAATTGCTAGAACAACGAGGTTGATCTACAGCAAGAGCAGAAGCTTTTTTGGGGGTAGTGTTTAGTGATAAGAGAATAGGCCTCATGATTGGAAGATCATGGGTTACAGTCCAGACCAGCAGGCTGCCCTGAGGTACCCTTGAGCAAGATACTGTCCCCATCACTGCTCCCAGGGCGCTGGATATATGGCTACTCACTGCTGCACATGTGTGCATGGGTAAAATGTAGAGAAAGAATTTAGTTGTGGTTCACTGTGTGCTGTGCATTGTATTCAAAATGACCACTAGTCACTTTCACTTGTTATAACACGACAATGTCTTCCAGATTACTCAGTTTTAGATATATTTATTTCTAAACTTTATGTTTACATGCCCATTTAAAACAGATAAATGCAATGCATCACTGCCAGGATAAATAATCTCTAATTCATAATGGATCACAAATCGCTGCTGTTTTCAGGAAACCTCATGACAAAGTGACCACAACAAATTGTGCAAAATTCAACATTTACATTTGCAGCATTTAGCAGACACTCTTATCCAGAGCAACTTCCTTGTCCTAATGACAGGGACAGTCCCCCTGGAGCAACTCTGGGTAAAGGATTTTGCTCAGGAACCCATTGGTGGTAGTGCTAGAGGTGGGATTCAAACCTGGGACCTCTTGAGCCATAGGTCCGTAGGCGATCTCTTGATCCATAAGTACCCTACCATTAAACCACCACCACTCCATAAAGGGTTTTCTGATGGTGAAGATCATCCACAGCATGAACAAGACCACTTCAATTAATATCAGCATGTATGAAGGAACATAGCCCTTCCACAATCTCACCAATACAAATATGAAAGCACTTCATTGCACTCATGAGCATTGCACTCTTAAAAATACCACTTTTTTTTACTGAGCCTAATCATTAACTGATACCTAACTAGAGTAGCGGTTTTATCATTTTGAGTTTTTTCTCCTAAATTTTATAATCAAAAAACATCAAGAGAACCATGGGAGTCTAAGCTGATTTTGATGATCCTACAAAGAATAATTATCAGGCATGTAGGAATCAAGTTCAACCCAGTTTCACACATTTCCATGTGAGATATTCTCCTGCCAGTATCTAGACAATGTGAGAATGCATGTAAATAATATTTAAATCAAGCCTTGCCATTGCCAAAACATCTAGCCATGTAGGGAGCTAGCAGAGGAGATATGCAGCTTACTCCTGTTAATCAATCCTGTTAGTCAATATGGGTAATTTAGCCACTGTTAGCACTTCCTATTATTTCCAGATGTTCTACTCTATGTCTTGCTTTTTGGAATCAAGATTACTGTATCCATTCAACTCAGATGTAACACTCACACACTTGCTGTTGAGACACAGATCTACATCAAGCAATCCTATCGGTGAAATCGGCTTTAAGAACATGTTTGGGACTCAAGAACTTGGCAAAGACCCTTGTGTTTGGTCACAAAGCTTTTTGTTATGGTTTTGCTACACATTTTCTGTTTTTTTATTTATTTATTTTTTATCCTGTTTTCCTGACTATTTAGATTTGCTTTGGTTCTCCCTGTTCACCATTTGGCTCTCACATCTTGGATTCATGTTTTAAATTTTCTAAAGGTGCTCTTTTCCAGTCTCTGCCTTCCTCCATTATATCCCTTCACAAAGTGTAATGGATCTTCTTTCAGCTGCTCCCATTTAGGGGTCACCACAGTGAATCTGCCATTTCCATGTCATCCTGTCCTCTGCATCTTCCTCTATCACTCCAACTGTCTGCATGTCCCCTCTCACAACATCAATAAATCTCCTCTTCCTGGCAGCTCCATCCTCAATATCCTCCTCCCTTGCTTTTCTAATTTTCTAATTCTAATTAATAGGACAACCTAAGCTGTCCCTCTAATATACTCATTTTTTATCCTGTGCATCCTCGTCACACCCACCGAAAATCTTAGCATCTTTAACTCTGAGACCTCCAGCTTCTCTTCCTGTCTTTTACCAGCGCCACTGTCTCCAACCTGTATAGGATAGCTGGTTTCACCACTGTCTTGCATATTATATTGGGTGTAATAGATAAAGGTAGAGAATGGAAACAGAATTTCTCAAATTGAACAGCATTTCTAACACAATAACACCTGCATCGATTCCTTTCTGGGGAATTGATCATAAATAGGCAACAGAAATAAAAATCCTTGCACTTATATTATCACTCGTGTCATTTGGTTTGAAGAGTCTTTTTTATTGCAATACAGGTTTAAAGAGAATGCATTTCTTCATTGTTTAACTAAAATAGCTGATTTTATGTCCACATGACAGTTTCTCAGTCTTTTCTGTTCTCTCCTACTTAAATAGCCTGCTTTTGTTTAGCACTTACATCAAACAGTGTAATAAAGCATTTTAAAAAAAAAAGAAAAAAAAATTCAGTTTACACTCAAATAAAATATCTTTCATGTCTCGTTAGTAAATTGGGTTTGTTTTTTCATTTCTGCTGTGTTCTGTTCAGTGGTAGAAAGCCCATGTGCTTCATCCTGTAAGAGTTTCCACCAGGGATCCTACAGTCAGGAATGTTCTAAACCTCAAACCACTGCCACACTGTTTATACAGACTGCTCTCCAGATATTCTCTATAAAGCTAAGAGAGGCTTGATCTTCAACTGGGGAGCTGGTCTTTCACCAAGGTGGATACTTTATATCTAAGGAAAGTTTTGGATGTTGTGGCACCATTTATTTTTTACTCTAAATATAATGATCAGGCAGGTGTCTGACAGGTACCAGATATGACTGGTGTCTGAATTTCTTAGTTTTACTGATTAAAGAAGTTGAATCAGTATTCCTGAGTATTAGTATTTGCACTTCAACATAAATAAATAACCTCTTTCGGTAAGTTTAATTCCTGGAAACAAACTCACACCATTAGACCAAATCTTAAGCATCATGTCTCATGGCTCTGTTATGACATGCAACAGTTGTGACAGCTATAATCATTTAACCAGTTTAAAAGGCAGCTAGGATTCAGTAGTTGAAAGTATTTCTGTTGGTGGAGCACAGAAAAAATAGCAAAGAATGTTTTGCACTTGTTTGAGAGCTATCCACTCATCCTCTGGCTTTTGGAAAGAATGATAAGTGTTATGTCAGCACTGTTTGAGAGTGCAGGAAAAACAAGATTAAATTATTCATCCTTTCTGACAGACAGGAGCTATGGAGTGTGTGTCTGACAGCTTCGTGCTTGGATGACGGTGTGTTCTGTGAAGCAGTTGCTGATTATTGTTGTGCTCCAAAGCAAATCACATTGACTACTGGACTAAGAAACACATAGCGCATTTGATACCTGTCATGTAATAGGGGTCTCTCTCTCTCTCTCTCTCTCTCTCTCTCTCTCTCTCTCTCTCTCTCTCCCTTGCTCTTATAACCAAGCAGCTGAGTTACACTTCACTCACTCAACACTTCAAACAATCTCACATTAAAGACATGATCATTTCCCATTGTGGGAAAATAAACAATATTTTAGGATGTGATTTCCAGTTATGTAGAAAAAGGTGATCAAAGCCCTGCAGCAAGCTTTCAAAGCAGTGTTTAGAATTGACATCAGTGTCAGAACAAGGTGGTTCTTTCAGCCTGAAACTGTTTCCAAAGTCCTTTGTTTTCTTTTCTACTTTTTCACCAACGCAGCTGTAGTAAAACTATAATTAATACTGAATGTTTGTACAAAACATGTGGGAAAAAAAATGTTATGGTTGAAAAAATGTCCATACTATTAATAATTTGTAAATTCTTCTTGTTACGATTCTAAGACTAGAGTGTCATGACAAGATTTCTGGGTTTCATCATCAGGACGATTTTGTCAGAAAAGTGTGGATATGATATTGGGTGAAAAAAAGAGTGTATCTGATCCAGTAACTGTAATAAATGTAGCCAGAAATAGCACAGACTTACAATAAGTGAGGTCATGTTGCTGGCTGTGTATTCCCTCCTGTGGGGTATGAAATGTTTTGGTAGTTTAATGCTTCAGTTAGAAACAGCTCACCTGAAAGAACAGCACATTTTGAATAAAAATGTTGAATTGATATCAACATCTAGGCCTTTCTATTGTGTGGAGGCTTTTAAACTTTACTAAGATGTTCCATCTTTAAAATTCTCAATTACAAAAGTCATTCTAGTTGCACTTTATTCTGATGGTACCCTTAAGATGATCCAACGGCATAAAGGTTAGGTTTGTGTTTAGGATTAGATTTAACTTTGGGCTGAGATATTTTAAGGTTAGGGTTATAGGTTTAATTGCACTTAACGTATATATATATACATATATATATATATAGGCAACAAAAGACTGAGCATCTTCAAAGCATCTATAAAAGTGGTTCTTTTAAGTATGAATTAGTTCACAACAGAACTAATTTCGCTCTTTGTTTTTTGAGATGAATGACTGCCCACCACCTGTACAGTGGGCAGCTTATGTATTTCCTGAAAGGAAAGGGCTCCCAACCATGAGGGTTTCCTGATCTCCAAACCAGATCATCCACTGTCTGAGTCAACTGTCTTTTGATTGAACCGTTCATCATCACTCTCTCCTTCCTGATGTTACTTGGATCACCTGCTGCTGCCACGAACCAAGACTAACAAATGCTCCACTGACTCAAACAGAACTACTGGTAGTTCATTGAAAGTGAATATTCTTGTCATTCCAAGGTCCAAGTGAACCACAACAAAATTCAACCTCTACATTTCACCCACACACACACACACGTGCAGCAGGGGGCAGCTATTGAAAGCACCCAGGGAGCAGTGATGGGGACGGTACCTTGCTAAAGGGTACCTCAGGGCAACCTACTGGTGAGGGAATCGAAACCCTCAATCTTCCGATCCGGGACAACTCGGACCACCGCTAACCTCTAAAACACCGCTGCCCCATTGAGTTCCAAACTACAGACTCTATTGGACCTCTTTTATAGAAACAGAGAAATTTTTCTTTCTTGATTATCTGGTGTCAACCAGAGGAAGATTGGTTCTCCTTTTGAGTCTGGTTCCTCTCAAAGTTTCTTCTTCAGCTTCGGGCTTGGACCCAGTGTCACGCCCACCACGGTACCCAGGCCAGGGGAGAGGTCCCGATCACCGGAGTACTGACCGGGCTTTCACGAGCACTCGTAATCATCACCACCGATCACCCACACCTGGACAACCACACACAAATAGCCTGCCAGTCCGACCCAGTGTTGTCCGTTCACCGTCCTTACTGTCTGTCTGCACCGTAAGTTACGGCGTTGTGTTTTGTGTTATAGTCTTGAAATAAACCTGTCCCCGTTAAAGAAACGCGTGTGTGCCTTGCCTCTCGAGTATAACCATGACAGATGAACGGACCTTAGAGCAGCAAGGCGCAGCGGGCGGAATTTTTCCTGACGAAAGGGCGGACATGGAGCTTCGGCAGCGGATCCGAGATCACGAGGGGATCTTAGGGCGAATGACTTCCAGGTTAGACGACATCCAACACCAACTGGAGCGTCTAACCATCTCGGACCGAGGACCCCGGGCAGCCGCCGTGGCCTTTCCGCCTCCGCCGTTCGCCCAACCGTCCGTCCCGCCGGTAAGCCACATTGCTCTACCGGAACGCTACGCGGGCGATCCAGGTGCATGTGCGGCGTTTTTGGTTACATTTAACATGTACTTTGGACAATATCCCTGGTTGACGGAGGTGGAGAAAATAAGGGCAGTGATCGGAAGGCTTACCGGTCGCGCCGCTGAGTGGGGAACGGCGGTCTGGGCAAGCGGTGGCGAGACCGTGAGCACATACGATCGCTTTTCGTCCACTTTTCGGGCGGTATTCGATCACCCCGCTCACGGGCAGTCCCAGGGGGATCGCTTGCTGCGCATGAAGCAGGGAACCGGCTCCGTCGCGGAATATGCCCTCGACTTCCGCATTACCGCGACTGGTAGCGGTTGGAGCGACCCTGCTTTGATGGCGGTGTTTCGGGCTGGCCTTCACCCGGATATTCAACGGGAGCTCACCTGCCGAGACGAAGGATTGAGCCTGGATGAACTCTTCACCCTGGCGATTCGTCTCGACCAGCATAAACGCCGAAGCACCGGGCCCACGTGGGAGCCACGCCCATGCCGCGCAGCAGCGCCCCCCGTGCCCACGGCCATCAGTCCACGCAGCGACAGCAGTCCTCCTGAGCCCATGGATCTGGGCCGGATTCACCTCTCTGGGGCAGAGAGGGAACGCCGCATCCACAATGGGCTCTGTTTGTACTGTGGCGAGCCAGGACATGGGCGACAAGACTGCGTCCTGGCAGCTAGAAGACGCACAGTAGTCAAACCTCTTCCTGTATTGTCTAATCAATTTTCCGTTCAAGTATATGTACGCTGTGCTGATGTCTGTTTTTGTGTTTCAGCGTTGATCGATTCTGGGTCGGCTGGCAACTTCATCTCCCCCACGGTAGCTACCCAACTGCACGTCCCTCTGTATCCCCTATCACAAACCGTGTCCGTGAAGGTGGCCGATGGGCGGCAGCTGAACCCAGGTGGGGTGTCACAGGTCACCGGTCCTCTCACCGTTCAGCTGCTAACGCACACTGAAACCTTGTCCCTGTTCGTACTGCCGCTTTCAGATCACGGGATCGTACTGGGCATCCCGTGGCTGAGGTCCCACAACCCGGTCCTAGACTGGAGGACAGGAAAAATAAGGTCCTGGTCCCCGGAGTGCTCTTTGCACTGTAACACCTCACTCCCGTGCCTCTCCACATCTGTCATATACCATTGTCTATCCCGGTCGAGTACCGTCCAATGAGTGAGGTGTTCAGTGCAAAGAGGTCCACTCAACTCCCTCCTCACCGGCCATGGGACTGCGCAATTGAACTCCAGCCAGGGGCCACTCCTCCTCGCTCTCGCATCTATCCTCTCTCCGAGCCCGAGACGAGAGCGATGGAGGAGTATATTACAGAGGCCCTCCGGCAGGGGTTCATCGTGCCGTCCACATCGCTGGCCTCCGCGGGGTTTTTCTTCGTGCAGAAGAAGGACGGCGGACTCCGGCCCTGCATCGATTATCGGGGACTGAATGCCGTCACCGTTAAATTCCGCTACCCTCTCCCACTTGTTCTGTCGGCTCTCGAGCAACTTCGAGGGGCCACCATCTTTACTAAATTGGATCTCCGCAGTGCGTACAACCTGGTGAGGATTCGGGAGGGCGACGAGTGGAAGACGGCCTTTAGCACGGCGACGGGTCATTATATGTACAAAGTAATGCCGTATGGCCTCAAGAACGCCCCCTCCGTCTTCCAGTCGTTTATCAACGATGTCCTGAGGGACATGTTGGGTCGGTTTGTAGTCGCCTACATGGACGACATCCTGATTTATTCCAAAAACTATGACTCGCATGTCCCCCAGGTACGCCAAGTCCTTTCCCGCCTCCTCAAGCATGGGTTGTACGTCAAGGCGGAGAAGTGCCAGTTCCATCTCACAGAGGTCTCCTTTTTAGGGTACCAAATCGGGCCAAAGGGAATCGAGATGGAACAACAAAAGGTGACAGCAGTGACCAGCTGGCCGGAGCCCCGCACCATCAGACAGTTACAAAGCTTTCTTGGGTTCGCAAATTTCTATAGGCGGTTTATTCAAAAATTTTGTGCCGCGACAGCCCCTTTAACCGCCCTGCTAAAGGGAAAACCTTCCCGCCTCGGATGGACGCCCGAGGCACGAGCGGCCTTTCTAGACCTCAAACTGAAGTTCACTTCGGCGCCTATCCTACAGCTGCCCAACCCGGAAAGGCCGTTCGTGGTCGAGGTCGATGCATCTGAGGTAGGTCTGGGGGCGGTGCTGTCGCAGTACCACGGACAACCCGAGAGACTTGTTCCCTGTGCCTTCTTCTCCCGTAGGTTAACCCCCGCGGAGGTCAATTACGACATCGGCAACAGGGAACTCTTGGCGGTAAAGGCCGCACTGGAGGAGTGGCGGCACTGGCTAGAGGGCGCAAAGCACCCCTTCACGGTCCTCACCGACCACCGTAATCTTGAATATATCCGGCTGGCAAAACGACTCAACCCCCGCCAGGCACGCTGGGCCCTGTTTTTTACCCGTTTCGATTTCACCCTGACCTACCGCCCAGGAACTAAGAATAACAAGGCCGACGCCCTCTCACGCCGCTTCGAGTCTTCAGAGAGGGTGTCGCAGCCAGAACCGATATTAACCCCTACTGTAGTAGCAGCCCCAGTGCAATGGGACATCGAACGGGACATCCGGCAGGAGGCTGAGGGCACCTCCGTCCCATCAGGGTGCCCTCCTGATCGGATCTTCGTGCCGGAACGCCTCCGCATCCGGTTAGTCAAGTGGGTCCACACCTCTCCGGCCTCAGGGCACCCGGGCATTCGTCGCACAGGGGAACAGCTGAGCAGAAAATACTGGTGGCCCACCTTAAGGGCCGATGTTCTGGCCCTGGTCCGCTCCTGTTCCACCTGTGCCCAAACTAAGACACCTTGTGAGTTGCCAGCCGGTAAGTTATTACCCCTGCCGGTGCCCACCCGTCCGTGGACTCACGTGGCCATCGATTTGGCCACGGATCTCCCACGTTCCGGGGGGTACACGTGCGTCTTAGTGGTGGTGGATCGATTTTCAAAAGGATGTAGATTCATCCCCTTTGCTGCTCTCCCGTCTGCTCGACAGGTAGCTGATGCTCTGTTCCAGTATGTGTTCCGGTATTACGGTTTCCCGGAGGACATCTTATCCGACAGAGGTCCCCAGTTCACCGCACAAGTCTGGCGGGCCTTCTTTCGGCGACTGGGAACCTCCTTCTCGTTAACCTCTGGTTACCATCCCCAAACCAATGGTCAGGCCGAGCGAGCCATCCAAGAATTGACTAGGTTCCTCCGGGCGTACTGTCACCACCGGCAACACGACTGGGCCGAATACCTCTACTGGGCAGAGTACGCACAAAACTCCCTGCGCCATTCCTCCACAGGAATGACCCCATTCGAATGTGTGTTGGGGTTTCAGCCACCCCTCTGCCCCTGGGATACCACACCAACGGAAGTCCCGAGCATCGACACCTGGTTCCGAGGGGCTGAGCGCGTGTGGGAGAAAGCCCACACACACATCGAACGGGCAGTGCGCCGCTTCCGCCAACAAGCCGATAGGCGTCGACAGGAGGCCCCCGACTTCCAAGCCGGAGACAGGGTGTGGCTCTCCACTCGTGACCTCAAGCTACGGCTGCCCAGTAAGAAACTCAGTCCCCGGTTCATTGGGCCTTTCCGAGTAGAGGCCCAAGTCAACCCGGTCACTTACCGTCTCAAGCTACCCGATCACATGCACATAACCCCTGTTTTCCACGTTTCCCTCCTCAGGCCCTACATCCCGGGGTCCCTGGCCGCACCGGTGGGAGAGGCTGAACCCCCTCCTGTCATCGTCACCGAGCAAGGTCAAGCCCATAAGGTCCACGCGCTCCTGGACTCCCGATGACGTCGAGGGGAGCTTCAATACCTGGTGGATTGGGAGGGTTACGGGCCGGAGGAACGCAGTTGGGTCAAAGCCCGGGACATACTCGACCCTCAACTCCGGCTCGACTACCACCGTAACCACCCTAGCCGCCCTGCCCCCAAACAGAGAGGCTGACCCCCTCGACACAACAGACCCCCACAGCGTCTGCCAGGATGGGGAGGGCCCGGAGCGCGCTGCACGGGGCGTCCAGAGGACGCCTCTGGAGGGGGGGGGTGATGTCACGCCCACCACGGTACCCAGGCCAGGGGAGAGGTCCCGATCCCCGGAGTACTGACCGGGCTTTCACGAGCACTCGTAATCATCATCACCGATCACCCACACCTGGACAACCACACACAAATAGCCTGCCAGTCCGACCCAGTGTTGTCCGTTCACCGTCCTTACTGTCTGTCTGCACCGTAAGTTATGGCGTTGTGTTTTGTGTCATAGTCTTAACTGTCTATAAGACTATGACTAACCTGTCCCCGTTAAAGAAACGCGTGTGTGCCTTGCCTCTCGAGTATAACCATGACACCCAGATTCTGTAAAGCTGCTTTGTAACAATAACCATTGTGCTACATAAGTGCTATATAAATTGACTTGACTTAACATGGCTTTTGAAATTGCAGAGATAGGACTATGGAGCACAGAGACTGTGCTACCTTCTCTCTTCTCAGCATCACCATTCAGAACTTTTTGGCAGCTCTCAGACAGTTATGCCCAGAGGTCCACTATAGAGCATGGCCATTTCAGCAGCCTCTTTTAAAACTCCAGAGAAACTGAACCAATAGTCCTCTCCGTAGTAATGGCTATTTTGGTCAGCGGTGTGATATTCTGTTCTACTGTCCAGTCTCAGGGTGTCGCATTACTACCAATTAGGGGGAAGACAACTTTGTGGAAAAGAATGTAGGCAGCAGTAACTGAATGATTATATGATGCCAATATATGAGTTTTAAAACATGAAAAAAATGTCATGTTGTGATGTTCCCTTTAGATTACATTCTTCATATGTGCTGCCCTTTAATAAATGTAAAATTAATATCGTCTTGCAGTTTAATTCGATACACACCGTTTCATCAGTTTAAATTGGAAGTCATGATGCTGAAAGTGTGTCATGATTCAAAATAAAAATTATTCAGTTACATATAACAGTTATAAAATTATAACAGTTACCCTCAAATCCATTAAATTAAAGTAAGGAGCCTGTTCTGAAAATGTAAGAACCAGATACAGATAAAAAACCAGATACAGATACCTAAAAATTAAGAATAAAATTAAATATGATTTAATAAACATCTCCTTTGCAAATTGCAGACTTCTACAATGTCAGTATCATCAAAACCAGAATTATACTTCATATATTTCAGTACTGGAATGCATAAGTGTGTGAGAGTGTGCACACTAGTCATTCATTACACAGACCCTGCTCAATTAATTTGAAACTATTAGCACATTAGATAATGGCAGCAGAGATTAAGGATTAAGCCCAACATCAGAGTTCATATGGCTAGTGGGCATGTGGTAATACAAAGCTGTGTGTTTGTGTGTGTGTGTGTGTGTGTGTGTGTGTGTGTGTGTGTGCGTGTGTGTGTCAGTTGCCCTCTAAACAGCCTCTGCAGTCTTGATTCCAGATTGATTACAGTCTTGATAACAGTGTGTTGTCCATCTAAAGTGAGAGGCCATATAAATAAACAATTTACTGCTCAGGTAGGACCTGAGGTGGGAGTGTAAAGCAACCTGACATGTTTTCATCAATAAACAGGCTTTGGACAAAACTAAATTACATGCTACTTGAATTGAAAGTGAACTTGTGCTGAAACTAGAGATGACAACAGAATTCTCATGCACTGCAGTTACTAACACCTTTAACAAGACCATTGATCGAGGTAATTGTTGACAGCAATCAATATCTCTCTCTGCCCTCTCTCTTTTTCTTTCTTTCCTTCTCCCTTCTCTCCCATAGATTTCATCCTTTCCTCTCTCCTTCCCTCACTTTCTTTTTTTTTCTTTAAACCACCCCACACCACCTCTCGCTGTCCTGCTTTATAGACATCTCTGCCAATATAGTCAGATCCTTTGATAAAATCACTTTAAATGTTTAAGGACTACCAACAAGTTAACTCTAGAATATTCCTACAATTTTTTAATCTGTTGAAGACAGTTAAGAGGATTTCACTGGCCAATATATCATTCTTTGCCATGCACCCTCTCTCTCTCTCCTTCCCTCTGCTTTAGGCTAAAATGTGTCACCAGTGACTTAAAGACAACACACTTCATTAATTTACACACTTAATTAATATTAATAAATGAAATAACCCCATTGGTTAGTTTGTATAATTATAGTTGTCTGCTAATTATAGCTTTCAGCTATTTTTTCAATAGTTCCCCTGTTCCATAACCCTGCAAACTAGGACTGAAGTATTTGAGGGAAATATCCACATTTCCACATAGCCCTTTTTGAGCAGTACTTTGTATTCTTCTTCTTCTTCTTCTTCTTCTTTCAGCTGCTCCCTTTTAGGGGTCGCCACAGCGGACGCATTTATTTCCATTTCTTATGGTCCTCTAAATCTTCCTTATTCACTCCAACCACCTGCATGTCCTCTCTCACAGCGGCAGCGGTGGCTTAGTGGTTAGGGAGTTGCCCCGGATTGGAAGATTGTGGATTCAATTCCCTCACCAGTAGGTTGCCCTGAGGTACCCTTGAGCAAGGTACCGTTCCCGTCACTGCTCCCCAGGCGCTTTCAATAGCTGCCCCCTGCTGCATGTGTATATGGGTGAAACGCAGAGGTTGAGTTTCATAGTGTTGTGCTGCATTTCACGATGACAAGGATAGTCATTTTCACTTCACCACATCCACAAATCTCCTCTTTGGTCTTCTTCATTTCCTCTTGTCAAGCAGCTCCATCTTCAACATGCTTCTCCCAATATAATCCTCATCTTTCCTCTGGACGTGTCCAAACCAGTGCAACCTTGCTTTCTCCCAATTTCTAACTTGTCTCATTCCTGTCACTCTTCTCCACCCATTTCCACCTGCCTGCACTCTCTTCTTCACCTCTCTTCCACACTTCCCATTACTCTGACATGTTGATCCCAATTATTTAAATTCCTCCACCTTTGTCACCTCCACATTCCTCCCTTTTGTTCACACTCAATTATTCTCTTAGTCAAACTCACTTTTATTCCTTGATGTAATCCCACCTCTACTTTAAATGCTTCCATTGTTTCCTTTGCAGACCTCACCATTGTCACACTGCCTTCAAACATGTCTTATAATACTCTCACATACTTCTCTGCCACTCCTGACTTCCTTATACAAATCTCCTCTCTAAGCACCCTGTCATATGCTTTCTCCAAGCCCACAAAGGCACAATGCAACTCCTTCTGACCTTCTCTGTACTTCTCCATCAACACCCTCAGAGCAAACATTGCATCTCTAGTGCACTTTCACGCATGAAACCATATTGCTGCTCACTAATCATCACCTCTTTTCTTAACTCAGCTTCCACTACTCCTCTATGCCACTTCTTAACTAGTTATTACAACTACTTAGCAGTTACTGCAGTAAGTAGTACTTTGTATCACATTTAAATGCATGATTTTATGGTATAAGAGGTTTTCAGCAAAAGGAGATTGTTTCAAAAAGAATTTCTTTCAGATTGCATTATCACTTTTTTTCAGTTTGAAGAGGAAAAAAATCTACACTGTAGCCTCTTTAAGCTTTAAACCCTCTTTTAGATTAAGTTAATGTTAAGCCTGGACTAAAAACTAGCTTTGTGTCTCAGAGAGTCTCAGAGAGACAGCAGGAGCTCAGGCAGCCCGGTGCAGGAATGCTGAGCATGTATGTCTCTCTTGTGTTGTTGCTCTGGCATCATGCAGACCCCTCTCTCCTGTGAATGTGTGTGCGTGTGCGTGTGAGTGTTTGAACCCCCCAACGCAGGGGAGCTGCTCCCCCCGTCCGCCTTGCCGGCGACCAACCCGAGAAATACCCGTTAGATAGCTCAGCTGATTGAATTCTGAGATTTCCAGCTGTGCGATCACGCGTTTGAAGTTGCGAGACAGATGTGAACAGATGCGGCGGTGTAAGGCTAAACACGCACACAGATGCCGGGCTCCCTCTTTTCCAGACAGCTCTCAGTAACACACCTAAAACAACTTTACACTGGAAACACGGATAAATTAGCTTTCTGCAGCAAAACTTAGCCCTCGCGATGCCCCCCTGAGCCGAAGGTGCTCCCAGCCTGTCTCTCAAGCCCTGAAGCTGCAGAGCACAATAGCACAGGCACGTACCTTAAACACCTCCACAGCATCCCCACCGCGGTGTTCTGCGGACGGGTTCAGGGGCAGAAATCCACTGCTATCACCCACACACACACACACGCATACACCCCCACACACAGACGGACAGTCATCCAAGGGATTCCACCCTTCTCTTTTCACCTCTTCAGGCAGCGGCGGCTGGACGAATCATCCTGATCAATGGGCGGTGTAATAACCTGATCGACCGCTAGGGGGAAACACGCTCCTATTCGCTGAAATGGAACTCCTCATTTAATGGTTATTTTGCCGTTGTGACGTCACCACATCAATTAGTGAAAATGCGTCTTTTTTTCCCCTCCCCAGGTGGCAACCATACATATAGTGCCTGTGGAGCAGCGTTGGGGATGTTGTCAGGGTAAGTGTCAGGGTAAGTTACTGGTCTGGGACTCAAACCCACAATCTTTCAATCATGGGGCCATAGCAGTTAGGCCTTCACTGCCCCATAAAGGGATGTATTGGTAGATGTACTGTTTTTTGCAGACAGGCTAGGTAATAAATTATATTTATTTTGGAAATCCGAGTAAGGAAAACCCACTTGTTTTTATTAGGGTTGCAGAAACTTTCCTATACATTTCAAGAAATTTTTCAAAAACTGCCTATGGAAATTTAGGCTATGGAATTTAGGAAATATTCCCAGCTGCAAACTTTAAATGGGAACTAACAGGGATTCACTGGAATTGTAGGGGTAATTTATACAATCTGTATCATATGCAAACACAAACATTTTGTTTGGGCAGGCATCCATGCAAACTTTCTAAAACAAAAATTTTAAAAGGAGATTTTGGCTTTATTTGTGAGTAGGATTTTAATCAAATATTTCACTGAACAACAAAAATCTTCAATGTTGATGTTAAAATTAAAATTAACATTAACATATTCCCTTTAACCCCAGCCCCTCACACACACACACACACACACACACACACAAACACAACATTTCAAAAAAGAAAGAAAGTGAAAACCCTTGTCATTGTGAGGTCACAGCACAGCACACAGTGAACCACATCAAAATTGGACCTCTGCATTTAACCCATGCACTCAAACATCATGCAGCAAGTGGGAGCTATTGAAAGCGCCTGGGGAGCAGTGACAGGGACGGTACCTTGCTCAAGGGTACCTCAGGGCCCTTACCTACTGGTAAGGGGTTTGAACCCACAATCTTCTGATCCTGTGGCCCTAACCACTAGGCCACCGCTGCCCCCACAAATTTCAAATCTAAAGTTTATTCTTATGAATTCCCACATTTACACAAAAATTTTTACATTTTGAATTTGGCGTCCAAAATTTTTTTTCTTGGAATTCCTGGAATTATTGGGGTTGTGGGCAACTGAAAGAAGAACCAACATAAAGTATTTAAAAAGGGTAGCACCAGCCCACCAGCTACCCAATCACACCTCTGCAATAGTTTCATACTCACTGAGTGTGGGATTTCCCCAATTTACTTCCACAATTCCTTTTCCACAAAACTCTTTTTTCCCTTTAGAACAATGAAATTTGAAGCTTTTGATGAAAAGTCATATGCAACATTTTTGAAGTGTGAATGAGAGCAAATAGTCTATAGAGAACACGCATTTTATCATGTTTGAAAGTTTATATCAAATGTTTTATTTTTCCAATCATCAAATACATAAATAATACTCTGCACTAAAATTAGCAGGAAAATGTTAAAATGATCAGAATTTTATTAACTGTAGAGGATCTACACTCTTTTCCGTCTTTACACACGTCTCAAAGCAACTGGTGAGAACTGGTATTTGCCTTTATTTTGTAGTTGCTATTCTTTGCACTCATTCTCTTTAACATAAGCTTGTGGTCCAGCATCTGCCCCATTTCTCTCTCTCTCTCTCTCTCTCTCTCTCACGCTCAGTCGCTCGCTCGTTTTCCCCCTCCATCATTTTTATGTGGTTGGAGAAGAGGTTATTGACAGGGTGAGGCAATTCTGCGGCTTTACTGAAAAGCCAGAACGAAATGAATGGTTAGCAGGATGCTGTGGAGTGTTGGGGAGATCCAAGGCAAGCTTCTTCATTATCACATTATCATACAGTGAGCTTATTCAATATTCTTCCATATATTCTTCCAGAAACCTCCTGGATACCACAAAGTAAGACACACCACTCACCCATCAATTTACCAAACAGATGAACCCCTTCCCAAATCCACATGTTTGAGAAAAGTAAGCATGCATATACATTCATGCTTACACCTGCAGTCACACAGGATGTGCATAGTATAATTATGATAATTAGTAACTGACTCTGAGAAAATGACAGGTGCTAAGAAACCTGTTTGTACTGTAATCCCATCCCACCCACCACATGTGTGACATCTGTGTTTTGACCTTGATATCGCACATATTTCTCTTAGCAGTGGTTTTAATTACATCCCAAAGTGACTTCAAAATCCCCTTAAAATCCTCTCAAATCCCTGAGTATGGCAGCTTTTCATGTCTTTCTTAATTTCTTTATTTTCTTTCCTGCTTGAGTTTTAAAGCAGGTAGTGCCAACAATTTGAAATGCTTTAGAATTTTGTTAAAGACTCAGTAGAGGAAAATTCTCAAGTGCTTCAGGAGCATTAAAAAAAAACAAAACAAAAAAAAAAACTGTAACCATCCTTTCCTAAGGCATCTCTCAAAGATTTCGCTCTTTACATTTATGCCTTGTATTAGATGCTGTTTTCCAGAGTGATGCACATTGCCTAACGACAGGGAAAGTCATCCTGGAGCAACCTGCAGGGTTTAAGGGGTTTCGCTCAGGGGCTCAAATAGTACCACAGCCTCTTGGTCTACAGCTGAGTATCATTTGCCTAGGCCATCACCACATCTTTTTAAGGAGAGTATTATGTCTGTGGAAAAGCTGGTACTGCCCAATTAGTCACTGCATTGCATCAAACAGAAAACAATTCCTGCAACGTACATAGTACAATATTATTTCCCTCTAGTGTTTTATGGAAATGATTAGTAGAAAATGATTAGTAGTATACTGAGATGCAGTATAAAGATTTAGATTATGAATGGACAATTAAAAAAAAAAAGCTGTTACTCATGATAGGATTATCATGTTAGAACCATGGCACATAAAGGTACATAGAAACACAATATAAAGTTTATTAAAAATTCAACTTGATGATACTGTGGGTGGACATAATAATGGAAATAGTCAATGGATTATATAAACTGAATAATGGGATCCTTTGCTTTTATAATGTTTTATTCCTATTCTTTGGAATGCTACCAGTGTGCATACTCTCATTACTAAAAGAAAAATCTTCCTTATTATTCCTTATTTTGTAGACATGTAGAAAAATCTGTATGACTTTTGTGCAATGGTTGCTCTAATCATGGGTCATTCACCATTAAGTTCAACAGCTTACAACATACACTATGGGCCAGAGGAAGCACAAAACTAGATAATGTGAACTGCAGTCTGTGTTCACAATGTGTCTGAAGACTAGTCATCAACAAGCCTGAGACTAAAAGAAATTAAAGTTCAGTGAGAAACAGATCTAAGAAAAAAGGATAAATTAAAGAAGAACACAGAATATGCATGCAAATTATGGATGTATTGTGTTATATTTTGTGTTGCACCTTCTGTAAATTAAATTACATTTCAGTGACTTATTTCAGAGTAAAGAGAATTCCTTTTTATTCTATTCTATTGTCCTTCTTTCAATGTTGACACCAGAGAAGAGAAAATTATTTATCAAACTGTATTGCTTCCATCCATTCTTTAGGGGCAGGAGCACAATTTAATTGAAGACTACCCAAAATAAATGTGTTTTAATTCCCATGGTGAATAATCCACATTTTCCAGTATGTATACAAGGCCAGCTAGTCTTTCTAATCTGCATTGTTTTCAAATCCCTTTATTGCTTCCAGCAATATTTTTCCAATATACCCTTTTCATTTTATCTCCTCATTTTCCATCCCTCTGCTGTTGCATGGAATTCTAAAATGCTGTTACTGCTTGATGTGTTTTGACTGCAGAGACATTGATTTGACTCCAGAGAAAATGCATGTTAATGACACAGATTTAAGACACTTCATAATTTTACACTAGTTTTGAAGTTATTTTAATTTATGTGATTTTACATGGCTTACATTTACCCCTCTCTTTTTTTGGTTTATTTAATTAAAATATACCAGAAAAGGCTTTTTCTGCAAAACCCTATCTAACAAAAAGGCAGGGTATTCTTACAGATACTCAGTGATTATATAGCCAGAAGATTAGTAAATAGCACACAGTTATGATGAGTGACGCAACACATACACACTAATACAGGCCATGGAAGTCGCTCTGGATAAGAGCGTCTGCCGTAAATGTAAATGTCCCTCTAAATGTATACAGTTTCACATTTTATGATTAATGCAAATTTATAGCAATGTATAGTTATTGACTCTATGGGACTTCCTGAACTGCCTCTTCTTGCTTTTTTAATTGAGCTGGAGTTTAATTCTTTCCTAATTCTTGCCATCCATCCATCCATTTTCTCCCGCTTATCCGAGGTCGGGTCGCGGGGGCAGCAGCTCCAGCAGGGATGCCCAGACTTCCCTCTCTCCGGCCACTTCTTCCAGCTCCTCCGGGCGGATCCCAAGGCGTTCCCAGGCCAGCCGAGAGACATAGTCTCTCCAGCGTGTCCTGGGTCTTCCCCGGGGTCTCTTTCCGGTGGGACGTGCCCGGAACACCTCACCAGGGAGGCGTCCAGGGGGCATCCTGATCAGATGCCCGAGCCACCTCATCTGACTCCTCTCGATGCGGAGGAGCAGCGGCTCTACTTTGAGCCCCTCCCGGATGGCTGAGCTTCTCACCCTATCTCTAAGGGAGAGTCCAGACACCCTGCGGAGGAAACTCATTTCGGCCGCTTGTATTCGCGATCTCGTTCTTTCGGTCACTACCCACAGCTCGTGACCATAGGTGAGGGTGGGAACGTAGATCGACTGGTAAATTGAGAGCTTTGCCTTCTGGCTCAGCTCCTTCTTCACCATGACGGACCGATGCAGAGCCCGCATTACTGCAGAAGCTGCCCCGATCCGCCTGTCGATCTCCCGCTCCATTTTACCCTCACTCGTGAACAAGATGCCAAGATACTTAAACTCCTCCACTTGGGGCAAGGTCTCACTCCCAATCCTGAGAGGGCATTCCACCCTTTTCCGACTGAGGACCATGGCCTCAGATTTAGAGGTGCTGATTCTCATCCCAGCCGCTTCACACTCGGCTGCGAACCGATCCAGAGAGTGCTGAAGGTCACGGCATGATGAGGCCAACAGGACAACGTCATCTGCAAAAAGCAGAGACCCAATCCTGAGCCCACCAAACCGGACCCCCTCAACGCCCTGGCTGCGCCTAGAAATCCTGTCCATAAAAGTTATGAACAGGATCGGTGACAAAGGGCAGCCCTGGCGGAGTCCAACCCTCACCGGGAACAGGTCCGACTTACTGCCGGCAATGCGGACCAAGCTCTGACACCGGTTGTACAGGGACCGGACAGCCCTTAACAGGGAATCCGATACCCCATACTCCCGGAGTACCCCCCACAGGAGCCCCCGAGGGACACGGTCGAATGCCTTCTCCAAGTCCACAAAGCACATGTAAACTGGTTGGGCAAACTCCCATGCACCCTCCAGGACCCTGCTAAGGGTGTAGAGCTGGTCCACTGTTCCGCGACCTGGACGAAAACCACATTGCTCCTCCTGGATCTGAGGTTCGACTATCCGACGGACCCTCCTTTCCAGGACCCCTGAATAGACTTTCCCCGGGAGGCTGAGAAGTGTGATCCCTCGATAATTGGAACACACCCTCCGGTCCCCTTTCTTAAAGAGGGGGACCACCACCCCGGTTTGCCAATCCAGAGGCACCGTCCCCGATGTCCATGCGATGTTGCAGAGGCGTGTCAGCCATGACAGTCCTACAACATCCAGAGCCTTGAGGAACTCTGGGCGGATCTCATCCACTCCCGGAGCCCTGCCACCAAGGAGCTTTTTGACCACCTTGGCAACCTCGACCCCAGAGATGGAAGAGTCCACCTCGATGTCCCCAGGCTCTGCTTCCTCCTCGGAAGGCATGTTGGTGGAATTAAGGAGGTCTTCGAAGTACTCCCCCCACCGACCCACAACGTCCCGAGTCAAGGTCAGCAGCGCACCATCCCCACTATACACTGCGTTGACCGTGCACTGCTTTCCCCTCCTGAGACGCCGGATGGTGGACCAGAATTTCCTCGAAGCCGTCTGGAAGTCCTTCTCCATGGCCTCTCCAAACTCCTCCCATGCCCGAGTTTTTGCCTCAGCAACCACCAGAGCCGCATTCCGCTTGGCCTGTCGGTACCTATCAGCTGCCTCCGGAGCCCCACTGGTCAAAAAGGCCCGGTAGGACTCCTTCTTCAGCTTGATGGCATCCCTCACCGCTGGTGTCCACCAACGGGTTCTAGGGTTGCCACCGCGACAGGCACCGACCACCTCCCGGCCACAGCTCCGGTCAGCCGCCTTGACAATGGAGGTGCGGAACAAGGTCCATTCAGACTCAATATCCCCCACCTCCCCCGGGACGTGGTTAAAGCTTTGACGGAGGTGGGAGTTGAAGCTTGTCCTGACAGGGGACTCTGCCAGACGTTCCCAGCAGACCCTCACGATACGTTTGGGCCTACCAGGTCTGACCGGCATCCTCCCCCACCAACGAAGCCAACTCACCACCAGGTGATGGTCGGTTGACAGCTCCGCCCCTCTCTTTACCCGAGTGTCCAAGACATGGGGCCGCAAGTCCGATGACACGACCACAAAGTCGATCATTGAACTGCGGCCTAGGGTGTCCTGGTGCCAGGTGCACATGTGGACATCCTTATGCCTGAACATGGTGTTCGTTATGGACAATCCGTGACGAGCACAAAAGTCCAATAACCAAACACCGCTCTGGTTCAGATCGGGGGGGCCATTCCTCCCAATTACGCCCTTCCAGGTGTCACTGTCATTACCCACATGAGCATTGAAGTCCCCCAGCAGAACGATAGAGTCACCAGGAGGGACGCTCTCTAGCGCCCCCTCCAGAGACCCCAGAAAGGGTGGGTAGTCCAGAATGCTGTTTGGCGCATAAGCGCAGACAACACTAAGGACCCGTCCCCCGACCCGAAGGCGGAGGGCCGCCACCCTCTCATCTACAGGGGTAAACCCCAATGTACTGGCGCCAAGCCGTGGGGCAATAAGTATGCCCACACCTGCTCGGCGCCTCTCACCGGTGGCAACTCCAGAGTGGAAAAGAGTCCAGCCCCTCTCAAGGAGACTGGTTCCAGAGTCCAAGCTGTGCGTCGAGGTGAGTCCAACTATATCTAGCTGGAACTGCTCAACCTCGCGCACTAGCTCAGGCTCCTTCCCCACCAGAGAGGTGACATTCCACGTCCCTAGAGCCAGCTTCTGCAGCCGAGGATCGGACCGCCAAGGCCCCCGTTTTCGGCCACCGCCCAGCTCACAATGCACCCGACCTCTTTGGCCCCTCCCACAGGTGGTGAGCCCATGGGAAGGGGGACCCACGTTGCCTCTTCGGGCTAAGCCCGGCCGGGCCCCATGGGTGAAGGCCCGACCACCAGGCGCTCGCCAGCGGGCCCCACCTCCAGGCCTGGCTCCAGAGGGAGGCCCCGGTGACCCACGTCCGGGCGAGGGAGAACGTCTTCCAAGGTTTTTATGCATCATCAGAGGTCCTCTGAACCGCTCTTTGTCTCTTCCCTCACCTAGGACCTGTTTGCCTTGGGTGCCCCTACCAGGGGCATAAAGCCCCGGACAACATAGCCCCCAGGATCATTGGGACACGCAAACCCCTCCACCACGATAAGGTGGCGGTTCAAGGAGGGGGACAGCAGGTTGATTTACATTTATTGGGGGGAAATACTTCTCAGGACCAGTTAAACATTTGGAGATACAGAATGTAAGCCTGATGCTTCCAACCATCTGAGCTTGATTTTATTTTATCAGTAAGCTTGCCTGCATTTACCCACGCAGATTTTTACTGTCTGTTATTGTCTGTAGACGCTCATGGTTTACAACAATAAAAAGGTTACACAGCTTTAAGTAATGTGCAGGTTAGCAAAGCATATGGTGACGATTGTTCTATTTGATGACTAAAAGAGGGCGATATACTTTACTTTAATGCTAATCCTCCTTACCCCCAGCAGAGGGTGCCATAGCCACATTTTGAGTCTCCTGATCAGCATCTCTAGCCCTCTAGCACTTGGCTTGCCACCGGCTGATAATAGTCATGATGGTCTTTTTAAACTGGATAATTGTCTTTCACGTTCAGTTCAGTCTTTTATTTAATCTCTTTCACCCTTATTATCATCCATTTAATTATGAGATTCTGTGTTTCTAGGTATAGGACTTAGGTGAGACCAGGTGATTCCTTCTCATAATCTCAGTTTAAAAAAAAGAGCCCCGCTGTATACTAAAGATAGTGAACAGCGACCACTGACCTTCAAAGTATATCCATTTTTCCCATTTTCTGCCGCTTGTCCCAAACAGCTCAGGCTCTGTGCTACCTGGGTATGTTAAAGTAGAGGTTTTTTTTTTTATGTTTTCAGCATGTAACAGCAGATTTTTTTATAGGCATAAAACTTGCAGCATGGTTTGTTTTATGCTATGTCCAAAAAAAAGGGCCTAATGTATGACTCCTCACCTATTAAATACAGTACATACCACCCCATATAATATTATTATTATTATACAGATATACCGTATTTATTATAGATATGTAAGTCATAATCTCTGTTGCTTTCCATTTACAATAATACTGTACATGCTGTAACATATAGCTTTATTTCTGCTGCACTTCACTGTTTTTATATTATTTATTGCAGTTCAGTTCAGATGCATCCTGCATTTCATAGGCTGTGCAGCTGTAATGGAAGTGCAGTTCAGTGTGTGAGGGAAGCTCTCTACCTGTTCCTTTCACAATGACAATAAAGCTGACTTTAATGTAACCTAATCTAATATTCCAAATTATAATATGCAGGGGCATTACTAGTGGACAGCCAATGGCAAACCAGTTATGCTTAATTTTGTCACATTGTAAATGCTACATTCAGATTAAATAAGAAAATCTGATTCAGGTTAAGGATATGATATATTCTGCCAACATGCTTTGTGTCTAATTATGAACCAAGTGTTAAAAAGATCATCAACACACCTGACTGGATATTACAATTAGTGACCACCTCAGACACTCCTGACAGAATATGGGAGATAAAAGCAGAAATAAAATGTCAGAATTTTGAAGCACCTATGCACGTTTGCATGTGGTCAGGCTTTTTAGTAGCTGTGCTTTAATGTGTAACATGACAATTACTTTCCTGTAACTCTCTGTCACTCACACTCTTGTCCTGATAAAGCTGTATGTCTGTTTCATAATGTACTTTTCCTTAAAGCGTATCCTATATTATGAAAGTAACTATTCTTTTCATTGTAAAAAACAGCGCAGCACACAGAGAGATGCAATCAAATTCAACCTCATACACACGTGTGCAGCAGGGGGCAGCTATTGAGAGCACCCAGGGAGCATTGATGGGGGCGGTACCTTGCTCAAGGGCACCTCAGGGCAGCCAAACTGGTCTGGGAGTCAAACCTACAACCTTCTGATCTTGGGGCCTAGTCCCTAACCACTAGGCCACTGCTGCCCCACCCACTAAGTTTATTAATAAACAACCTTAAATAATCTTTGTCAGGTCTAATATTACACTTAATAGTCTTTCATGTGAAACAAAGCACTGTTGTAAGTCGCTCTGGATAAGAGCGTCTGCTAAATGCTGTAAATGTGAAACAAAAATTTCTATATAATATGATGAATAAATAAAAAATAAATCATTTAATTTTAAAAAGTGCAAATCTTTTTGTTGATGTTAATAAAGCATAAGTGTGCAACCACATAAAGAAACACACACACACATATTTTAGACTGCATGTACATATGTGACTCAGCTTATTTTCATGTATTACATCAGAATTTGTGGAATTGCAAAAGTCTACAGACAGAATGATGAATAGTGGGAAGAGAGCTGCCAGAAAAGACCTTGAGCAGGTCACAAAATCATCTATCATAAAACATTCCTCTCTCTCTCTCTCTCTGCCTGCATGTAGACATACAACCCTATCAACACACAATTTAACAACATCTTTCTCGTTCACACGTTGCTCATCCTCTGACACTTCAGCATGTTTATTGTTTAGAATTACTCACACAAACACACTCACAGGTGCACACACACACTCACACACACATACAGGGCTGTAAATTATCTTGAAGTGTATATCCTGTGATTTGATAGCCATCTACTGCCCCTCAGCCACTCTGTTGCCCCGAGGGACGCAGCAGACAGGCCATGATTTGCTTGCCTTGGCTTGCCTGCAGAAACACCTGTCCATTCTCAAAGGATCTACAGAGGAAAGGGGAGACAAACACACACCCAGAGAAAGCTCACATTGTGTGGCCTATCAGCTGACCAAAGTCTTTTACTATATGACTGTATTTATCCCAATATATTAAATATGACAATAATACATTTAAATGTTGGATTCATTAGATATCTTAATATTAGACAGTATTTTTCATAAAATCATTGCTCAGTTGATTTCATTTCAAAAGTAACCAAGTATGCAGATTAAACCTTTCAAAGATTTTATTATCTCTCATAAAGATATGAAATCCTAATATTTCACAGTACAAAATGACACAGAGAGTCTTTGGATACAAAGCAGCTTGTAATGATTTTTACTGTATAATATAAGAAGCTTTAAATTAAAATAATTTAAATAATCATTTAAATAATCTATAGAAAAAAACATCCCTTTTTCCTAAAAGCAAAACAAATACATTTACAGCATTTAACTGATGCTCTTATCCAGAGCGACTTTCTTAACTACAGGAACAGTCCCCCTGAAGCAACTTGGGGTTAAGGGTCTTGCTCAGGAACCCAATGATGGTGGTGCTGGGATTCAAACCTCCAATCTCTTGGTTTGTAGGAGAGTATCTTACCACTAGACCACCAGTACATACAGAATAACGGCATTTTAAAATAAAACAGCATGAAGAGTTCTTATAAAAACTATATACATACACACACACACACACACACACACACACACACACCACACACCACACACATATACAGTACTGTGCAAATGTTTTAGGCAGGTGTGAAAAAATGCTGTAAACAAAGAATGCTTTCAGAAATATAAATAAGGATTGTTTATTTTTTTCAATTTGCAAAATGCAAAGTGAGCGAATGAAATGCCAATATCTTGAACACTGAACTGCCAATATTTTGAACACTGCCAATATCTTGAACTCTTAAACCCAGTCCACTTTTTTCATCCTGTATTTATTTATTTATCCCATGTTGCACTCTGCATTTTATCAGTAACACCGCTCCACCACACTGCTACACCATAATCTACCTGGGCTGCTTTGTTCCACAACACTGCAGCCCTCTACGGATGAATGTACTGTCTGTCGTGCCGTCTGTTGTTGTCTGTCTTGTCTGCACTTGTTGCCCCGTTTTGTGTCTTATGTTGTCTTGTGTCTTGTCTTGTGTGTAGCACCAGGGTCCTGGAGGAACGTTATTTCGTTTCATTGTGTACTGTGTATATGGCTGAAATGACAATAAAATCCTACTTGACTTGACTTGAAAGAAAAATCTAAATCAAATCAATATTTGGGGTTACTACCTTTTGCCTTCAAACCAGCATCAATTCTTATAGGTACACTTGCACAAAGTCAGGGATTTTGTAGGATTATAGTCAGGTGTATGATCAACCAATTTTACCAAACAGGTGCTAATGACCATCAATGTCACACGTAGGTTGAATCATAGTCGTGTTTGGAACAACCTACTAGCCGAGTTCCTTCAAAAACTGTGTGCAAGTGTACCTAGAAGAATTGAGGCTGTTTTGAAGGCAAAGGGTGGTCACACCAAATAATGATTTGATTTAGATTTACAGCATTTAGCAGACACTCTTATCAGAGCAACTTCCATGTCCTAATTACAGGGATAGTTCCCCTGGAGCAATTCAGGGTTAAGGGTCTTGTCAGGGACCCAGTGCTGGTAGTGCTACAGGTAGGATTTGAACCTGGGACCTTTTGAGCCATAGGTCCATAGGCAAATATCCTGCCACTAGACCACCACCCACAAAAGATTTCTCTTTTGTTCATTCACTGCATTATGTTGATTGATGAAAATAAATGATTAACACTTGCATTTTTGAAAGCATTCTTTGTTTACAGCATTTTTTCACACCTGCCTAAAACTTTTGCACAGTACTTTATATATATATTACATTGTATAATGTGTAATAGTTACATTGTTGTCACCTGTTCGAAATCCTGTAGACAGATTGCTAAGCAGTATCATCCCAGCTAGGTACCAAAACTCACTGAACTAGTTCCATAGAAATAATAAAGGAAACAAAAACTGCATATATTAAACAACTGTTCATTAGTACATTATAAAACTGTATATTTACAGTAGGTAAACTCATTTACACAAACATATGAACCCTCAGAAATAACTTAAAGTAAAAAAATAAATATGACAAGACATACAGTACTGTGCAAAAGTTTTAGGCAGGTGTGGGAAAAAATGCTGTAAACAACGAATGCTTTCAAAAATGCAAGTGTTAATCCTTTATTTTCTTCAATCAACAAAATGCAGTGAATGAACAAAAGAAATATAAATCAAATCAATATTTGGTGTGACCACCCTTTGCCTTCAAAACAGCATCAATTCTTCTAGGTACACTTGCACACAGCTTTTGAAGGAACTCGGCTGGTAGGTTGTTCCAAATATCTTGGAGAATTAACCACAGATCTTCTGTGGATGTAGGCTTCCTCACATCCTTCTGTCTCTTCATGTAATCACAGACACACTCAATGATGTTGAGATCAGGGCTCTGTGGGGGCTAGAAGAATTGATGCTGGTTTGAAGGCAAAAGGAAGTAACACCAAATATTGATTTGATTTAGATTTTTCTTTTGTTCACTCACTTTGCATTTTGTAAATTGATCAAAATAAACAATCATTATTTATATTTCTGAAAGCATTCTTTGTTTACAAATAAAACTTTTGCACAGTACTGTATGTCTAAACAAATGAATAAATAAATAAATAAATAAACAAATGGCATTTGAAAGATCAATAGGGAGCTGGCCTCACACAAGGAGGTCCTGATTCAGTTCCACGTGGTGGCAGGTCCTTTCTCTGTGTAGTTTGTATGTTCTCCTCGTGTCTGTGTGGGTTTTCCCCAGGAGTTCCCATTTCTTCCCACAATCAGATGCATGCCAGCTATACTAAAGATTCTAAATTGCCCCCTAGGTGTGCATGTGTAGATGTGAATGCTCTGCGATGGACATGTGACCTGTCCAGCGTGTTACTTCACCTTTCACCCTATGTATGCTGGGAAAGGCTCCTGTAGCACCTGCAACTCTGCTCAGGATAAGCGCTTATGATGAGTGAGTGAGTGATAGCATGGTTTTTCTGTTCTTTGAAAGTAGGTTACTGTACAAAGAGCTCAGATTTTTTTAATATAAACATTTAAACATTTCCACATATCCACATATAATTGAATAAAAATCCAATAAAATCCATTGACAGTCATTGTGTGCATGCGGGATAAGGAGAAAATGTTTTTGTTGAAACCTATTTTTAATTTTTTCCATTTCCATTGGTCAGAACACATTTTACACATCAAGTGCAACTAGAGAAACTAGCCGAGCTACAGTCCTGGTGTGAAATTTACACATTTTTATTCCAGCATGATGGTTGGTCGGCACTGTTGTAATATACCCCTGTCATTTATTTCTGATTGGTGAACATGGAGCTGTTTCAACTCACCCCAGCCTCCCCTGTACTTTGTGTAAACTCTGATATATAAATGTGTGTGTGTAAACTCAATGCACCACTTTTTCAGTGTAGACGACTCCTTGATAGCTTGAGAAAAGTATCCTGATAAAGGTGATGCTGGTGCTGAACACATTCATTTGAAAGCGATTTTGTTTTTGTTTGAACTTGTATTTTACTACAGGGTATGTCACCTGAACCCAGCCTTCTCGGCGCAGTTGTATCCCCCAAGTAGACCTTGTTTCACCTTCTCGTTAGTATTTTATGTCTTGTTTCTTGCTGAGGCCTTTCTGAGCAGCTGAAGTCCTCTTCTCAGGGTTTAAATGTCTAAGACATGATTCAGGTAGGATATGTAACAGATAGCAAGCCGCAGGATCTCAATCTTGGAGAGCTTTTTGTCGGGTGGAAGTGTAGGCAGCAGTTTCCGGAGCTCAGCGAAGGCCACGTTGAAAGCTTCGACTCTGATGCGCTCGCGTGTGGCATGGGCCAATCGGTACTTGGCAGTTGCACGCCGCCGCCTCCGCTTCTCCTCCCGTGTCAAAGTGGGCAAGAGGGAGCGCGAGCGGGACTTATTGTCTGCTTCCACTTCTGCCGGCTCATGCCCCATTCGCTCCACTTTAATGATATTGAGAAGCGTTTCCGGGTCAGACTGAGGCCACAGCAGATCTGAATCTGAGTGATCTGGACTGAGCATCATTTTTAGAATAGAAGGGTGGTGAGAAAGAGAGGGAAGGAAAGGAGACAGAGGACAGAGAGAAAGGAAAGGGGTTAGGGTTAGGATCCTTCTGGAAAAGAAGGAAGGATAAAAAGTGGAAGGAAAGAATAAAAAGACGGAACGAGAGAAGTGTGGGTGTGTGAGAGAAAGAGAGAGAGAGAAGAGGAGAGAAAGAGATTTAAAACCACTTTATAGTCTTTGTATTCAAAGCTACACTCTAACATGCAAGGAGTCCATTTAAACTGTGCAAGTTAAAGCAGAACATGTATATTGTTTTGCATGATTACAGGATGAAAAGAATCAAAGAAAGAAAAGTTGTACTGTGTTTTAAATTAAGAACTGCTCACAGTGATGGCAATATGAATCCGACATATGAAGAATTAAATGCCTCTTAAAAGTGATATCATTTTTAGGACTATCAATATTTGATCATTGTCAGCATTACTTGCAAAAACTACAAACACACTTAAAGGTTCACTGCAAATAAGAGGATAATTGTGTTGTAAAAATGAAAACCTCTGCTTTGACGACAGTAAGTAAAAGAGTCAGTAAGTTATTCTACAACACTGTTTAAATCTCCACCCTAAAAATTATGCAGCAATTTTGAAAAATCAGGGGAATCCCCCTTTAAATCAACAAGTTGTGAAAAGAGTTTTTATATACAGTTCTGTCGAAGCTTCAACAAGAGGTGAAATGTGTGCATACGTCCTTTAACATAGGCTCTTCCTTTACTCGACTGTCTCCTGCCCCAAATAACTGAACTGTCACCCACCCTGCTCACTTATCTCTTTCTGAAGATCCACACACCCAGCCTGTTTTACATCCCCCACATCTCTCCATCCTAAAAACTCAACAAAAGAAAGAAAGGGAAAAAGAAAGGTTCTGTGTTTGGGTTAACAGAGTTAAATGGGATATTGGAGAAGCTAAGTTTATCACTGTATCAGAGAATTACTTTGCACTCACAGCTGAAGGTGCACGACCTGTGAGGTGAGGTGTGTTGGGTTTTTAGAACCTCAGGTTATTTCTTTTATCACTTTCTCTGATCTCAGACTCATTAACTCTCACATGTTCACACATGTTTACAGATGTTTACAGATGCTTTACCCCGTGGCACTTTCAACGCATCAGCCCGCCAGTCAAAACCACCCGTCAGTTTTAATTACTGCGATCCTCAGCAATAAACCGGTACGAAGACTATCTATCAGTCAGTGTATGATTTGGTCTGTTTCTACTGCTGTATTTACTGATGACTTGAGTGGGTTTATTGATGTACGTCCCTTTCCTCGCTTCAGATCATGTGTAGGAGGATAAACCCGAGCTTATCCTGTTAAACTCACCTTCTGCGGCTCCGAGCGCGAGTGTGTGAAAATCAGCGGTGTCTTCACTCGGAAATCCTCCTCTCCATTTCCCAGTCCATTCGCCTGCGTCCGATCACTCTTTCACTCTTTCATTCTCAAAGTGCAGAGATGCTCACACGCTGAATGTTCCCGGCGCTGAGCTCCTAGTGATCCTGGACGCTGGACCCTATCGGTGTGTGTGCGTGTGTGTGTGTGTATGTGTGTGTGACTCAACACGAGATCGTTAATCAAGGAAAGAAAGGGAAGAAATGACAGAGGAGTGCTGGAGTACACGTGCTAAAAATCTCTCTCGATCGCTCGCTCGCTCACTCACGCACTCACTCACTCTCTCTCTCTCACACACACACACATACTCTGTGCCCCCCCCTCCTCAATCTTCTCCCTCATTTTTTCTACCTACGTCCCCTTCCTCTCTCTCTCTCTCTCTCTCTCTCTCTCTCTCTCTCTCTCTCTCCTAAATCACAGCCCTGAGGTCACTAGTGCTGGCCAATTTCAGCACCACAGTCAGTGTTCAGAAGTTAAAACAGAACCTGGTCTGGTTCCCTATCCACTCCCTGCAGCTCGCTCTAATCATACAGGGGCACACCTGAGCTCCATCAAACTACATCATCATCATCAGACATCAGCTAAGGCCATGAGCATCAGCAGCTGCACTCCTTCACAATTCACACTTCAGCTTCTAACTTCAGCCACAGATAATAAATTGATTAAAATATTACACTGAAACCAAATAAAACATCTGAATGAGTTTGTGTCTGAGAATATATTTTGTGTCAGCTTTCTTTTCTCCCTTCATTCATTTTCAAATGATTGATCGTAGGGCTGAGAATTAGTTTTGCTCTGAAACTAGGAAAGCTTTAAATAAATTTTAGAATGGCCTATTTCCTGAGATATGCTGACTTTACAAATATCAGGTCTTTGGTCAAGCAGTTTCACTGAATCTAGTATGGATTATTTGGTGTGTGCTGGTGTGCAGTGCAGAGCAATCTGAGCAATCTGGAATTTGTCAATCATTATATTAATTATAAATATTAAAAGATCTAAAACAAATATTGTAAAATATAAAAAAAACCCAAAAAAGTATGCTTTAAAATGTGATCAGAATAAAAATGGACGAATGTTTGCTGTGCGATTTTTAGACATCTGTATTTTCTTTTTTTGCATGATTCATTAGATAACCTTGCTTGACTAGTAAGCATTAATAACTGCTATTCTCAGCTTAAATAAATTTTTACTTCTACCCCTTTTTTCAAATTCAGTACTAATTACTAGATGTTGCTCTGAAACTCTGTTAATCATAAAACTCTTTCTTGTGTTCCCATTTATCCAGCATCGTCCTGAGGAGGATGGTTTCCTCCCTGAAACTTCATTACTCTCATCAGGTATTCTTCCTACTCTGAAGGAGTTTTTCTCTCCTCTGGTTTCCTCAGTGGAGGCCTCACACTGTAAATGTATATCTGCAAGCCTTAATGCAGGTTATGTTCTGACATGTTTCAAGCAGAATTATTTTTTCAAACTGTTTGCACTACAGAACCTCTCCTCTAGGCCAAAACCATATATTGAAGGTTAGTCATCACTCCCCTTGCACATAAATGAGTGCAACCAGTTTATCCTTGGACCATTTTTGGTAGCAATGAACCACTGCATCTTAGAAACAACTTAAAAGACCTGTTGTCCTTGAGATGCTTTTATCTAACTGTCTAGCCATTGAAGTTTAGCCTATGTTTTAAATGTCAGAAATCCTTATTCTTTTTTTTTAATGTAACAATTTTTTTGTATTATTATATTATTATTCCTTGCTTAAACATATATGAATACAAATGTTTTTCAAGATTAACAATTGTAAACATATTGCTTAAGTCGAGACTTTTGCACAGTAATGTATTTATCAACTGGGAAAAATTTATGTAATTTCTTATGAGCTAATCTATATGCATGTGAATGTGTACATGCATGAATGTTTATCTGTATGTCTGTATATGTCTGCGTTTGTGCGTGTGTGTGTGTGTGTACATAGCGATGAGAGATTTTTGGTGGACTTGGATGCTGCTGATGAAAAGCTGGACTTTAATAGGACTCAACCTTATAAAGGGTGTGTGATAGGGTGGAAAGAGAGGCTGTAAAAAGGGAGACCACATCTCCTGTGTGTTTTACTCTCTCATAAAAGAGCAGTGAAGGTGAGGGTCATTTTAACAAGCACTAGACAAGCTTGTGCTAGCCTTGTGTTTGTGTGTGTGTTGTAAGTTTTTTAAAACATTAAACACATCTAGGAAATGCTAACGAAAGTATAAATACTACTTCTGAACGCTCTGATAGTACTTTCAGATTTCATGTTTCTCTTTAAAGGGGACAGAACCTTTTAAGAAGCCCTGAATGATTATTTTTAATTATTCATTAGACCAAGAGGAACAAAATCATAATATAATGAGAGAGAGTCCTGTCACAGAAAATCCTTTACTTCCTACTTCCCCGAGTTTTCCAGAAACATTTTTCACCCACACCCAGCCATGGTAATGTACACACATCTTGAAGTCAGATGTCAGAAAGGGCCAGATGGTATCCAGACAAACCCCCCTTCCTCCACCCTGACCCCTCTAACCCCCTCTCCACTAATGCATGTGGTGCTTACCGAGCAGTACTAGAGGAAAGATTTTACTAGCAGAATTAAAGGGCCCATATCCTATTTGACACCAGTTATGATGTCTAACTAATTTTATACTTCACATACAGTCATATTTCTTTTTTATTTTTCACAGTCTCTCTATGTCCCTTACAATAAACAGGCTTTTTTTTTTACTGTCTAAAAGTTTTACATTTTTTTCTACTGGCTGTTTAGTATTCTGCAGTACAGAACACTTAAAGCCAGCATTCATCAGGTTGCACAACAACTACATGAATCTTTAAATACAATGCATTTACTCCTAAACAAGCATTTGATTTTATTTATTTATTTATTTTTATTTGTGTCATTTATTAGTGCCAATTGCAATAAAAGCAGCAGTCCCTGGTATAGATGTTCCGATAAACAGGAAATAGAAAATTATTTTTTCATCACATCACAACAGCAAATCTTTCATCACGCTCACGCACACACACATATACAACAACACACACACATATATATATATATATATATATATATATATATATATATATATATATATAAAATAGTGCTGGAGGAATCAAAAGATGGATGGGTGGAAGGAGAGAGATAGGTGCTTCTTTTCTGGCCCTGGACTTGAGAGAGAGAGAGAGAGAGAGAGAGAGAGAGAGAGAGAGAGAGAGAGAGAACTGGAGAGGACTGGACAGAAAGAATAAACACAAACAATTTCTTCTTTGCCATGAAGTGCCTTTAATTAAAACCCAAATAATCAAAGTGACTTTGACAAGGGCCAAACATGAGAGCTAGACTAGTTGGTGCAATCCAGGTAGGCAGGGATTAGTATCTACCAATAGTGACCCAAAGAAGAACAACTGCTGAATTTGCAACAGACCCATGGATCCCCAAGACTCATCAATATGCAAAGACAGCAAATACTGTCTTGTCTAGTCCAACAAAATAGCTCAGAACCAAGTGCTGTGAAAGTAAATGCAGACTCTGATAACAGAGAACAAACTAGTCCAATCAATGGATCAAATGCTTTTTCTTTTATTTTGTCATCCCTTGTTTCACAAAATATTTTTTGCTAACTTCCTTTATACGATTTAAAATTACTGCTTTGGAGGTTTTATTTTGACATCAACAATAAATATATTACCTTGTATCACATTGTATTACATGTATTATATGTGATCCAATATAATGGTAAATAGATGCTGGATAACAGCAAATATATTTGTTTGTGTGTGTGTGTGTAGGGACTGTGATTTTAGATGAAAGGCAGTTTGGGGATGATGTTAATTGATCTGTTTTGTGACAGATTGATCGATGGAAGGACCTTTCACGGCTTAATTCAGCTTAAGTATTGAATCAATGAAAACCTCCTGCCATGCCAGACCATGACGTATGGCCTTTTAACAAATACAAATGCACACGTGTGCACACACTAACATCCAAGCATGCACACATGCACAGATGTTACACATATGGCAAAAACAACATGGCGTGTTTGGCTCTTTCTCAGAGTCCAGATTTCACATGAATATTTAACAGTTTGGCATTTTGACCAAAAACAAATTTAGATGGTTTATATTTAAATTAAACTAGTATTTGTTCTCTAAACAGCTCTTCCCTGATCAACTTTATTTGGAATCCATGCAAATTATTTTAATGAGTTCTTTTTTTTAATCACACTCATTTTTTAAGAGCAAGTGCCAGTATCTATTTATTTATTTAATTATTAAATAGATACTAGTTAATATTTATTTATTTAATAATTAACAAAACAGAAAGAAATACCCTTTTCCTACAACCACTACGTCTGCTAATAATAATTAGTAAAAAATAATAAAAATAGTTTAAAACATTTAGAAATATTAAACATGTATAAAGACTTTAATATGATGCTTATTCATAAAATAAACGTATTTTTTTCCAGTTAGACAGGAGTTACTGTAGACTCTGATGTTTGCTGATGATAGTGGGATCTATAGCAAGAGAACGGGGCAGCTTGAGGAGAACCTGGAGAGGTGGAGATATGCTCTAGAGAGGAAAGGAATGAAAGTGAGTAGGATAAAGACAATATACATGAGTGTGAATGAAAGGGAGGAAAGTAGCCAGGATGCAGGGAGCAGAGGTGACAGAGGTAAATAAATTTAGATACTTAAGATCAACAGTTCAGAGTAACGTCGAGTGTGGAGAAAAGAGTGCATGCAGGTTGAAATGGGTGGAGAAAAGTGACATCAGTGATCTGCGACAGACAGGTACCAGCGAAAGTGAAGAGAACTCCAGGGTGGTAGTGAGACCAGCTATGGCAGCTATGCTATGTGTTGAGAGGTGGGAAAAGATGCTGGTGGAGGTGTGAAAGATGCTGAGATTTTCACTGGGAGTGGATAGGATTAGAAATAAATTTATTAGAGGGACAGCTCCAGTTAGACATTTTGAAGACAAAGTACAAAAGTACAGAGGAGAGGTGAGGATTATATTAGGAGAAGGATGTTGAGGATGGAGCTGCCAGAAAAGAGGAAAAAAGGAAGGCCAAAGAGAAGGCTCATGGATGTTGTGAGAGAGGACATGCTGGTGGTTGGTATGAATGACGAAGATGTAGAGAACTGGAGGAATGGAAATCTGCTGTAGAGCAGCCAAAAGAAGAAGAAGACTAGTTTCGTGTTATCAGTATTTCCTCATAGGCCATCCAATCACTCTGACTAGCCGGCGTTCTTTAGTACTGCTCAGTGCTAACACTAAAAGTAGGAAATGAGCCTCTAAAATTATAAAGACCACAAAATCTAAACATAAAAGTAATACAGATTTATTTTTTAGAAAAGAAAGTGTGAGACTGGAGAAAATACAAGAGACACTCAGCAGCACTTGCTTGTAAAAATTAAAATTTGAAAGAGTAGAGAGAGAACTACGTCTAAAGCTAGCAGTGTGAAAAAAAGTAAGTTGGTGAATGTTCCACCATTACTTTCCAAAAGGAAAAAAAACAGACACTGAGTATCCACCTCTTGCACATTGTCCATCCAAAAAGACAGCTGTTTCCAAGAGCACTACATGGAAACTCACTAATGTAATTGGGGGAAATAAAATTTTCTGTAAAATATTACATTAAATAAAAGAATAAATATAATTAATATGATATAAACTGTAGTGTATCCTGACAATCATTTAAACTGTAGTGTACTATACAGTTTACAAGTAACCGTTTACGTTCTGTTATGACAACAGAGGACACACATGTGGCTCAAGTACATCATTAGCCTTTTTGGTCCAGTTTGAAAATAGTTTGCTCTCTCTCTCTTGGTGTGGTTATAGAGCAGGACAGCCACAGCTGGACCACACTGACCCCGGCTCTGGACAGCAACAGTATTACTGCCCCAGAGAAAACCAGCTGCAGCTCATCAACTAAACACACCTGAGCTCAGTCCTGCTGCACGCACACACACACACATACACACACACACACACACACACACACTCTGGTGCATGTACAAATGGATGCACATGTGCATTCACACTGTGCAGTACTGTTTAAAAAAAACACTCTATCAAAATGTTATTTAAAATAAATTGTTATTAAATATGCAAAAACTACACATTTAACACAGCTGATAATCGTAAAGCCTAGGATGAGGAGTAGAGCTGGCACTTTCTTCTTCTTTCGGCTGCTCCCGCCACAGCGGATCATCCGTTTCCATTTCTTCCGGTATTCTGCATCTTCCTCCTTCAAACTAAACACTTGCATGTACTCTCTCACCACGTCCATAAACCTCCTCTTTGGTCTTCCTCTTTTTCTGGCAGCTCCATCTTCAACATCCTCCTCATTCTATACAATACTGTGCAAAAGTTTTAGGCAGGTGTGAAAAAATGTAAACAAAGAATGCTTTCAGAAATATAAATAGTGATTGTTTATTTTTAGCAATTTACAAAATGCAAAGTGAGCGAACAAAAGAAAAATCTAAATCAAATCAATATTTGGTGTTACTACCTTTTGCCTTCAAACCAGCATCAATTCTTATAGGTACACTTGCGCAAAGTCAGGGATTTTGTAGGATTATAGTCAGGTATATGATCAACCAATTTTACCAAACAGGTGCTAATGATCATCAATGTCACACGTAGGTTGAATCACAGTCATGTTTGGAACAACCTACCAGCTGAGTTCCTTCCTCCAAAAACTGTGTGCAAGTGTACCTAGAAGAATTGATGCTGTTTTGAAGGCACAGGGTGGTCACACCAAATATTGATTTGATTTAGATTTCACTTTTGTTCATTCACTGCATTTTGTTGATTGATGAAAATAAATGATTAACACTTCCATTTTTGGAAGCATTCTTTGTTTACAGCATTTTTTCACACCTGCCTAAAACTTTTGTACAGTACTGTAAATATAATCCTCATCACTTTACATGTCCATATGCAACCTTGCTTTTCCAACTTTTGTTACCTCTACTCCCTGCATCCTAACCACTCCACTTTCCTTCCTTTCGTTCACACTCTTTGTCCTACTCACTTTCATTCCTCTCCTCTCCTCACCTCTACCTTAAATGCATCTTTGCCCTGTGCTTCATCTCCTTGTACTCCTGTCTACTTTCTTCATCTCTCTAATTATCCCACCCCTTCTTTGATTGCATTTTCTTCTGTATACACTCCTGGTCTTCTGGGTTCCACGACCAGGTTTCCTTATCCTCCTTTTTCCTTCCAGACCAAGTACCTTTTAAGCTGTCTGCCTTACCACTTCTGCAGTAGTTTCACAGCAAATCAGTAGCTCTTCAACACCTCCCAGAACCCTTGTTGACTACTGACTGAGTCCCACCTTGCAGTCTTCCTTCTTCAGCCTGCATCACTTGATCCTCAACTCTGCCCTCACTTTCCTCCTCTTCTTGACCTCCAAGGTCATCCTACAGACCACCATCCTATTCTGTTTAGCTACAATCTCCCCTGTACCTACTTTGCAGTCTCCACTCTCCCTCAGACTGACCCTCCTGCAAAGGATATAAGCCACCTCTGAGCATCTTCCTCCACTCTTATACGTCACCCTGTGCTCCTCCCTCTTCTTAAAATAAGTATTTACTATAGCCATTTCCATCCTTTTCACAAAATCTGCAACCGTCTGTCCTCAGCATTCCTCTCCGTGACACCATACCTACCCATCACCTCCTCATCACCTCCGTTCCCTTCACCAACATGTCCAATAAAGTCTGCACTAATCACCACTCTCACTCCCCTGGGTACACTCTCTATCACTTCATCTAACTCACTCAAGAATTCTTCTTTCTTCTCCATCTCACAACCACTTGTGGAGCATAAGCACTAACAACATTCATTATCACACCTTCAGCTTCCAGCTTCAGACTCATCACCCTGTCTGACACCCTCATCCCCTCCAAAACACTCTTCACATTCTCTTCCTTCAGGATAACACCTACCCCATTCCTCTTTTCATCCACACCATGGTAAAACAATTTAAACCCTGCTTCAATACACCTGGCCTTACTACCCTTCCATCTAGTCTCTTGCACACACAAAATATCAACCTTCCTTCTCTTCATCATATCAGCTAATTCTCTACCAGTTCTGTGGAAATAATAGCTCAATTTCCACCAGCACCCTGTAGGTGAACAGCACTGGTGGAGGATGTAGTTAACCCGAGCCTCGACCGTTCCAGTATGGAAGTCTATTTCGTGTCCACATATTGATTTGGCTGGGTACCTTACTGGCACTTTAAAGGAAATATTATTTTTTCATATTTATGTTATCAACCAAACTATGTTCAGAGAAAAAATGTTGCTTCTATTTGTAAATGACCAATCAAATCTATTCTGTAAATACATTCAAAAAGCTCAACACACTTAAACCACATTCAGCTCTTCATTAAAGTGGTCTTTATCATTATAGTGTGGGCCTGAAAAGATGTGTAGCTGAAGCTATTACTGAAAAAAAAAAGACCAAAAAAAATGAATAAACATGACCAAAAAAAGAACTTCTGCACCAGAACAAGACAACTGAGACAACTAGACAACTGACAAATGTAGGAAGGTTTTAGGGACTAATGAGCCTAAATTTATTGATAACTTGGATAACTTGGATTTAATAAACTACTAGAAGTACAAAAAAACCTCCATGCTGACACCTTACTGCAAGTCTTCAGAAAAGCAATGAGATAACTTAAGTTGTTTTTTTATGCTTTTGCTTGCCCCTCTCTCTCTCTCTCTCTCTCTCTCCCTCTCTCTCTCTCTCTCTGTCTCGCTCTCTTTCGCTCTCTCTCTCTCTCTCTCTCTCTCTCTCTCTCTCTCTGTCTCGCTCTCTTTCTCTCTCTCTCTCTCTCTCATGGAGGATGATTTCAGGTCAGAGTCCTCTGGAACCCCACCTCTACAGAACATATACACACACACCCACTGTGGTGGGCTCAGGTGGCGATCGGCTTAGCTTAGGGGGTATATGTGTGTGTGTGTGTGTGTGTGTGTGTGTGTGTGTGTGTGTGTGTGTTTGTGTGTGTGTGCAGCAGGACTGAGGTGATGATGAGTGCCAGTATAAAGTTCTTAGCCAGGGCCAGTGTTGCACCTGTGAGAGACCCCAAGAGAGGTGTGTGGGTGTGTGTGTGTGCCATTGGCTTTAATATTTTTGTACATTTTCAGGACAAAAAGTCCTCAGTTTGAAATAAAAGCAGAGAAAAATAGCTATCCTTCAATGTCAGGGAGAGACACATGACCTGAGGGTATTGCATCACCAACAGATTATTTAACTGAAATTGATAAAAACCTATGTGAGTTTGTTGGAGGATTGAGTTTGTATTAATGTTTAATTGTTTACATTTTTTCAAGGCTGTGTTAATATGAGGATAAACAGAAAGGACATTACCAATACACACTGCTCTGCACAATGTTATTCTTAATTATTTCAGGTACCTGGTGAACAAATCCATGTGATGGCTGTGGGGCATCTGGAGAAATCTAAATACGAAAGTGTTTTCTTGGTTTTCTCAGACCAGTTTCCCCAAGATTCTTACTACATTTTCATTTTTTTTACAGCATTGGCTATATTAGTGTTTTCCTAACTGGACCCAAACACAAAGAAAGCAAGGGACTCCAGTTGCATTAAATCTATCTGCCTTATTACTGGTGAGAGCTGTGCAGACTTATACATGCACAAAGATTAAAACTACTCTGTTCACATTAAAATTTTCAGAAAGTTTATTCTTCTTAAAGGCAAACAAACTATTTACATTTTTTTTTTCTGCACCAGGATGTTAGAAGCCGATCCTTTAAGTCCTATAATCTGCAAAGGAGGGCCTCTATGGATCTGACAAGTTTTTCCAGCACATCCCAAGGGATCTTAATCAGATTAAGATCTAGGGAATCTGGAGACCAAAACAACACCTTGAACTTGTTATCAGGTTCCTGTAAGTGAAATAAAGTAACAGAACTGCTCTGTGGTGTGTGAGGTTGTTTATATATGTGTGTATATATATTTTGTATGTATGTGATAAGACCATTATTGACCAGTACATAAAGCCATTGTGTACTTTTCTGTCTCTCTCTCTCTCTCTCTCTCTTTCCAGCTCTCTATCTCTCTCTCTCTCTGTCTACACACACACACACACACACACACACACACACACACACACACACACACACATCTGATGTGTAAATTGTTCTATTCTTTCCCCAGGGGTCTCCATTGAGTTTAAGGGCCATCTGTCTGATCAAACAAGCTTTCTCTTTCTTCCTTTGTTTTTCACTCCTCCTCTACACTTCCTTCCTTTGCTTTAACCCATAGTTTAAAGTGTGAATCATGTCTAGGTACTGATCTGTTTGCATTGAAAATGTTTATAACTAAACTGCAGTGCTAAATGGACAACCTTCTTTTCGGGTCAAATTAGAGCAAACATGGTAAATGCAATCAATTGTGATTAACAACACAAATTAATGTAATTAATCACAATATTTGAATCAGTGACATCATCAGTGAATTAAATAAATCCCTTTTTGTATTACTAATATTCATCTTGATTATTTCACTTTCAAAAATGTTCCTTCTTTTTTGCCTTTATACATCTTATACATCAGCAGATTCAATGATTCCTTCCTTCCTTCCTTCATTCATTCATTCATTCATTCATTTGTTATCTCAGCTGCATATCCACAGTAGGCTCATGAGTGGTGCTGGAGCCTGTCCCACCATATACAGGGACGAAAGGCAAAGAAACACCCTGGACAGATCATGGCAGACATGAAATACATATGAATGCTAAATACCACCTTTATCAAATGACAGATGTTTTGTATCATGTATTAGTTATCATGTTCAAAATGATAAAGGCAGCACTTTTACAAATGGACTTTTCATTTATTACATGACACTTTGAGCGTGCAATTATCACATATGCCCTGTATTTTTGAGGTGTGGTGTAGCCACAAAGCCACTCTATCAGCTCCAATCCTCACTATAATTCATATCATATATCATTTTGATCATGTCTGTCACCCTTGTGTTCTGTGTGTATGTGTGTGTGTGTGTGTGTGTGATATGTGTAAAATGGACACATGAACATGAGAAACTGGTGTCTGGCCTGAGGAGGGATGTGACTGTTACAGTGCTGACAACGACACCCATCTCTCTCATTCTCTTTCTCTCTTTCTCCTCTATTTGTTTGGTAATTCTTCCTAGATTTTTTCCCAGGTATCTCCTAGGCCCACTCAACCACTCCCTAATGAAAAGTGACAGAACAGAACCTGCAATGATGGATCCTTCTTTTAAATGAGATTTTCTTTCTCTCTTTTATCTTTTCTCTTTGTTCTCCCTTAATTTTCTCAGTTTTTCACTTCAGCAGCTCAACATGGTTTCAGCGGCTTCATATGTTTTATTATTGGCTATTAGTCAATTCTCCTACAGAAAAAAAGAAGCAAAAAGCAGCACATTAAAAAAAAATACAATAAAGAGAGTATTGTGTCTTATGTTTACTTTTTTTTCAGTGTTAAACTGTAGCAGATACCATGGCTGCAAAGATACCCCCTTCCATTCAATTTCCTCTCCAGTACTAATACCTGATTTTCAAAAGTGGCTTATTCTTCTGAGATATTTAAAAAATTAAAATTATTTTGATCGTGCAAAATGGGGAAAAAAAAACCAGAATTACTGGTAAACCTATATATGGGCCTGGCAAAAAAGGGGTTAATGTAGCTTAACAACTTTATTTCTGAACTCTTTCTCTCATACCATCCATTGAGGTGTTCTTACATCTTTCAATGTCTGATGAATGTCTGTCCCCAATGACTGACAACACCGCAGTACTACAGTGCAACTTGCATAAAAGTGCATCTAAAGGAACACTAGGTTAAAAGCTATCATTTGCAAAGCCTATGTTTTTTTTGAGAATGAGAATGCTTTCCCATAAACTTCATTTTGTCAGTTTAATTGACTAGAAATGGTTCAACATAGTAAATTACCTTCAGTTTGAAGTTTCTGAGGGTGTATAAAGTCAAACGTGGGTGGTGGTGGTCTAGTGGTAGGGTACTTGCCAATGGACCAATGGTCCCAGGTTTGAATCCCACCTCTAGCACTACCAACACTGGGTCCCTGAGCAAGACCCTTAACCCGGAGTTGCTCCAGGGGGACTGTCCCTGTAATCAGGAGATGGAAGTTGCTCTGGATAAGAGCATCTGCTAAATGCTGTAAATGTAAATGAAAACGTGACAGTAATTTGGTGAGAAATAATGCTAGGGGAATTATATGCAGTTAGAATGTTAAACTTTAAAAGTTTAGGTAGTTCTACACTGCAGGGAATTAGTGGATGTATGAAACCGTAACTTGACAGGAGAAACTACTAAACACCTTAGCCTATATTGGAGGTTAATGTGATTATTTTCAATTCATCAAGGCTATTTTTATCTGTCCACTCATAATGAAAGTATGACACAGTGTAAAGTTCAACTGGTATATTCTAGTAATGTATTAATTTTATAATCCTTAATCTGAAAGATTTTAAGTTTTTCTCTCCTCAATATGTTGAAAAATTACTTTTTAGTTAAAAAAGTTAACTGAGCCTTGAAAATCATTCATCTTTACATGTAGTTACTTATTTTTAGTGTCTGTTTATATCTAATGGTCTTAAACAACTGCTTATATGGCTCCTTTTGCTTACATATGTATAATGCGTATGTCACATGAGTTTTGGATGAAGTGCATTTGCTAAACCATTATATTTTGTAACCACTTATTTCTTGGGAGAGGCAGTTAGAGGATGCAAGCCGTTCAATTCAATTCAATTCAATTTATTCTTGTATAGCGCCTTTTACGTTCTAATTCCAGCAAAGCAACACACAAAAAAAATCATTTTCCAGTCAAAAGGTCCTAGGGGAAGCACCTTAGCATCTCCAAAACATATGCTGCAATCTAACACATATGCATGTATGCATGTGTTTTTCAGCCATTTGTTTTCTTTCAGTCTCTGAGGTGTTGAGAAGACCAGGTCGCCTTGGTGATAATTCCTAGGATAGTACCTAGGGAAGAGGGGGTGTGTAAATTAACTGATCACAGAGTATAAAGTGAAATCTGTTATGAGGCAAAAAAAGTTAGAGAGATATAGATAGATGGGGAGAGGGAGAGAGGGAGAGAGAGAGAGATGTACTAAAGCATGTCAGGGCATGAAAATGCAAATTTTCTCCTGAGGATACGAATTCATGTTTATTGTCCATTGGAGGTAAAAAAAAAACATGATCTAGCACATGCGCACTCACGCGCTGCTTCACAAATGCAGTGCCTTGCAAATGTATTCAACCCCCTTGGCATTTTTCATGTTTTGTTGCCTCACAACCTGGAATTAAAATGGATTGTTTGAGAGTTTGCATCATTTCATTTACAGAACAGGTCTACAACTTTGAAGATGTTTTTTTTATTTTTTTTTATTTATTTTGAAGCAAGCAACAAACCATACCAACATACCAACCACTGAGGTGTTCTCACATCTTCAGCCAAGTAGTTTTTCATGGCTTTCAATGTCTGATGAATGTCTGTCCCAATTGACTGACAACACCGCAGTACTACAGCGCAACTTGCATAAAAGTGCATCTAAAGGAATGCAAGGTTAAAAGCTATCATTTGCAAAGCACATGTTTTTTTTTGAGAATGAGAATGCTTTCCCATAAACTTCATTATTAATATGTATTATTAAAGATTTGGATATTTTTTTATAACCCAACCCTGACTTGTACTTCTCAACAACTTTGTCCCTGACTTGTTTGGAGAGCTCCTTGGTCTTCATGGTGTGATGCCTCTTGCTTAGTGGTGTTGCAGCCTCTGGGGCCTTTCAGAAAGGGTGTGTTTATACTGACTTCATTTCACTAATTATGTGAATTTTGAAGGAAACTGGTTGCACCAAGACTTTTTAGGGACATCATGGCAAATACATATCCATATGCCAATTTGCAGTTTTGAATTAAATTTTTTTTTTTGTATCTATTTTTCTCATTTCACTTCACCAACTAAGACTATTTTGTGCAGATCCATTACATAAAATAAGATTAGGAAATATTTAAATTACAGGTTGGAATGTAATAAAATAAAAATTAAATTATTTTTTAAAAAAGGGGGGTGAATATTTTTGCAAGGCACTGTACATACTGCATTATTTTGAAAGCAATATCAATCATATGACCATTTAACTTGTATTTTTGTAATCTAAATGATTACAGTTGACAAATGACAAAAGAGCTACCAAACAGCAATTCCAAAATTATAAAAGGTTAATCCTGCTAATAGCTATGCTCATTACAGTTTTGTTTCTTCTAACTTAAGCTTTATATACTGTCACCTTTAGTTGACGTCACAGTTAGGTTTCAGTTATGGTACGGTAGAGGGTGCTCTGTTCTGACTGAGCACACCTGGGCTCATCAGGGCACAGGTGTGAAGATTGGAGCTGTCTTTTTAGCTGTCTATTTAAGCCTCAATGAGTCAGAACAGAGCATGGCTCATTCACATACGCTATGCCTTAATGTAATGGTGTTTCTTTTAGTTCCTTGAGTCTTGTTCACATACCATGGATAATAAAGTTAAGTTCCTGATCCCTGGCTCCGCGTTGATGTCCTATCTGCACCACACCAGTGTTACAATTGAGAATAAATCTAGTCTGGTGGGATGGCTCATTGGTGCCGGGGTTAGTGCCATTACCTGGAAGCAATTGGATAATTTTCAAGTCAAGTCAAGTCAAGTAGGATTTTATTGTCATTTCAGCCATATACATAGTACACAGTGAAACGAAATAACGTTCCTCCAGGATCCTGGTGCTACACACAAGACACAAGACAACAGAAGACACAACATAATACACAAAACAGGGCAATGAGTGCAGACAAGACAGACAACAACAGACAGCACAGCAGACAGTACATTCATCTGTAAGAGGGCCGCAGTGTTCTAGAACAAAGCGGCCCAAGTTGATTGCAGTGTAACAGTGTGGCGGAGCAGCGTTATTGTTAAAGTGCAGAGTGCAATTTTTTTTTTTTTTTTTAACAAGAGATAAATAAATAGATGATGGTAATGATAATAATGGAATGAGTAGACATTAGCGGTTTAGGAGTTTAAGAGTCTGATGGCCAGGGGGAAGAAACTATTTCCCATCCTGGAAGTAGAGGCCCGTATGCTGTGGAACCTTTTCCTAGATGGCAGGAGGGAGAAGATTGTGTAGTATGGGTGGGAGGGATCATCCACAATGTTGGTTGCTTTGCGGATGCAGCAGGTCGTGAAAATGTCCTGTACAGAGGGCAGAGAGACCCCAATGATCTTCTCAGCTGTTCTCACTACCCGTTGTAGGGACTTGCAGTCTAAGACGTTGCAGTTCCCATACCAGGCAGTAATGCAGCCACTCAGGATGCTCTCGATGGTTCCTCTGTAAAAGATGGTGAGGATGGAAGGTGGGAGATGGTCTTTCCTCACTCTGCGCAGGAAGTAGAGACGCTGCTGGGCTTTCTTAGTGATGGAGTTGGTGTTGAAGGTCCACGTGAGGTTGTCAGTTATGTGAACACCAAGAAACTTGGTGCTCTGGACCCTCTCCACAGGTGAGGTGTTGATAATAAGTGGAGCGTGGCCCCGACGTGGTCTCCTGAAGTCAACAACCATCTCTTTAGTCTTGTCAACGTTCAAAGACAGGTTGTTGGTTCTGCACCAGTCCATCAGCTCTTGTATCTCCTGTCTGTAAGCTGCCTCGTCTCCACTGCTGATCAGACCCACCACGGTTGTATCATCAGCGAATTTGATGATGTGGTTCGAGCTGTGCCTGGTTGCACAGTCGTGGGTCATCAATGTGAACAGCAGTGGGCTGAGCACACAGCCCTGGGGAGCTCCTGTGCTCAGCGTGACTGTGTTGGAGGTGCTGCTACTGATCCTGACTGACTGGGGTCTCCCAGTCAGGAAGTCCAGGATCCAGTTACAGAGGGAGGTGTTCAGGCCCAGCAGCCTCAGCTTCTCACTCAGATGCTGAGGGATGATGGTATTGAATGCTGAACTGTAGTCGATGAACAGCATTCTGACATAACTGTCCTTTCTGTCCAGAGGAGAAAGGGCCAGGTGGAGGGTGGTAGAGATTGCATCGTCCGTTGAGCGGTTGGGACGATACGCAAACTGCAGGGGGTCCAGTGAGGAGGGGATCTGAGACTTGATGTGGTACTCAGAGAGATGTTGAAGATGTCAGTGAGAACATCTGCCAGCTGTTCTGCACATCCTCTGAGCACGCGACCTTGGATATTGTCTGGACCGGCAGCTTTCCGTGGGTTGACTCTGAGAAGAGATCTTCTCACCTCGGCTATGATCAGACAGAGAACCTGGTCGTTCGGAGGAGGGGTGGTTTTCCTCATTCTCGTGTTGTTCACCGCATCAAACCGTGCGTAGAAGTGGTTCAGTGCATCTGGGAGGGAGGAGTCACTGTCACAGGCAGGTGGAGATGTCCTGTAGTTGGTGAGGGCCTGGATGCCCTGCCACATGCACCGCGTGTCACCAGTGTTTTTGAAGTGGCCATGGATTCTCTGTGCGTGAGCTCGTGTCGCTGCTCTGATGGCCCGAGACAGGTTCGCCCTTGCTGTCCTTAGGGCGGCCTCATCCCCTGACTTGAAGGCCTTGTCCCGGGTTCTCAGAAATCGGCACACCTCCGCAGTCATCCATGGCTTCTGGTTGGGTCGTGTGATGATGAACTTGGAGACAGTAACATCCACAATGCACTTGCTGATGTAGCCAGTCACTGAAGCTGTGTACTCCTCCAGGTTGATGGAGTCACCGTAGGTCGCAGCCTCCCTAAACATGTCCCAGTTGGTGCATTCGAAGCAGTCCTTCTATTTTTTCTATTCCATTTTAATCTTAAGAAAACCAAGTACATAAATATAAAAGCTGTTTTAACTCAAATAAAAAAAAAAACAATGGTCATTGACTTTTACAAAATATTGTATGTTGTACAAAACTATAGAATGAAAATTACTTGATAAATTAAATTGTGGCCTTAAGGGCAAAAATACAATTATTCTTCTTGCGTTATAATGGTGGGCCCTCAATATTTACAATATCACATGAACCCCTTTATGACTACTTACTGAGATTTCAAACGGATGCTTTCAGTAAGATAAGGCACCACAGTACAAAGCAAGCATCATCCCAAGCTGGTTTCACAAGCATGAAAGTGACATCAATTTACTTCAGTGGCCTTTGGGAAGGAGAGTCAGACCATGAGAGTGTGACCATGAAAACCTGCAGAAATAGGATGGAGTCTCAAGAAACTCAAGAAATTAGGCTGTTCTCTAGGAAAGCCCATGTCTTACCTAATACAAGGCATTATATGTATTATGTAATATGGACCTAAGCTGTTTCTAGGTGGTTAATGAGAATGGCCATAGGGATATTAATCTTTTACATTTACAGCATTTAACTGACGCTCTTACCCAGAGCAACTTACAATTCCTGATTACTGGGACAGTCCCCCTGGAGCAAATCAGGGTTAAGGGTCTTGTTCAGGAACCCAATGAAGGTAGTGCTGGAGGTGGGGAACTTCATTCTTAATCTTAATTTTTTTTTAAATACCAATGTCTACAGTCTTTACCAACACCTGTATGTTTCTTCATTAAGTGATGTATCAGTAAATTTGTCTAGGGTCAAAAATGATGGAAAAGTACATATATGTGGGCAGCGGTGGGGCAGCGGTGGCCTAGTGGTTAGGGAGTTGGCCCTCCATCGGAAGATTGTGGGTTCGATTCCCTCACAAGTAGGTTGCCCTGAGGTACCCCTGAGCAAGGTACCGTCCCCGTCACTGCTCCCCGGGCGCTTTCAATAGCTGCCCACTGCTGCACGGTGTTTGTGTGCATGGGTTAAAAGCAGAGGTCCAATTTCGTTGTGGTTCATGGTGTGCAGTGCTGTGACCTCGCAATGACAAGGGTTGTCACTTTCACTTTTTTCATGTGGGATAAACTTTCAATAAATTAATGTCTATCTGCATTCAGGCTAGATTTTGCATTCTGAATGAATCACACACACACAATATTGTATTCTGTGCATGACATTTGTAAATATATATTTTTATATATTAACATTGTGGCCAGCAACTGCTGCCTACTCTTCATAATTCTTTAATATAGTGATGTGATCTCTGTTGCTCTCTCGCTCTATCTTCTCTCTTTCTGTATCACTCCCTCTCAGCTCTCTCTCTGTCCTTTCTGTCTTTTAGTTTATTTATAAAAGTATTATCTTTGTTATTTTTATGTTGTTTGATAAGTTTCCTGTTTTGTTTATTTTCTTGATAAAGATTAAAATTTTAACGAAATAAATCAATCAACCCCCCCTTTCTATCCGCTGTCTTTCTCCATTTAAAGGGTTTGACCTGTTGCTAGGTAACCTTGGGTCACATCTGGGATCTAAATCACATTTTCGCTCATCTCTCTCTCTCTCTCTCTCTCTCTCTCTCTCTCTCTCACCCTTCCCCACCTCCACCTCCTACCTCGTTTTTGGAAAGATGGGCTGTAATTTATTAGTTTGATACAGGAGCGAGCGGCATTATACAGAGCAGTGGCTCTCTGAGCAGCTCGTTTGGAATTCACACCCGATCCCATTTCCGGCACATTCCTCTTGCCATTTCGAGGCATTCTTCTTTAAATTGACAATCTTATGCGCCACGCACACCACCTGAGCCAGCGCTCCACATATTCATTTGGGAGCAAAGACATGGCAAGCAGAAATATCTCACCCAATCCTGAAAGCACCAGGAACACTGCCATGCCACTTCATCCAAATTCTGTCAAGATAGATCTTAGTTTATGTCATCCAGTAGGGCTTTAGCCACTCTCATAAAAAAAGAAAAGAAAAAGAAAATCACTAGCAGCTACTTATAGAACAAAACTTGCTTTCTTCAGAAAATCCACCAGCCATTCTCCAAACAGTTTCTCATCCTGTCATTCTCTTTCTAAACAGGTAGATATTAGCTAGGTAAATTGAGGCTCCTACTCAACATATGCTTTTTCATTTTTTTAAATTTCATGTGTCATTTGATGAGACACTAAGAGCACATGCAGTAAAACCAGTTTTCACACTAACTGCGCTTGCAGACACACACGCACACACATGCACGCGCACACACACACACACACACACACACACACACACACACACACAACCCAGTACTAGAAAATCAATCTTGTTTACAGATCACTGTAAAAACATTATGCTTAATGCAATTTAATGTATTATGAATGATACACGTAGCCGAATGTGGTTGAGAATTAAACTATAATGCATTATTTTGAATGCCTCATATCTGAAGAACTAGTACACTTTTTTCCCTGTTCTGCTTTAGTCTTAATGTTTCCCTGTGTGCCTCTTTTATCCTTATTCTTCTGTTTGTTACAGATATCTGTTAATCTTTTGCTCATTACTGTCTTTTGATACAATTTGTAACAAAATATGTAATGCTGGAAGACCTGCAGATGGTCTAATAAACACTGGTAATACAGTAAATCTGCGGGATAAGATCATGAATGATAAGATGATGCTCATGAAAATGTGTAGTCAAAAACATACTTTGACGATCCAACAAGAATATCTCCCCTTGTGGTATACAGACATTGGATAGAGAAATCAAACATGAAAGGCTCTGCCAAGTCCACATGCTATTTTATATAGTTTTATGCAACCTGCCTAGTGAAAAGCACAACACAGGTGCTCTTGCTTTGCTTTCAGCTCTCTTGCACTTATTTTCTTAGCTGCTGTCCAGAATAGGACAAGGTCCTCCTCTTAACCTACAAGGCACTTAAAGGTCTTGCCCCAATATACCTAACCGAACTGCTTAATACCTATACACCTAACTGCCCACTTAGATCCCAGAATAAAGATCTCCTAATTGTCCCTCGCATAAATAAATGTATAGGAGCACGAGCTTTCTGTTCCAGGGCACCTAGATTGTGGAACAGCTTGCCTGCTTCTGTACGGGATGCCGATTCAGTCTCAGTCTTTAAATCACAGCTGAAGACTTACTTCTTTAGTTTAGCTTACCCGCACCAATCACCATAGTGCACCATTACTAATGTCGCTGGTGCTGCTGTACATGCCATCGCACTGTTGTTTCATTTCTGTGTCTGTCACTACTGGATCCTGCTCATTACTGACCCCCTCATTCCATTTCTCTCCCCACATGTCCGGTTGGGCCCGCTGTGGTCATCACCTGAGTCCAATGCCGAGCTACCATCTGGTCTGTGTGATGCATCTGATGCGCCAAGGGACCCTGGCGGCTCATCGGTACCTGGAAGAAACTTGGGACTCCTCACTGATCCTGGAGTCTAAAACCTAACTAACTTTGTACTGTTAGTATACCCAAGGGGGTTGGGTAGCCGGTTGACCTTGGACCCTCAGAGGTTTTTTTCTCTACATAGTGGAGTTTTTGGTTCCTCTCCTCCGTAGTCGTCCGGCTTTAACATCTATTACTGTAACCTGTTCCACCATCTTCCACCAATGTAAAGTGCCTTGGGGCAACTTTGTTGTAAAAGGCGCTATACAAGAATAAATTGAATTGAATTTAATTGAATAGGGTCATGGGTAGTGATGGAACCTAACCCAGCTGTCACAGGGAGAAGGTGGGGAAACAACCTGGACCGGTCTCCAGCCACACATGTCAAACTTCACATTGATAAGAGTATAACTCGAGTCATATAACCACACCACTGCATTCTCTTAAGTTGCTTCACGAGAAAAAGGTTAGAAACCAAGGGATCATTGAAAAGGTTCAAAGCTAAACATTCAGAAAAACTGCTGTAATTGGAGAACAAAATATATAATATAGGGGGTCAGAAACTTCAGTAAAACAATGCTGATGTTGGCATGCCTGAAGAATATCATTACTCCTTAGAAGCAGTTCTTAACAGAACAAACAATAAGCAAAGTAAAAGTTCCAGAAAACATTTGAAGTTCTATGGATATATCCTCTTAAAAGATTACACCTTAACAAACCTGAAGAAGACTGAGGCAGTTGCATAGATCACCCACTCAGAACTCATATGTAGTCTCCGAGGAATGGAAAACTGACTTTTCATTCCTGACTTTTCTTCCATCACCCAAGGAATGACATAGGATGGTCCAAGGAAACAAAACATAATGAGGCACTTAACACACTCAAAGACAGATGTTGAACCAAATCAGTTATCAATTACTTCTATCAGGACAGAGAGATCAATGTCAATTGTGAATGCCAACTGAGAGAGAACCTATTGTAATTGTCTGGAGCTGCTGAATCTAGGCATAAACTTTTCAGTATGAAAATCCCTCAAATGTCTTAATAAGAGGCACACCATGACTTGATCGAAAGAAATTCTACAACACCTCAGAAAAAAAGTTATGAAAATGTACCTGTTAGCAACAGGTTGCTAATCAAGCTCTAACTTTGGGACTCAAGTCATCCACCATGAAAACATGGAACAGCAATTAATCTGGCAAAGAGGGGGCAGTCTATAAAAATGACATCAAATGCTCACAGAATCCAAGAAGTCAAAGAAGCAACACCTAAGGAGCTGCAGGCCTCTCTCAGCACAGTTAATGTAAGTGTTCATGATTGCATCCGAAAGACAAAATGGTATCCATAGCAGAGATAAAAGCATAAAGAGACTCCTTAGAGGAATGTAAAGCTTGCCTAAAATGTGCATAAATAAATAAATAAATAAATAAATAGACCTTAATTACCTGTAAAAACTTATATAGGGGTTATATTCTATGAGCTGATGATCAAAATCTGGAATTTTTGAGATTGATCTACTTACCTCTGTGGCAGCAGTGGCCTAGTGGTTAGGGAGTTGGCCCGGCATCAGCAGATTGTGGGTTCGATTCCCTCAAAAAGTAGGTTGCCCTGAGGTACCCCTGAGCAAGGTACCGTCCCCATCACTGCTCCCCGGGCGCTTTCAATAGCTGCCCACTGCTGCACGGTGTTTGTGTGCATGGGTTAAAAGCAGAGGTCCAATTTTGTTGTGGTTCATGGTGTGCAGTACTGTGACCTCGCAATGACAAGGGTTGTCACTTTCTTTCACATCTGCCATAAAGTTTATACAGCTTTCTGCAATAAGGACACCATGCCTGCAGTCCTAGTTAGAATTTTTATAATCGTTTGATTCTTTTGTTTTCCACATGTTCAGTGGTTCTTATAACACTTCTCAGCTTTGTTGATTCTCACCTCTGTGCCATCAACATGAATTTGAATGAAAATTTCTTGCGTTCTTCTTCTGTGTCCGAATCATCACAGAATACTCAGAGCAGCCAAAAGCCAGGCCGCAGGAAGCACTGCGGCTCCAGCAGCAACTCCTTTTGTCAAGCAGCAACCTGGATCTTTATTTTGTTGGGGTTGCAGAGCTCTTTGCTGCAGAAACCTTGTGATGAGATTCATAGAAATGTATGTGGTTAAAGTGGTGAACTTCTCCGTTAGATACCACTTCCTGATAGCGTCGATGCGACCCACCCAACAGTGCAGGAGGTCACTGCTGCAAAAAGCAAGAAACTCTTGTCTTCCTCTCGATCATTTGTCCATGTTTAGTCTCCTAAATGTTGGCTACGGTTGCCTAGTGTTTTGACTAGGCACCAGGATCAGAAGGTCACGGTTTTGAATCCCAGATTAGTAGATTGCCCTGAGGTACACTAAGCAAGGTACACTCCCAGTCACTACTGCCTAAATGGTGGATGGCTGCCCCCTGCTACATATTTGTGTGTGTGGGTTAAAAGCAGAGGTTGCATTGTGTTGTGTTTTAGTGTGTCCTGTGCTGTTTCACAATAGCAAACAGTCTCTTTCACTGCATGTCTATCTGTTCCTGTGTAATCTCCTACCTGGGCTTCTGTCCATGTTCAGTTGTTGATTCATCCTTTGATCATTTTGTAGCCCAGTCCCATATTTTAGTATTAGCTGTTGCCCTTCTAGTCCCTCCTCTCTGCTGGCTCTTGTATCAATTGCCAAGACTCTCACTTCCCTGCTCCCCCATGGTTATGTAGTCTCTTTATAGCCTGGAGAGCATCAACAAAACTTTTTCCAAGGTCCTTAGAAAGTTTCTTTATTTGTGCCATGACACAATTCCTTTGACATTTTTTGTGAAGATCAGACTGTTAACGGTTCAAACCAAATAGTTTTGTCTCTCTGATATATAAAACTGGATAATTTCCCTGGAAATTAAAAAGAAAAATCATTTTGCTAGAATTTGTTTCACTGTGAAACCCTTATCTACTGTTAGGGATAGCGGGAGAATCTGATTGTGGGAGAATCTAAAAGATAGTAATATTTATGTGGAAGATAAGATGTAAACTTGAGCACTAATACAAAACTGATTCTTGAAATAAATGCAAAATGAGAGCCAAACACATAACTAACTAACAAACTTGAACACTGAGAACTAAGACTAAGCATACAAAAAACCATAAACATGGCAAACAAGTCTAACAGGTAAACAGGAGTAAATTCATAGCACAAAGAGCAATCACAGAGACCAGGATATGCCAGGCAAGACTAACAAGCAGAGAGGTACAGTACTGTGCAAAAGTTTTAGGCAGGTGTGAAAAAATGCTGTAAACAAAGAATGCTTTAAAAAATGGAAGTGTTAATCATTTATTTTCATCAATCAACAAAATGCAGTGAATGAGAAGAAGAATGAGAAAGAGAAATCTAAATCAAATCAATATTTAGTGTTTCTACCTTTTGCCTTCAAAACAGCATTAATTCTTCTAGGTACACTTTTTTTGAAGGAACTCGGCTGGTAGGTTGTTCCAAACATGACTGTGTTTCAACCTACATGTGACATTGACGATCATTAGCACCTGTTTGGTAAAATTGGTTGATCATATACCTGACTATAATTCTACAAAATCCCTGACTTTGTGCAAGTGTACCTATAAGAATTGATGTTGGTTTGAAGGGAAAAGGTAGTAACTCCAAATATTGATTTGATTTAGATTTTTCTTTTGTTTGCTCACTTTGCATTTTGTAAATTGCTAAAAATAAACAATCATTATTTATATTTCTGAAATCATTGTTTACAGCATTTTTTCACACCTGCCTAAAACTTTTGAACAGCACCGTAAATGAAAGGACACCTGAATTAGAGATGAGACATGAATCGAGAACAGATGAACTGTAACGGTGGCGGGGAGTGTGAAGGACGCCAACGCAGAGCCAGCAGTGAAAACAAAACTTTCTTAGACTCAAAACATAACCAAAAGTGCCACCATTAACCATAAGGCGTAACCTCGTTAATGAACCGCGCTCTGTTCTGACTCACTGGGGCTTAAATACCAGCCCCAATGAAGCACACGTGTCTGAATGAGCCCAGGTGTGCTCCGTCAGAACAGAGCGCCATCTGTCGTGCCCGGCCAGAACCACAGGCATGAACAGGGTTAAGACTAGGGTGGGGCAAGGACAGAAAAAAAAAAAAAGGTTTGTACCTGGGGGGGTTTGACATTACGCTGAAATAAAATAAAGCTTTTCAAGAGATCAGAAGACTCTTGAGTTTTATGAAGGACATGAAATGCAAAAGAAATATTTTTGTTCTTTCAGTTAAGAAAAGAATTAGCTGTTGTAAAAAAAAAAAAAAAAAATTCACAAAATCAGGACCATATTAAGCACTTCTTTTCTCTGGTCAGGACATTTTGTCTAAAACGTGCAGAAAAACATACAGAGGAAGGATAGTGCAGCACAAGTAGAAGTGCAATATACACCATAATTTCATTCATAAACATCCAATTCAAAGCAGATGGGCTTTCATCAAATTGGTGTGTGTGTGTGTGTGTGTTTGCATTTGCATTTGAGAGAAAGAATAAGAGAGACAGGCCACAGCTCATATTGGAGAATTTCCACACCTGCCCCGTTTGCTGTCAGATCTCAGTTTAACTCGCAATCACAACAGAATCTTTATTGATTTTTCCTAATCCAGTGATATTTGATCCATCCATCACAGGTGCTGCTGAGAAGGGCTGTTTAGCCTTCTTGGGAACTGTATGTGCATATTTTTCTCAATGTAACCCACTCACAGGTTTTGCAGTTTTTAGTGTAGCCTAAACGTCTGAAATAAAGTTATAAGAAGGGAATTTTTCAATGTTTCTGCATAATTCAATTGCAAAAAGGCAAACAAATGTATTCTGAGTGGTCTGTATCAGCTTTTTTTTTCCACAGTGCTGGGTGATGTTAAATTTCTTATTCTCACGGGTGAGGTTCGTTTTGGGCACGGTAGAGGGCTCTCTGTTCTGACTGAGATGAAACACAGGTGAACCACAGGCGTGCTTCTGCTATTTAAGCCCTGATGAGTCAGAAAAGAGCGCGGTTCGTTCATGAGGCGATGCCTCACGTTAATGGTGGTTTTGGTAATTCTAGGTAACTTGTTTTAGTCAGACTGCAGTTCCTTGTGTCGTGTTTTGATTAGAACTGCAGTCCTTGGATCTTGTCTTTAGTAATATGAGCAATAAAGTTATGTTCCGGATTCCTGGCTCTGCATTGACGTCCTTCCTGCACCCGTTACACTTATTAATTTCTAATTAATATTTGTGTTTATTATGTCTAACTAAGAGGTGCCTTGCAGAAATAATTTTGAGTATAATGTAAATAAAGGCCACTCATTCAGTCATTCATGAATGCTTCTGGAAGCTTTATTATTATTAATAATTGTCACAAGTGGGGTGTGTTGGGCACGCAAGAGGGCGCTCTGTTCTGACTGAGCACACCTGAGCCCATGCAGGCACAGGTGTGCATCATTGGGGCTGACTATTTAAGCCCAGATGAGTCAGAATAGAGCGTGGCTCATTAGGTAGGTTATGCCTGTGTGCAAGGGTGGTTTTGTAACTTGGTATCTTGATTATAGACTGCAGTTCCTTGGGTTTGGATTAGAACTGCAGTCCTTGTTTTTTGTAACTGGGAATAAATAAACCCCTGTTCAGAACTCCTGGCTCTGCATTGATGTCCTTCCGGCACCCCGCCACCGTTACAATAATATTATCAAGGATAGAAATTAATAGTAATAATAATTTCAATCCATTCATGACAAATGGCAAAATAAGGTAAGGTAACATGTTAATGCCAAATTCTTTTCAAAGAAAATATACTCTTTTTATCTGATTAACCACTATTTTATTTTTTAAATATTACACATTTTTGGAGGTCTGTTGGTGGTTTTAAATCAAATGGCTATTTGCATTGTGCACATCATGACCCTTTTGTCAGCAAGTTTCATTACAATAAAACTTTTTTTTTTTTTTTTTTAAAGGAGACATGAAAACTGCAGTGAAACGGCAGTCCCCTCAAAAATGAGAATTGTTGGGAAAGATTTTTTTCTCCTTCCGTCTGTGCCACGTGTGGGGTGTTTTTGGGGCACACTAGAGGGCGCTCTGCTCTGACTGAGCACGCCGGAGCCTAAGCAGGCACAGGTGTGCATCATTGGGGCTGACGATTTAAGCCCCGATGAGTGAGAGCAGAGCGCGGCTCATTGGTTAGGCTGAGCTGACACCTAAAGGGTGGTTTCGATTCAGGTTTAGGTTTTTGGAATTTGTTTGACTTTGTTTAGGCTGCAGTTCTCCTGTTCTCAGGTTCTGCTTTGAACTGCAGCTGTTGTGTCTTTGTGTTTGTGTACAATAAAACAAGTGCTCCGAACTCCTGGCTCCACTCTGGCGTCCTTCGGGTACCCCGCCACCGTTACAGCCTGTGATGCATCAATGACAGCACAGCCTGTGCTCTTTGAACTTCATGACACAATAAGTAACCCAAGCTCCACCCTACCTGTACTGGGTCATGCCCCTACACACTGACCACCCCCACCCCTGCAGGCAGGATTTTCCTTATGTTTTCTGTTGTTAGACAGAGCATTTTTGAGACTCATAGTCACAAACTAGGTAAACATTTTGATTTGTGGAAATCTTGATTCATTTATATTTGACACACATCAACAGAATATATATGCATATGCAGTACTGTGTTTTAGGCAAGTGTGGAAAAAATGCTGTAAACAAAGAATGCTTTCAGAAATATAAATAATGATTGTTTATTTTTAGCAATTTGCAAAATGCAAAGTGAGCGAACAAAAGAAAAATCTAAATCAAATCAATATTTGGTGTTACTACCTTTTGCCTTCAAGCCAGCCTCAATTCTTATGGTCCCCACAGAGCCCTGATCTCAACATCATCGAGTGTGTCTGGGATTACATGAAGAGACAGAAGGATGTGAGGAAGCCTACATCCACAGAAGATCTGTAATTAGTTCTCCAAGATGTTTGGAACAACCTACCAGCCGAGTTACTTCAAAAGCTGTGTGCAAGTGTACCTAGAAGAATTGATGCTGTTTTGAAGGCACAGGGTGGTCACACCAAATATTGATTTGATTTATATTTCTCTTTTGTTCATTCACTGCATTTTGTTGATTGATGAAAATGATTAACACTTCCATTTTTGAAAGCATTCTTTGTTTACAGCATTTTTTTCACACCTGCCTAAAACTTTTGCACAGTACTGTATATTATAATATATGTGAATATATGAACAGTGTTCTGCTCTAAAACTAAGAGTGTTTTACTCCAGAGGTTGCTATAGTTACGTTTTACACACAGGCTGAGTTTTACCTAAAACTGTGGAAATGTGGCATTTTTCTGGTTGAACTTATATGGGTTTATTTTTTAAAATGTGTGTTTGCAGCACATAGGAAGAGAAGAAGTGAAATGTAGGTGCATAGAAGCTTGCTTACTGAAGCTTTCCTTTGGTCTAAGCCCTAACCTCCTGATGGAAACTGGACAGTAGGATTACCCATGAGAGTATTAAATATCAACATATTAATGTCTTATTGCTAGGAAATCTGCTCTATTGCTGTTAAGGATATATGCTAGGATATATGATTTTCAGGATAGTGGTGGTACAGTTCAAGATGCTGATATTTGTTTTGGGAGTGATGAGGATGGACAGAACTAAGTATGGGTTTTGAAGAAGGACAGCTCAGGTTGGATGTTTTGGAGACAAAATCAGATTGGTGAGATGGCACTGGTTTGGACACGTGTACAGGAGACACAAGGAGTATATTGTGATATGATGTTGAGGATGTAGCTTCCAGGCAAGAGGAGAAAAGGAAGCCCAAAGAGAAGCTTTATGGGTGTGTTGAGAGAGGACATGCAGGTGTGAAAGAAGATGCAGAGGACAAGAGAGACAGGAGCAACAGAAAGAAAAAGATGACTTATAGTTTTTTTGCACCTGTGTCTGCGCATATGTATATGATGGTTGTGTGTGTGTGTGTGTGTGTGTGTGTGTGTGTATGTATATATATATATATATATAATACCACCATCGATAAGGTAGATTCCTCCTCTACCTGTGTTTATTCTCCTCTGAGAATATTGCTGGGTATACTGTTGTCCTAAAGTGTTCTTAAATACTGTTCCAAGGCTCTTTGTGTTATATTGTGATCAAAGCAAAAATAAACAGAAACAATCACACCTGCTCTCACATGAGTGACATGCCTGACTCTGGAGGGAGGCGTAACATGGACTCCCTGTTAACCCTACGGCAATTTGGAGCCATCTGCTCCTCCTCCTGTTGCACTCCAACCCCTTGTCCACTGCAGTAGAATTATGCACCTTAAACAGATGAAATGCATGACAGATTGTGATTGTCAGGCGAAAAATTAATCAAATGAGTGCAGGCGATGAGCCTAACCCTCAGAGGACTGTAGCTGAGTGGCTGCCTCGGGACAGCCTCGCTCAGGCCTACCACTCAGTGCAGGGAAGTATACCTGTGAGGTTTACTGACATCTCTATTTGCACCAAACATCTTTTCATTTAGTTCATTCAAGACTTTACATTTGGAATATTTTACAAATTCCCTGTCTGTCTGTTGCAGATGAGAACATCTGGTCAGATGCAGAAATACACATTGTAATCGGCAGCGGCAAATTTGCAATTAAATTAAATTGCCATAACTTTGAAGTAGACGGTTCATCTATCTTGTTTGAAAATTAACTTGAAAATTAACATAACTAATGTGAAGACAAAATGTTTTCTCATAATATGTTAACTGCTCTAATGAATTATTAAAATATTTAAAGGTTCACTGTCAAAGACTCGACCCGGTACTGTATATGTCTTTGGTGCTGGATTTCTCAACACTGGTCACATTATCATGTATTTACTAGATGTGCAAAAATACTACTAGTGTTCATGCAGCCATTCACGGCAGCCATGCTGATATATTTTGTTCTGTACATACAAGTAGTATAATATCTGAGAAAAGCATTACCAGCAAGTGCAAAACTAAAGCATGATTCTTCCACTGTATAATTTGTCAGTTAAGGGAACATTTTGTCATCTTATATCAATCTGTCATTTGTAGTTTGCCAAAAATCAGTTTTAGTCATTAATAGAGAATTCTTCCTTTGTGCTTTTCTTCTCTGCTCTAAAACACTAATGATGATGAAGAAAAAATTATTCAAATCAACAGGACTCCCATTTTATCATCCTGAGTTTCAAGAAACTTGTATCACAATGAACCAGTTTGATTATACTTTATTTCGGAGCAGGAGGTGCAGATGATACTGCATTCCATATATTCAGAATTTCATTTCATATTTCCAGTCTTCACTCCATATATTCAGAACATCATTATTTAAATGACCTCATTAATACTCTCATGACTGAATGAAAGCACATCCTCAAAACATTGTTTCATCGTGCTTTGTGCTTTGGATGATCAAATGTCTGAAAACTTTTGGAGATATACTGTATGTACACCAAAACGTTGGTCACACTCTTTTGATTGAAAGTGAACTATGTGTGATATATACCACATCGCTTTACATTACATCACATAATACAAAACTAAAAAGACAGAAATGAGGGATATAATGTATAAATAAGTATGTAAATGAAAAAGAACCACTTTGATTTTACTGTTCTTTGAAACAGGCGGTGCAGATGATTCCAAATACTTCATTCCATATATTCAGAATTTCATTGCTTACATCCTTAAATATAATAAGGATAAATAGAAAACAAACACAGATAGTAATCATGGAATTTCTTGTTCTTTCATATTTCTGTAAGAAGGATGAGAGGTAGGATTAAGTACTTACAATAAGATTACAATAATCTACTGCAACATGTACTACCCACTGTCTAATTTCAAAGTAAAGGGAAACAAAAATTTTCCTCTTGTAAAAATCTGTAATTTGTAATTGGTTAACAATCAGTTTTAGTCATTAATAGAGAATTCTTCCTTTTAACTTTTTTCTGCTGTAAAGCATTTATAATGATGAAGAAAAATTTATTCAAATCAACAGGACTCCCCTTTAATCATCCTGAGTTTTATGTCACAATGAACCAGTTTGTTTATGCTTTCCTTTGAAGCAGAAGGTGATGAAGAAGACCAGATTAAACTTCATGGGTAATTGCAGTTTTTTATATATATATATATATATATATATATATATATATATAGGAGGTATTTATGTTTATTTATTATGCTTTCTGGAATCTAGTATATGTTCAAATTTTTTCTTTGTGTGTGTGTGTGTGTGCAGTGTGTATTATTAAGCATTATTTGGTGAGTGCAGGGAATGTAGAAATGGATCAGAAGACACACTGCCTTCCTCATTCATGTTCTCACCACAGCAAGGACCATTGTCCAGGGAGTAACTTTGTTGTTCTTTATGTGTTATGTGTGTTTATGGGTTAAATGCCGAGGCTGCATTTCATTGTGTCTCACTGTGTGTAGTGCTGTGTATTTATTCTTCCCTCTGAATGACCAAGATCTGTAATTTATGCTTTAATTCAAGAGTGTCAATTATACAGAGTCAGTTCTGATCACGTCCTCCTGTTGTATAAAAGTACACACACACACACACTTAATCCCTAATGTTAACTGTTAGAAAACTAAATCCGATTTATAATAATATAGTGACATCTAGCCATTAACAGGGTCCAAACATTTAAAAGTACAGATAGTACAGTTGGATGTGACCACAGCTGGAGTGAAATCACTGTGTTTCATAAAGAATTTATTCTTTAGACGTGATGTGAAAGTGAAAATTCTGGTTGTTTAGTGGTAGGATACTCACCTACAGACCAAGAGGTCGCAAGTTCGAATGTCACCTCCAGTTCTACCATCATTGGTTCCTGAGTAAAACCCTTAAACCCCCAAGTTGCTCCAGGGGGACTGTCCCTGTAGTTAAGAAATGTAAGTCACCCTGAATAAGAGTGCCAGCTAAATGCTGTAAATGTAAAATGTTTGAACCAGGATTTTTCTGCTAGACAATTCTTTCCTCTGAGTCACTTAATAATAATTCCACTGTATATTTACTGAGTCATGTGCTGCAGCAATACTGTGCTTATTATTTACTTCTAGATAATATAATATGATGAATAATATGATGAATTTTCAAAGACCTTCAAACCATTTAAGAGAAGTTAAAAAAAATAAAAAAATTATGGTGGGTCAGACTGAATGCGCATCATAAAAAGAAAAGGTAGAATGAAAGGTATTCCAAATTTAAAAAGTAAAGGATTTGGAAAAAGTAAATCTCTTAGGTCTTAGGGACTAGGCCCCAGAATCAGAAGGTGGTGGGTTTGAACCCCAGACCAGTAGGTTGCCCTGAGACCCTTGAGCAAGGTACCATCCTGGTCACTGCTCCCTGAGTGTGTGTGCTTTAAATATGTTCCTGTTGCTGCATGGTGTGTGTGAAAACAGAGGTTTTTGTTGTGTTTGCATTTTGCTGTGTTTCACAGTGACAAATAGTCACTTTCACTTATGAATAGTTTCACACAAGGATCGAGGTAACAAAAAATTTGGACTTGTTTCCAGGTTTACTCAAAACCAAGCAGGTGGTGCTGGATGGTTTTTAACACTTTTTTTTTAGTGCAGCAACAGGCTTTAAGTCTTATGGTTAAGGAGTTGAAAGTCAAAGTGGAAATGCTGTGCTGTAGCACCCCCTTGAGGCTGACTGCTGACATTTTTTTTTTTGGCTATTATTTATTGGCCGATTGAGAACTCATATGTTGACATGGCAGGCAAACGTCTGACTAATATAAAGCCAGACTAATGTTAAGCCTTTCATATGACATTTTTCACTTAAAAGTGTAATACCAAGTCTCGTTATAAATTAGCTCAAAGAAGCAACATGGGAAATTTCTCAGACAAATGGATGAAGAGAAATATTGCATTTTATAGTAAGCAACAAGCAGCAAGTTAGCCAATATAACTAATTTAGATAATATAGCAAATATTATAGTAGATTAGGTCCCATATTTGGAAGGTCATGGGTTTGAGTCCTTGACTCAATAGATTAAAACTGAACAGATTAAGCCGAGGTTCCCTTAAGTAAGGTAGCGTCCCCATTGCTGCTACTTGAACACTGGATGTTTGACAGTGCCTTGCTGCATGTTTGGTCAAATGCCCAAAAAACTTTTGGTTGTGATGCACTGTGTTCACAATGATAAATAATCACTTTCACTCCAATTAATTAGCATATAGCATTCATATTGCTTAACAATTGAAATATTTGTACTATTGTTAATATTTAAACTCATAGGAAGTTAGACATTAATATCTCATTGATTACACTAAAAAGGACAAGTTGGCAAAAGTAGGCTTTGCATAATATGCAAAATTGAGCCTGTTGTTGTGGGAGGTGATTAATGTTCCAAGTTGCATTTAAGTCTGGTAAATTTATGTTACGGTGTGACCCGCTCCTAACACAGAGAAACACACTGGGTTAGGACCCAAAAGGAGCACCTGAAGCTACCAGCACCCGAAATCCTCAAGGAAACCCGAGATACCACAGTCAAACCCAAAAATGGGTGGAAAACAAGGTGTCAAATGAAATGGGAGGATTTTAACTGTTAGGTTGCGTCACTAAATGAAGCACAAAACAAGGAATGTCCAATTTGGTCCCTGTATTCCACGTTTTGCCTGCACTCTTGAAGTGAAAGTGATTATTTCTGTTATTGTGAAACATAGCACAGCGCACAGTAAAACACAATGAAATTACACCTCTGCATTTTACCTGTACACTCACATGCAGCTGGGGGCAGCAGCTGAAAGTGCCTGGAGAGCAGTGATGGGGACAGTACCTTACTCAAGGGTACCTCAGGGTAACCTACTTGTCTAGGATTCGAACCCACAACCTTCTGATCATGGGGCCTAGTCCCTAAACACTAGGCCACCACTGCCCTTCTTTAGTTTTCACCCACCATGGAGTTTGCCAAGCTCTTGCTGAATCTCTTCTGCTGTAAAATCTACATTAAAAAAAATACACAAAAAATACACCATCTGCAAACATGCAGTGCTGTGCAAAAGTAATATGAATAAGATATTTTAAAAGCTGGTAGCAGCAGTTAGCATTTATTTACTCTGGAAAAAAAAATTGTTAACAAAGATAAAAAAATATCTATATAAATAGCAAGTTTCTGATCAGTGCTTTATTAAGGTAAAGCAGGTGCTGCTGATGGAAGTGTACAGTGATGGTTTGGTGCATCTAAATCTGAACTTAAGCCTTCGTGCCAGATCAGCGATATAAACTATTTGGAAAAAATATTTTTTTTTATGTTTTACTGAATTTATCTGTATTTGAAACATAGTTTATTTTGATGATGTGCTATTGGAATAAGTAATTTGTTGAAGTGTCTTTAATACTGTATGTGAGAATGTGTTTTTAGCTAGTTATATGTATGAAAGGATAGTCTTTCATGTGAGCGCTAATGATATTCATCTGCGGCAGTCAGAGATAACAAAGTGTAATGTTATGGAAGTGTGTAAATTTGCCAAGACAATGTCAGATGGTGTAATATGCTCTGGTACCAATGTGGCACGGTACTGAAGCTTACAGCAGGCTTTGGGTATTACATTGCTTGATGTCCAAATGGTGCTCTGAAAATAATGTGGGGTATATAGATAATTGATCTAATTTTGAGGGCAAGCCTGGTCTTTTAGGTCGGGGCGGTGTCCACCCCACAGAAGGGGTGTTCTTGCAGCATAGGCCATAGTCTGCTAGTTAATCAGCAGAGTAGTTTAGGTAATCACTGCTGACAAATCAGGGCCGGGACCAGGCCACAGACAGACTGGCTAAACTGACCGTCTGCGAGCTGCAATGAGGCGTCACTCAAGGGTCACTATACTGAGACAGTGTCTGTTCCCTGAAAAATCAGAAAATCTTGATAAAAGTTACATTTTCTAAATCAGCAAACAGCAACAGCTTTGATTTAAATCTGGGACTTCTCAATATTAGTTCATTAAACTCTAAAGCTGTAATTGTAAATGAGATGATTAATGAAGAAGAATTTGATGTTATATGCTTCACAGAATCCTGGGTTAAACCAGACAAGTTTATTAAGTGATGGGGAGGTACAGCAGTCATGCATAAAAATGCCATAGTTTTTAGTCAGGGAACAGGTTTATACTTCTCTTCTTTTGAAACCCTTTTCATTAAAATAATTAATCAAAATACAAAAGACCATTTCACTGATTACAGTCTATATACCACCAGGACCCTACTCATAGGTCCTAAAGCATGCTCAGTCTACTTATCCATAAGAGTCCAAAAAAAATAATCTTTTATTCAACACAATGTCTATACTTACAAAGAACCATGGAGGAGCTGAAAGTTAGAAACCTGCAATGTGAAATAGCGATAATTTTATGGATTTCTTTAACAATAAGATTGAAATCATCCAGCAAGAATTCCTAAACCAAATAACAAATACACCACGTCTGCTGCCCAAGACAGATATAGATACAGATCAAAACCTAATGGCAACAGAAAGGTTATCTTACTTTAATTCAGTTCTGCCGACTAACCTCATCTCAGCTATTTCCTCTTCTTTCCTCTTCTACTTGCATCCTCGATTCAGTCCCTAGCAGACTACTTAAACAGGTCATGCCAGGAATAATCAGGCCTTTATTAGAAATAGTAAACTCATCTCTCAACCTTGGCTATGTGCCAAAAGCATTCAAAATAGCACTTGTTAAGCCTTTGCTTAAGAAACCTAATCTTGATTCATTCAAGTTAACAAATCAGCGACCAACTTCTAATTTGCCATTTGTATCAAAGATTATGGAGAAAGCTGTGGCCCACCAGTTGTGCTCATATCTATACAAAAATAACATCTTTGAGAAATTTCTGTCAGGTTTTCGGCCACAGAGTAATAAATAGTAAACGATCTTTTAATGGCATCTGACAAAGGGTCGGTCTTCTTACTATTCCTCCTCAACCTTAGTGCAGTGTTTGACACCACAGACCACAGTATCTCACTGCACAGACTAGAAAACCTGGTTGGTATAACAGGAACAGCCCTTTCCTAGTTTAATTCATACTTGACCAACCGCTATCAATTTGTAAATTTAAATGATGAAATGTCAGTTTGTACAAAATCAGTTATGGAGTCCCGCAAGGCTCTGTCCTAGGTCCCCTACTTTTCATGTTATACATGCTCCCTCTGGGTTCAATTATCCGGAAACACTCCACTGATGACACACAATTATATATTTCAGCCAAACCAGGTAATAAACTCAAATTAAAAAAGACTGCGGATTGCACAAGAGAAATAAGAGTGGCTGTCATTCAGTTTTCTTATGTTAAATCCTGAAAAGACAGAGGTTCTTTTGCTAGGTCCTAAAATTGCTAGAGATAAACTGTCAGGTTTAATTCTAGATTTCCTAATTTTACAGTTAATCTTAAACATACTGTTCAAAGCCTGGGCATCACAATTGACTATAGATACGCACGTTGTAAATTTGCTATTACTAAAATAGCTTTCCTTCACCTTAGTAAAGTTGCTAAACTTAGAAGTGCACTCACACTACAAGATGCAGAATTATTGATACACACATTTATCACCTCAGACTAGACTATCTGAATGCCCTGCTGTTACAACAACAGCCTGTCAGAATGTTCTAGAAAAGCCTTCATGAACTCCATTCAGTCCAGAATGCAGCAGCCAGAGTAGATCTAGATCTAGAAAATTTTATCACAATAGTCTGACATAATCTATACTTCAATGGCTTCCTGTGAAATTCCACATTGACAATAAACTATTACTACTGGCTAACAAAGCCCTAAATGGCCTCTTCCAAGTATCTTTCTGAGCTTGTCTCCAGTTGGTATAATCCTAGCTGGTATGGAGTTCTGTCTGGGACTCAGACACACTCTAAGTATTTAATTCCAGGCTAAACATCTACTTGTTTAGTCAGGCTTTTAATTATTAATCTTCCTGTTAGTTAAAAGTATACAGATACAGAGAATTACAATAAACTGGGATGTGGTTGCTGCCAGCCCACCACTCTCACATGATCACTCAGGTTAGTTGATGGTGGTGTGGGGGGTGCGGGTGTCTTAGGGTGCCTCATGTTTGTCAGTCCTTTCTAGTCAGGCTAGAATAGCGAGTCTGCAGGAGTCACAATACTGCACTCTGTAAATTCATAGTCTGCTCAATGTGAGTTCAAAACAGAACAAATTTCTCTCTCTCTGTTCGAGATGGATGGCAGTCCTGTATGGTGGACAGCTTAGGCATTTCTGGAAAGCAAAGGCCTCCCTGCCAAGTCCATGTTACTATCAGGGTTTCCTGAACTCCATACCATATTGGGGTCTGTCATGGGGAGATAAACAAACTGACACACAGACACAAACAGCCACACTTAGGAGACAATTTTGCACCTCCAGTCCACCTGATATACATGTCTTTGTACAAACATGAAGAAACTGGAGCACCTGATGGAAACAGGAATCCCGCATCCAGCACTACCTTCATTGGGTCCCTGAGTAAGACTCACATGCCACACACTGTAACCTATCTTTGGCTCTATAAAGACTAATAGCTCTTCATTAGCTCTTCATAGAAAAGATTTTGGCATCTCTGCTAAAAACACTACATTTGTTTATCACTATATACATCTACACATATACATACATACATACATACATACATACATACATACATACATACATATAATATATATATATATATATATATATATATATATATATATATATATATATATATATATATATAATTATTATTATATTTTTTTTTTTTTGGTCTTTCATTTAATTATATTAAACTTTTATTATCTGCGCAGTGCAGTTTTAAGGCAGACAACAAATACAGATCACAAATAACCACATAAATGGATTTATCATATATGAATTATATTATCAACCAGTCCAAACAGGCAATGAATACAGCCCTATTCAGTAATCCATTAAGCTTAACAATGTAGTTTTTGATTTGAAACAGTTACTTTTTTCTCTTTCTTTGAATGCTCTCTGCCTCCATCGTCTTGTCCTCTTCACCTCCATCTCCCTCTCCCCTCTCCCCCTCTGGCTCCTCTTCAATTTCTCCCTTTCCATCCCCAGCTTCCCTGCCTCTCTCTCCTTCTTCTGTTTCACTCCAGGCTCCCTCAGCCACAATGCCCTCCCACCCCTCAGTTTGCATCTCCAGCTGCTCCACACGCCTCATCATCTTCCTGACACTGGATTCCAGCTCAGCCATTAGACGAGCTAATTTGGTCTGCAGCACCTCTAAACTGGACTCCAGGCGGGACACCTTGTCTTCCATCTTCTCCTTTTCCTCTTGGCCTTCGTCTGCCTTCTCCAGCATGCCCATCTTGGTCAGTATCTGCTGGCCTTTCTCCTCCAGGAGCCGCTTGGCAGCTGGAAACTCAGATAGTGTGTCCTTCAGGTCCTCTTTGGACAGACTGAACAGGTCTGAGTGACCGATGCTGCGGATGTTGGCAGTGCGCCGGTTGCCTGACTTGTTGCCTGGAAAACATCAAAGCAGTGTGTGGTAAGATGGGATATGTCCAACAGAACTAAATGTTTTGATATAGAATGTCAAATGGTTTTGAATTTTGTGTGATGGACATGGATGTAGTGAACACTTATTTAAAGAGGCAGAAGGATCATAGGGTGAAGTGAAGGGTGAGAGTGAAGGAAGCTGCTCAAAGGTAGATTATATCTTTTGGAAGAGGGTCAGTCTGAAGGAGATTAGAAACTGCAAAGGAGTGACAGGGCAGGGTTCATTTTAGCAGTATAAAATGATGGCCGGATCCAAGGATCAAAAAGTGGAAGTTGAAGCAGCAAGACTGTAAAGTGGAGTTCAGAGAGGAGATAAAGTCACTAGTGGTGATGAAGAGAAGAGGGAGACAGCTAGAAATGTGCTTGGTGTGACATCTGGACTGAAGAAGGAGAATAAGAAAACCTAGTAGTGGAATTAGAAAGTTCATGAGTGCATACAGAGGAAACAAAAAATGGCAATTGATTTTCTGACCAGATTGTTTAATGCAATACTGGCAAAAGGCAAGAGAGTGTTTGAAGAGTGGAGAAGTGTACTGGTAATGATTTTCAAGAATATGGTTAATGTGCAGAGCTGTAGTAACCACAGAGAGACAGTAAATAATTGCTAATCTCACAATCATCTTTCGATCCCATACAACTTTAATGCTGGGCAAACATACAACTTTAATGCTGGGCAAATACTGTTTGAGAACTTTTGGAGGGGACTGTACACACACACACACATACACATGACTGTACACACACACACATACACATATTACATGTTCATGTAATAATAATACATAAAACACCATAAATAGATCGATGTTAGGATGGATAATGAAACCCCGGGGTGGTGTGGGTAGGACGTTAGTGCATAGCCAGGATGCTTGTTCTCAGCTTTATTAGGCATAGTGAAGGTAAGCAAGGATAAAAACTAAAGCACCACTGTTACAATGGAGATCATCCATGTGAATGACTGATGCTATGCTCTGTCTCATTGGGGCTTATAAATACAGACCCCAATGAAGCACACCTGTGCCCTTGTGAGCCCAGGTGCATTCAGTCAGAGCAGAGCACTATCTATCATGATAGATAGATAGATAGATAGATAGAGTATCTCACAAAAGTGAGTACACCCCTCACATTTTTGTAAATATTTTATTATATCTTCATATGGGACAACACTGAAGATATGACACTTTAATACAATATAAAGTAGTCAGTGTAAAGCTTGTATAACAGTGTAAATTTGCTGTCCCCTCATAATAACTCAACACACAGCCATTAATGTCTAAACCACTGGCAAACAAAAGTGAGTACACACCTAAGTGAAAAATGTCCACATTGTGCCCAAAGTCTCAATATTTTGTCAGTCAGTCAGACATTTTCTGCTGCTTGTCCCAAATGGGGTCGCGGGGGAGTGCTGGAGTCCCACCCAGCGCACAGGACAGGGGGACATACACCTAGAAAGGTCGCCAGCCCATCGCAGGGAGGAGTGTGACAGGGACAGCACCTTGCTCAAGGGTACCTCATGGCTACTAGGCCACCGCCGGCCGTCAACATTTTGTGTGGCCACCATAATTTTCCAGGACTGCCACCACTGCCCCATGCTGGCAACACTCATACATCTATTTTCAAAAGATAAGCTCTGGATATGACGCTGACCACATGCACTCAGCTTATTTCGTTGACCGTGGTGAGGCCTGTTCTGAGTGGAACCTGTCCTGTTAAACCGTTGTATGGTCTTGGCCACCATGCTGCAGCTCAGTTTCGGGGTGTTGCCAATCTTCTTATAGCCTTGGCCATCTTTATGTAGAGCAACAAATCTTTTCTTGAGATCCTCAGAGAGTTCTTTGCCATGAGGTGCCATGTTGAACTTCCAGTGACCAGTATGAGAGAGTGTGAGAGCAAGAACACCAAATTTAGCACACCTGCTCCTCATTCACACCTGAAACCTTGTAATAATAATGAGTTACATGACACCGGGGAGGGAAAATGGTTAATTGGGCACAATGAGGACATTTTTCACTTAGGGGTGTACTCACTTTTGTTGCCAGTGGTTTAGACATTAATGGCTGTGTGTTGAGTTATTTTTGAGGAGACAGCAAATTTATACTGTTATACAAGCTGTACACTGACTACCTTACATTGTATCAAAGTGTCATATCTTCAGTGTTGTCCCATGAAAGATATAATAAAGTATTTGCAAAAATGTGAGGGGTGTACTCACTTCTGTGAGATACTGTAGATAGACATTAATTCATGTACTTTGTGCACAGTTTCACTTTAGCTGTTACGCTCAGTCACTAATTCCTTTTTTTGGGTTTCAGTTCATTCTGTTGTGTTGGTTCAGTACTTGGAGTAATTTTCTGTCTCTTCACTTGGAGTGAGTTTTCAGTTATTCAATTTATTAAAGATCATGAGACATAAAAAAGACATCATTGACCAGTAGGAAACCAGCCCTTTATGTCCATAGAAGCTGGATGTTTCAATGAAATGTCAGTCTGTTCAATTCTGTAGGTTTTCATGTTAAAAAAGGGAAGATTACCCACTTCTCCAATAAAACCTATCGAAACCAAACATGCCAAACATTCTGTTGCCACCAGTAACTAAAAGTACATGAAACAAAGAGGTACAGCATTTTTATTCCTGCAACTCTGTCAGCTTTACCAGGATATCAACAGAATTGTTTCAGATTTGACTAGCTCACTGTAACGGTGGCGGGGTGCAGGAAGGATGCCAATGCAGAGCCAGGAGTTTGGAACATAGCTTTATTATCAATAGTTACAAAAACAATAGGGACTGCAGTTCTAATCAAAAACCAAGAACCAAGGAACTGCAGTCTAAACCAAGTTACCAGATTACCAAGTGTTACCAAAACCACCATTCCATGTAGGCTTAGCCTAACGAATGAGCCGTGCTCTGTTCTGAGTCATTGGGGCTTAAATAGCAGCCCCAATGAAGCATACCTGTGACTTCATGAGCTCAGGTGTGCTCAGTCAGAACAGAGCGCCCTCTACCGTGCCCAAAACACACCTCACACGTGACACTGACCAGCATACATTGTGACATTACATCTAATGGTCAGTAAATAATCATGTTTTGTATACTTCAACTGGCTTCATTGAACTCTGAGTGCTCTTTTAGCCATAAGTATGACTGAAAATCATTACCTCCACTTTAATGACCAAGCTAACTGATCACACTGCCAGCAGAGACAACACTGGAATGGGGTTAAGGTCTGGACTCAGTGGTGGCCAATCCATGTGTTAAAATGATGTCTCATGCTCCCTGAACCACTCTTTCACAATCTGAGCCCGATGAATCCTGCCATTATCATCTTGGAATATGCCTATGCCATCAGGGAAGAAGAAATTCACTGATGGAACAACCTGGTCATTCAGTATATTCAGGTAGTCAGCTGACCTCATTCTTTGGGTACATAACGTTGCTGAACTTAGACCTGACCAACTGCAGCAACCCCAGATCATAGCACTGCCCCCACAGGCTTGTACAGTAGGCACTAGGCATAATGGGTGCATCACTTCCTTCGCCACTCTTCTTACCCAGATGCACCTATCACTCTGGAACAGGATTAATCATGACTCATTAGACCACATGACCTTCTTCCATTGCTCCAGAATCTAATCTTTTTGCTCCCTAGGAAACTGAAGCCTTTTTTTGCAATTAGCCTCACTGATCAGTGGATATCTTAAGGATACACAGCTGTTAAGTCCCAATCCCTTAAGTTCCCTTAGCATTATGCATGTGGAGATACCCTTACTTTTACTTCTTCTTCTTTTTCTTTCGGCTGCTCCCGTTTAGGGGTTGCCACAGCGGATCAACTGTCTCCATTTCTTCCTGTCTTTTGCAGCTTCCTGTTTCAAACCGACCACCTGCATGTCCTCTCTCACCACATCCATAAACCTCCTCTTTGGTCTTCCTCTTCTCCTCTTTCCTGGCAGCTCCATCTTCAACATCCTCCTTCCAATATAATCATCGTCTCTCCTCTGGACATGTCCAAACCAACGCAACCTCGCTTCTCTAACTTTGTCTCCAAGACGTCTAACCTGAGCTGTCCCTCTAATATACTCATTTCTAATCCTGTCCATCCTCGTCACACCCAACGAAAATCTCAGCATCTTTAACTCTGACACCTCCAGCTCCGCCTCCTGCCTTTTCGTCAGTGCCACTGTCTCCAACCCATACAACATAGCTGGTCTCACTACTGTCCTGTAAACCTTCCCTTTTACTCTAGCTGGTACGCGTCTGTCACAAATCACTCCAGCCACTCTTCTCCACCCATTCCAACCAGCCTGCACTCTCTTCTTCACCTCTCTTCCACACTCGCCATTACACTGAACTGTTGATCCCAAGTATTTAAACTCCTCCACCTTTGTTACTTCCACTCCCTGCATCCTAACCACGCCACTTTCCTCCCTTTCATTCACACTCATGTATTCTGTCTTTGCCCTACTCACTTTCATTCCTCTCCTCTCAAGAGCATATCTCCATTTCTCCAGGTTCTCCTCAAGCTGCTCCCTACTCTCACTACAGATGACAATATCATCAGCAAACATCATCGTCCACGGAGACTCCTGTCTAACCTCGTCCGTCAACCTGTCCATTATTATTGCAAACAAGAATGGGCTCAGTGCTGATCCTTGATGTAATCCAACATCTACCTTAAATGCATCCGTCACTCCCACTGCAGATCTCACCACTGTTACACTGTCATCATACATATCCTGAACTACTCTCACATACTTCTCTGTAATACCAGACTTCCTCATACAAAACCACAACTCCTCTCTAGGCACCCTGTCATATGCTTTCTCCAAATCCACAAAGGCACAATGCAGCTCCTTCTGACCTTCTCTGTACTTCTCCATCAACACCCTCAGAGCAAACAATGCATCTGTGGTGCACTTTCTCGGCATAAAATCATACTGCTGTTCACTGATCCTCACCTCTTTTCTTAACCGAGCTTCCACTACTCTTTCCCATAACTTCATGGTGTGGCTGATCAACTTTATCCCTCTATAGTTACTACAGCTCTGTGCATCACCCTTATTCTTGAAGATTGGTACCAGTACACTTCGTCTCCACTCCTCAGGCATCTTCTCACTTGCCAAGATTGTGTTAAACAATCTGGTCAGAAACTCAACTGCCATCTCCCCTAAACATCTCCATGCTTCCACTGGTATGTCATCCGGTCCAACAGCCTTTCCATTCTTCATCCTCTTCATTGCTGCCCTTACTTCCATCTTGTTTATTTGCTGCACTTCCTGGTTAACTCTTCTCACATCATCCAGTCTTCTCTCTCTCTCATTTTCTTCATTCATCAGCTCCTCAAAGTATTCCTTCCATCTGCTCAACACGCTCTGTTCACCTGTGAGTACGTTACCATTTCTATCTTTAATCGCCCTGACCTGTAGCACATCTTTCCCAGATCTGTCTCTCTGTCTAGCCAATCGGTAAAGGTCCTTTTCTCCCTCTTTACTGTCCAACCTCTCATACAATTCACCAAACACCTTATCTTTGGCCTTCACCACTGCTTTCTTCGCCCTGCGGTTCATCTCCTTGTACACCTGTCTACTTTCTTCATCTCTCTGACTGTCCCATGTCTTCTTTGCCTCCCTCTTCTTTTGAATACACTGCTGGAGTTCTTGGTTCCACCACCAGGTTTCCTTATCCTCTTTCTTCCTTCCAGATGGCCTAGCGGTTAGGGCGTTAGCCGCATGATCGGAGGATCGGGGGTTCAAACCCCTTCCCAATAGGTTGCCCTGAGGTACCCTTGAGCAAGGTACTGTCCCCATCACTGCTCCCCGGGCGCTGTCAGTAGCTGCCCACTGCTGCATGGGTTTGAGTGTGCATGGGTTAAATGCAGAGGTCCAATTTCGTTGTGGTTCATGTGTGCTGTGCCATGACCTCGCAATGACAAGGGTTGTCACTTTCACTTTTCACTTTCACCAAGTACATTTCTAGCCATCTGCCTTATCACTTCTGCAGTAGTTTCCCAGCAATCTGGTAGCTCTTCAACACCTCCCAGTGCCCGTGTTAACTCCTGCCTAATTCCACCTTACAGTCCTCCTCCTTCAGCTTCCACCACTTGATCCTCGACTCTGCCCTCACTTTCCTCCTCTTCTTGACCTCCAAGGTCATCCTACAGACCACCATCCTATGCTGTTTAGCTACACTCTCCCCTGTCACTACTCTGCAGTCTCTGATCTCTTTCAAACTGACCCTCCTGCAAAGAATATAATCCACCTGTGAGCATCTTCCTCCACTCTTATACGTCACCCTGTGCTCCTCCCTCTTCTTAAAATAAGTATTAGCTACAGCCATTTCCATCCTTTTTGCAAAATCTACAACCATCTGACCTTCAGCATTCCTCTCCTTGACAACATGCCTACCCATCACCTCCTCATCACCTCTGTTCCCTTCACCAACATGACCATTAAAATCTGCACCAATCATCAATCTCTCTCCCCTGGGTACACTCTCTATCACTTCATCTAACTCACTCCAGAATTTTTCCTTCTCTTTCATCTTACAACCAACTTGTGGAGCATAAGCACTAACAACATTCATTATCACACCTTCAACTTCCAGCTTCAAACTCATCACCCTCCCTGACACCCTCTTCACTTCCAAAACACTCTCCACATACTCTTCCTTCAGGATAACACCTACTCCATTCCTCCTTCTATCCACACCATGGTAGAACAGTTTAAACCCCCCTCCAATACACCTGGCCCTACTACTTCCATCTAGTCTCTTGCACACACAAAATGTCAACCTTCCTTCTCTCCATCATATCAGCTAATTCTATACCTTTACCAGTCATGCTGCCAACATTCAAAGTCTCTACCCTCACTTCCACTCTCCTCTCCTTCTCCCTCTGGACATGCCTTCCTCCTCTTCTTCTTCTTTGGCCAACAGTAGTCCAATTTCCACCAGCACCCTGTAGGCTAACAGCACTGATGGCGGTCGTTGTTAACCCGGGCCTCGACCGATCCGGTATGGAATTCTGTATCGTTGTCCACATATTGACTTGGCAAAGTTTTATACCGGATGCCCTTCCTGACGTAACCCTCCCCATTTACCCGGGCTTGGGACCGGCATGAAGAAATACACTGGCTTGTGCATCCCTAGTGGCTGGGTTAGATACCCTTACTTTTACTATTGAACTATATATATAGCCATGAGCTCTGCTGTTGTTTTTTTTACGATTTGATTTCACCAAACATTTGAGTGATCGCTGATCACAGTCATTCAAGATTTTTCTCATTTTCTTCCATGAGGATGATAGTTCCCCACTATCCTTCCAGTTTTTAATAATTCGTTGGACAGTTCTTAACCTAATTTTAGTAGTTTCAGCTGATCCTTCTGAAACCGATTAACATCTTTACCACGACCACAGGGTGTGGTCAAGCAACATGCTTGTTTAAGTAATGAGAAGTGTTCTGTCACTATACTGCCTAGCATGCATTACACAGATATAGGAAAAACAACCTCTTGTACAGCCTTATTTACAGCCATTGGGAATCCTTATATTGCTCATTCATGACCGCTAGCCTAGTCACCAATCTATAGCCTAATAAATACAACCAAACTAGCTTTTCTTCTAACTAGAACACGTTTCATATTATAAAGATTTGATTTGGTGTTATGTAGTGTTATTATTCATACCTTTGATGTTCAGGATGCTGATTTCTCCAAAAAAGTTCCCCTCACCCAGGACAGCATACTGAGTGACCCCATCGTCTGCCATCACAGCCAGCTTTCCCTCTTTAATAATGTACATTTCATGGCCCACATCTCCTTTTCTACACACATACTCTCCAGGGCTGTAGACCTATGGGAAGGAGAGTCAACGCAGTGTAACATACCACATAACATTAGCCTTTGACCTCAGACCGCTTCATCCTTGCTCTCTAACCTGTGGGGTGAGTTTGAGCACCAGCTCCTCTAGCAGGCTGCTTTCACAGTTCTGAAAGATGGTGACCTTAGAGAGGGTGGGCAGGTGCACGCTCACGGCAATGGCTGTCTGCAGTGTGACTGGCAGCTGCCAGAGGATTTCGTTCTCCCTTGTGATCTTCCTGTTACAGAGAAGAGAGCTGCACTAACAAAAGCATTCCAGTTCAAAATGATACACACACACAACCTGTTACCATAGATAAAAAGGTATTTACATGACAAACAAACCATCTGATAGCCTTTTAACTGTGATTCTTGGGAAATTATTTCACAAACTGTATTGTGTATTCAGTTGTGATTACAGTGGTCTTGTGTAACCACAAGAAATTTTCCTATACGGCCCATTTAAGCCTATAAGAATCTCTGATAACTAGAAATGGATGTTTTTAAAGAAAATCACCAGGTTATCCCATTCCTATAATGCATGCTTACTCAAAGCATAATATATTTAGTGGCACAGCATGTTCTATAATGATACTTTATGATTAAAAGTCTAGAAGTTACCCTCTGATGTTGTAAACTGAATGTGGGAGGAACCCTTAAAAAGATACCACCGCTTTATGAGGAATTTTGAGGATTGGCTTTTTTTCAATAGCTGATATCTTTTATTTTAGTGTAGCTGTATAACAGTGGTCTTATAACATGTGATCTATGGCATTCATTTTAGGCTTTTTGCTTTTACAGTTTTATTATATACTTATTATATAATAATATAATAATTATATACTTATGCTTGTGCTTAGAATTTAACCTACAGATCAGTGGCAACTTTAAAAAATCATAAATTCTATTCATCCAATGAGGCTAAATGATGCAGTGCTGTCCTTTTAGAGTACTGAATAGCACAATAACAGATTCAGTTCTAGATTCCAGCCAGGAAGCCCCTTTAAAAAAGCAGACGCACTTGTTGATGTGTAGATGCTGGTACCAGCCATTTACGCGGGCCTGCAGCTCTTTGCTGACTGTCCGGCTACGCAGGTAACCCTTCACCAGCTCATGATTGGGGAAAAACACATTGTCTCTATTTTGCAGGTTCATGATCACATTGCTTACACTTCCCACAACAGTGGCAAACACCAGCACTGCAATCAACAGATCAGCAATCATGAAAAGGTACTCCTCCATACATTGTGGATGAGGGTTGTCTCCCACTGTGGTAAGGATCAGTGTGGAGAACCAAAAGGAATAGAAGTACTGACGTCTCATGGAAGCAAACTCAGGGTCTGAGATGTTGGGGTAGACCCATATGTCAGTACCAAAGCCAATGTAGCTGGAGAGCGAGAAGTAGATGCATGCGTTCCAGTGGATGAGGATGAAAATGAGGATCATAAGCTTAGAGATGCGAAAGATGTTAGGGTAAGCAGTGTGGGTCTCCATGTGATCCAAAGCCTCTGACATGCGGGGTGACCGCAGGAAACGGTTAACACGCACCAGAGGCGTGTTTATGCCCAGCCGCAAATACAGCAGATCAGTAGGCAGTAGGGAGGCCATGTCCCACAGAAAACAGGATGAGTGCAGGTAACGTTTTTTAAGACGGGACTGATCTCTCACCAAAATACCCTGCTCGAGAAACCCTGTGGAGTACAAAACAACAGTTCAATGTGATAGGTCTTAGGAACATTTTCAGGTTCTTTATATTTTCTTGTGTTTCAGATTCATTTCAAAATGCATTCAATCCACCAATCTCTACAAAATGCTTTAAAAGTTTTTGGAGTGTTTTCATAATGTATTAAAAATAAAAATGTCATAACACATTTACATAAGTATTCAGACCCTTTGTAATGGCAGTAACACTTAATCTTTGGTGCTTCCTATTTCTATTATTGGCCTGAGAGATGCATTTAAAACTTATTTTGAGTCCACCAATGCTGAATTCAGAGGACATAATTAGAGTGTCACAGTTGACGGTGTATATAAAAGTGAAAACCTAGCTATTAAATTAAGGGAATTGTTCGCAGACCTGTGAAACAGGGTTGTGTCAGGATACAGATCTGAAGCAGGGAACAAGAATTGGTACTGTTTATAATTTTGCACTTCGCACTTTAAAAAATGCTGCTTATTCAGCTTTACTGCTGCTCACACAGTCATTACAACACTGCTGTTCTATACATTCATGTACACACTGTTGCAATTGTTTTTGCACTGGCCATTGTCTTGTGTGCACTTGGTTGTCCTGTGCATATGGTTGAAATGACAATAAAACCTACTTGAACTTGAAAACATATGTAGCATTGAAATGGCCCAAGAGCACAGTAATTCGAGATGAAGGAAATTTGGTCAGACAGCTAACCTAAAATCACAATACACAATATGACACAATCACAATATTAATGAGATTCTGAGTTCATTTGTGGATTAGTGCAGTAGTCCATCAGTCATACCTTTATAGTAGAGTGTCCCGACTGAAGCCATTCCTCACTAAAGGATTGTGGTAGCTCACTAATAATTTGCCAGAAAGCACCTGAATGACTCTCTGACCATGATAAGCTAAATCCTCTAGTCAGATGAAAGGAAGGATATACTATTTGGCCACAGTTCCCAACATCAACTGGGACTGGGCAGGATAGAAGGGAAAAAAAGATTCATAAAAATATAGAGTAACTCTAAATACACTACAGAAACAACATACCACAAAGGAAACCTAGGAGTGGCTTTGGGAAAACTATGACATCCTAGAATGGTCCAGCTGAACTCTGGACCTGTACACAATAAACCATCTCTGGAGATAACAGAAAATGGCACAAAATTTCCATGCCATTCCCTAGACAATACAGGCAAAAAGAATTGGAGAAACTTTCAAAAGAACGGTATACCAAGCTTGTAGTGTCAGTCGATTGACTTGAGACTTGAGGCTGCTTCTGCTGCAAATATGCTTTACCCAAGTAGTCTGAATACTAAATACTTCTGAATACTTAAATATTTGGCATTTTAACAATATAATAAATACTAAATAGGATTGAATTTAAAATCATGTAAATGGTCATTTGTCTATGTCAAGGTTTGGTTGTTTTGTTCACGTTAGTGGGCGCTCTGTTCTGACTGAGCACACCTGAGCTCATGAAGGCACAGGTGTGCTTCATTGGGGCTGACTACTTAAGCCTCAATGAGTCAGAGCAGAGCGCAGTTCATTCTATAGGCAAAGCCTGAAGTTACGGGTGGTTCAGTTTCAGGTTTGTGTCTGGTTTTTGGTGACTTGTTTTGAATAAAAGTATGTCTTGGATCACTGGCTCTGCGCAGACGTCCTTCCTGCACCCCGCCACCGTGACAGTCTAAGGTTTTCAGTGTAACTAACCTGCTGCAAAAACTGGAGGGCTTTTTAAAAAATAGGTACGATTAAAATAAACCACATTATAATACTTGCATCTTTTTCATTGTTACACTTACCAGTGTGGACTTTGATGACAATGTCGACTACATAAACCAAGTCTGAGACGTAGTCTAAGGTCAGCCAAACTGCCAGGTATGTGTCCTCAGCTTCATTGAAACAGGCTCTTTTAAAAGAAGACAAGAGCTCTTGTTAAGTGTTTAGTGGTTATCTTAAAATTTGTCTCAGAAATGTGGAAGTTTAGAATTGAAATTTGAAAGACTTTTGTAGCATGCATATAGCATTAAGTCCATGTCAGAAGGATCTGATCTGTCTTTATTATCACCCTGAAATAATGTTTTCCCACCTGAGAATAATAGCAACCCAGTTGTAGATGACAGGAAAGATCATGACTTGCAACCAGCCATAGTAAAACTCTCCAGAGGGATCAACCACCCACTCCCTCCAGCTGAGTGAGAGAGAGAGAGAGAGTGAGAGAGAGATTGCTTTTTAAGCCTGCACATTACAATTAACATACTACATATATTATGTCAAAATATTTCTATAAAATACAACTATTATAAATTATTTTATCAAATAATATAAAATATATGGCCTTCACACAATTGTACTTATGGCAAAGTTTGAACATCATTGGTCAAATGGCATATTTTTATTTTCTTGGTTTAAATAACATATACTCTAAAACAATTGCAAATTGCATTTGACCCTTACATAAAAAATGAATTAAACACTCTTTAAATACAATTCAGCACATAATATGACTACATATAAAAGAAACTAGGGCACATTTTAGACTGTTCATTAGTGGAAAAATATGTTTGACCAGATGCCCTTTCATGTCATGTGTGATCACGGGTTGGAAAAAAATATTTAAAATATTAAATCTTCCATAACACAACCAAAAGTTTTTCTCCATACCTTGATTTCACTTGCATGTGAGCTAACCAAAGCTTTTACCTGCACTTGATGGTACTGATAAATCATAACACACTATAAATTACAAACATGGAGAGCACAAAGGCTGTGTGGTCATTTTTTAATGTGTTAAGTTACTTTACATTAACATTGTAGCTGCAATGCAAAACTGATGAAGCAAACTTTGAAAACAGACATGTAACTAAATGACTAGGTTTGAGGATCAGGAAATATTGTAGGGAATATTGAATATAATTTTTTTCAATAAAATATCACTTTAATTTAATTCCTAAAATTGTGAGAATGTGGTTCTTATTATATGTCTCAAATTTAAGACAACCCAGTTACTAATGTTGCTAATTCAATAAACTATTCATTGAATATAAAAATATAAAATATGATAGACTGGGGACCTGTCCAGAGTGTTTCTATACCTTTTACCCTTAGAGAACTGATATAAGGTCCTGCAACCACCTCGTTCCCCACTCAAGATAAGTAGTTACTGTGATGAGTGAGTAGCACAATGCAAACCAAGACTCAAACTACCCAAGTGAGGAATGAAAGCCTGAACCTTGCTGCTCACTCTTTTTAAAGTGATGTAACATGATTCTAACACAGAAACACTCACTTCACTTTCGCCTTCTTGTCTTTTTTCTTCTCTTCAACATGATCTTGTGCTTTCTCTTCTTGTGCTTCTCCATCCTTTTTCATGCGATACCAATTAAAAAATTTAGTCCAACGACTCATTTTAGCTTACAGTAATGTGTCAATACTAATCAGGTAGACAGGTGACTGAGCAAGCTCCTAAAATTAAACCCACATGTTTAGAACATTCTCCCACACATTCGCTCATATTCCTCCATCTAAAGCAAACAGTATAGTGTTTTCCATTCTGCATGTCTGCATTTCTCTCAGCTAGAGACTAGAGACCGTTTGGCCTCTTAAGTCTCCCTTCGTAAAAACAAGAGGCTCAGCTGAGCAGCACAGGTGATGTTGGTTGCCATGGAATCAACTCCCTGGTGGCTCCACAGGTAAGCAGTTTCCTCTCAATGACCCAGCATAACTCCTATAAAACAGTACAAACCTCATGACAGGTAATGAGAGCAGCGCAGATGGCTTTTCCACCCTTTATTCTTCTGTCAGAAATTTGTATAATGTATGCTGTGCTAGACGTTTGAAAGAAGTGTGTATTAATCTGTCACTTTTCACATTATAGAACAGGTTTTCTGATTCTGAAGTGTTAGAGGATAATCCTCCACTCTGATGACTATTATAATAATAATAACGATAACAACAACAACAATATTATTATTGTTGTTGTTGTTGATGATAATAATAATAATAATAATAATAATAATAATAATACTCCCTGCGATGGGCTGGCGACCTGTCCAGGGTGCGTCCCCCGTCCTCGCCCTGTGTGCGCTGGGTTGGACACCGGCACTCCCCCGCGACCCCGTTTGGGACAAGCGGCAGATAATGGATGGATAATAATAATAATAATAACAGGCTCAAATGGTTCTTTGCATAGTTACAGTCATCTCCAAAGTTATAATAAAAAAAAATATTAAGTCTTAATGGTTAATCAAATTAAACTTTAAACATGATTATATGAAAAAAAAGATTTTTTAACATTTACTTTAAGTCAGATTGGTGTAGGACAACAAGAACAGCTCAAATGTTTTTTAATTTGTATTAATTTTCAACCAGGGTGCTCTGAAAGACTTAGGCAGTCATCCATGACATTTTGCTTTTACTGGGGTATGAATATGAGGTGACACAAATGCTAAATTCCATTAGTCCATTATCATTACAGGAAAGGTTAAAGAATGCAATAACAAAATTAAACAAAAGTGTGCTGTTATTAAGTGATTGTGATTATTTGTCATTGTGATACACAGCCCACAGTGAACCACAATGATATGCATTCTCTGCATTTAACCAATAGACACATGTGCATCAGGGGCAGCCATGTCCAGCGCCCCGGGAGCAGTGATGGGGACAGTACCTTGCTCAAGGGTACCTCAGGGCAACCTACTGTTCTGGGAATAGAATTCATGACTTTCTATTCCTGAGGCCTTGTCCCTAATTACTAGGCCACCACTGTCTTAAAAACGAAATCCCGCATGCCTGAAGGTTTGGCTGAAAGAAGACATTATTGTATTTTACTGCCACTAGGCATATTTTGCATAGGTCCATGCCTGGTACTATGTAATGTGAGGTGCCACTGCACTGACCACATTTTAAATGCTAAACATTAAGCATGGAGTGATACAGCACTGCCATTCTGATTGCATGTCGCTCCCCACTTCCCATTCCTGCAGAGTCCAAATACTGGTCATTATTAAAGCTGTGGAAAACACAACGTTGCTTACAGACAACTAAACATGTCAAAGACAAAGGTTAGACTATGTAAAAAAAATTAAAATGTAAAAAAAAAAAATTTAAATATATTTTAGTAAATGCTAAACCCCAAATGGTGTCAGGTATATTGCTGCATTAAACAACCAGAAAATATAATGTAGTTTTAATAAGTGGTAATATGTTCTGAGATCCATCATGTGATTGTCTTTTTTGATCCGCAATGAGTTTTAAAAATTGTACAATGACTGAAAGCAAACATAAAAAATAGAACTAACACTTCCCAATTGTAATGGCTTAGAGGACATTTAATTTTAGATCTTTTTTAACATTAGTCATGGGTCCTTTGTTAGAATTGTAAATGGGGAAATGATGTGTGTTGACCACACTGTAAAATAGCTAGTTATGTCATCAAAGACAAGATTTGAAAATATTTAGTAATATCTAAAAAAAAAAACATGATCTGACTTTCATTTGGTTCCTCCTTCTCAAGCACATCTAAACCCTGCAGTTCAGAATTTCTTCGCCAGCTGAGGTTGTTGATTGATTGTCAGTTAGCACTCTGGCACGTAACCTTGCTGTTATTTTTGATTCAAATCTTTCATTTAATCCCCATGTTAATGCAGTTGTGAAGACATGCTTCTTGCAACTTCAGAATATTGCCAAACTACGGCGTTTTCTGTCAACGGAAGACATGACGAAAGTAGTACATGCATTTGTATACAGTAGATTAGATTACTGTAATGCCCTACTTTCTGGAAGCTCTACAGCGCATTCAGAACACAGCCGCTAGGATTGTTAGCAGGAGCAGGAAGTATGACCACATAACTCCCATACTCTTCTCGCTTCACTGGCTTCCTGTTAGGTACAGGGCTGACTTCAAGGTCCTCCTCTTAACCTACAAGGCACTTAAAGGTCTTGCCCCAATATACCTAACTGAACTGCTTAATGCCTATACACCTAACCGCCCACTTAGATCCCAGAATAAAGATCTTCTAATTGCCCCTCGCATAAATAAATGTATTGGTGCACGAGCTTTTAGTTACAGGGCCCCTAGATTATGGAATAGCTTTCCTGCTTATGTACGGGATGCCGAATCAGTCTCAGTCTTTAAATCACGGCTGAAGACTTACTTTCTTAGTTTAGCTTACCTGCACCAATCACCATAGTGCACCACTACTAATGTTGCTGGTGCTGCTGTACATGCCATTGCACTGTATTGCTTCCTTTCTGTGTCTGTCACTACTGGATCCTGTTCATTACTGACCATCCCCATTCCATTTCTTTCCCCACATGTCCGGGGGGGCCTGCTGTGGTCATTGCCTGAGTCCAATACCGAACTCCCAACTGGTCTGTGCTGTGCATCTGATGCGCCAAGGGATCCTGGCAGCTCACCGGTACCTGGGGCCACGCTCGACTTGCTGAGCTTGGGACGCAGCTTAGGACTCTGTGCTGATCCTGGGGTTAAACCCAAACTAACTTTGTACTGCTAGTATACCCAAGGGGGTTGGGTAGCCAGTCAACCTTGGACCCTCAGAGGTTTTTTTTTCTCCACACAGTGGAGTTTTTCGTTCCTCTCCTCCATAGTCGTCTGGCTTTAACTTCTAGCCTTCAGTTTTTAGACCATGACTATAACCTATGTCTACCATCTATGTAAAGTGCTTTGGGGCAACTCTGTTGTGAAAGGTGCTATACAAGAATAAATTGAATTGAATTGAACCTATTATACCTATTATAACCTATTATAACAGATCATTATGGATTAGATTTCTCGACTTTTACAGAAGATGGATGAATATTGGATTCCCCAAACCTCCAGAATACCTCTCCAGAATAAACAATCAGAACAGTCAAAGTGGTTCATTTAAAACTATATATTTTTAGGTGCAGTAGTAAGTGCTGTTGCCTCGCAAGCTCCTGGGCTCGATTCCCAGCAGGGACGACCCAGGTCTTTCCTGTACGAAGTTTGCATGTTCTCCCATTGTCTGTATGGATTTCCCTTGGCTTCTCAGTTTCTTAACCGACTCCAAAGATATACCCGTCAGGATTATTTAAGATGCTAAACGTTTGTGTTTCTGCTCTGTGAAAGCAACCTGTCCAGGGTGTTTCTGCCCTTTGGGAATGAGTGCTGGGAAGGCCCCTCGACCCTGGTTAAGATGTGCGTCTCTGACAATGGACAGATAAGAGAAACTCATCAACTCAGATTCCATTACATTGGTGAAGATTGGAAACATGGGGGCGTGGGTATCGAGACATTTTTCCTAATTCTACTGTGACGTATCGAGTAATTTTTCCTAATTTTACTATGACGTAACGAGACATTTTTTCTAATTTTTCTTTATATTTGCTTATAGTTTGTTATAGTATAGTTTTATAGTATAGTTTAAAGTGCACGCAGGGAATTGGGGAGATTTGAGGAGGAGCCCTTTGAACAGACGGCGGCTGCTGTTCGTGGTTAGCACCGCTAGGAGGGCTGTGTTTGTCCTGAGCAGCGCGCTTTCCGACGTCAGCACGTCCCCTGCGTGAGTGTGTTGTGTGTGTGTGTGTGTTAGAGAGAAGATGGCTGCGGAACGGGCGAGTCTGGAGCCCCAGATTTGATGGCGGAGGGAAACCTGGACACTGCAGAGAGACAGAAGGTGGAAACGCGCGTGGGCGTGTGTGTGTGAGAGTGTGTGAATGTGAGTGTGTGGGTGGGCTGTCGCTGGAGCGCTGACCCTTGATCGGTCTGTCCTGCCTTTAGCGTAATTATTGCGGGGACATCCCATCTTCCGTCCAGCCTGAGGATCCGGCGAGGACAGAGCTCACCTGATCTGCAGGTCCGTCTCAGAGTGGGACACTGTCTCACCGGGGACATGACTGTTATCAGTCTTTTCTCGGACAGAGGACACGGTCTCACTGGGGAGAGGACAGATCTTAGAGGGAGGACACTGTCTTAACGGGGAGATGACTGTTATCTGTTATTTCTGAGACAGAGGACATTGTCTCAATGGAGAGAGAACTGTTACCAGTCTTTTCTCAGATAGAGGACGCTATCTGACTGGGGAGAGGACTGTTCTCAAAGAGAGGACTCTGTCTTACTGGGGAGAGGATTGTTATCAGTCTTTTCTTAGACAGAAGACACTATCTTACCAAGTAAATGACTGTTTTCAGTCTGTTCTCAGAGAGAGGACAGACAGTACTCAGAAAAAGACAGACACACACACACACACACACACACAGGACAGTGTGTTTATAGTCAGTGTGTTCTCAGAGAGAGGACGGTGTGTCTGTAGTGTGTGTGTTCTCAGAGAGAGGACGGTGTTTCTGTAGTGTGTGTGTTCTCAGAGAGAGAGGACGGTGTGTCTGTAGTCTGTGTGTTCTCAGAGACAGGGCGGTGTGTCTATTCGGCGTGTTCTCAGAGACAGGGCGGTGTGTCTGTATTCAGGTGATCTTAGAGACAGGGCGGTGTGTTTGTATTTGGTGTGTTCTGAGAGAGAGGACAGTGCGTCTGTAGTTTGTGTGTTCTCAGAGAGAGGGGGGTGTGTCTGTAGTCGGTGGGTTCTCAGAGAGAGGGGGGTGTGTCTGTAGTCGGTGGGTTCTCAGAGAGAGGGGGGTGTGTCTGTAGTCGGTGGGTTCTGAGAGAGAGTGGAGGGACAGTGTCTCTGGGGCGGGTGTATTCTTGGAGAGAGGAGGGAAAGTATCGCTGGGACAGGTGTATAGCTGTGGGCTGGGCTGTCAGTGTGGGTCCCGCATGCTGGAGCTGCTGCAGAGTTGAAGGTGGAGCGGAGAGTCAGGCTGCAGCCGGAGGGCTCTGTGTGTGTGTGTGTGTGTACCACAGTAATGTCTCCGGGTCCTGCTTTCTGGAGAAAAAGGTTCCCCTACTGACATTTCACAGTTTAATTTTCAGAAGGGAGTGTGTGTGTGTGTGTTTGTGTTGTATCTGTAGTGTGTGGGATGTTGTTTATATGAGGTGTGTTACTGTAGAGGTAGAGGGGTGTGTGTGCGTGTGTATCTCACTGAAGGATGTTGTAACTATGTTCTGTAGTTTTGGTCTGGTATGGGTTGGTGTTGTCAGTTTGCTGGTTGACCAGCGAACAGAAAACTTTATTTAAAGCTCACATGTGCACACACACAGACACACACATCATCATCCTCATATAGGAGAAATGGAAACAAGATAGCTGTAAAAAGTATCAATATTTTTAGAAATCTTTTAAAATATATACACAACACTGTGTAAAAGTCTTGAGCTCCCTCCGGTTTATCCATATTTACCTTCTAAAAAGCCAGACTTTTTGGATTTTAATGCATTTTAATGTATTGTAGAGGAATAGGCTTCCTGAAGGACAAAGATACCTGGTTCTTGATCACTTTCAGTTGCAGAAACAGTGCGGCATCATCTTGACAGAAAGTGGAACAAAAGGCAGGCAGCGTCCAAGATAGAGCTTGGGAACGTCCTCCAAGAAGCCTGGAGAACTATTCCTCAAGACAGCTTAAAGAAATGACCGGTACGAGAGGGTTGAAGAATAATTGTGGATGGACCAAATCTTGGCTTTAAAGCTGGGTAGAATTATTCACATAATACACACGTGCTGTATTTCCATGAGTGTTCGCACATGTTGGAATAAATCACTGTATCTGTTGCGTTAGTATGTGTTGGCAGAAAACAAGGGATTCAAGACTTTTGCACAGAACGTATATGAATGTGTGTGAAGTTATTTGTCACTTTGAAAGCAGCACACAATGAACAATAAAATGCTCTGCATTTGACCCGTACAAACGTGCAGCAGAGGCAGCCATATCCTGCTCCCAGGGAGCAGTGATGGGGACGGTACCTTACTCAAGGTTACTTCAGGTCAACCTACTGATCTGGGGATTGAACACAGCCATCTGGTCCTGGGGCCAACTCCCTTAACACTAGGCCACCGCTGCCTCAATGTGCATATGAGTCAGTTTCTAAAAATGAAATGGGAACTGCAGTGTTGAATCGCCACTGGAAATTCTTTTTAGGCTCAGACCTAAACTGTTCCTGGGCTGGAATGGAGGACCAACAAGGTTAATTTCCTTTGGATATTTTAGACTCCTGAAGTAGGACTCAGGTTTTATGTCCTGTGAAAGTAAAGGCTGTCCATTTGCAATCCAGTTTTGTGAGTCGGTTCTGAGTAGCTCAAACCACAACACAAGTCAGTCTCAGTGAGCAGGGAGTAATAAAGTAGAATGGAAGGCACTTTTTTTTATTTTCTTCTCTCATAGTTGGTCTTTCAGTTGACAGATTGTGACAGTGCCTAAGGCGACACCAATCTAACTGTATGGTGCATCTCTCTCTCTCTCTCTCTCAATTAGCTCACTCTCCTCTTTTGGTCATTCATCATCCCATCCCACATGCGAGATGAATGATCACATGACCTGCTTCCACTGTAAATTTCCATGATCAGGTAGTGCTGTGCAGTGCTTTAAGTGGTGAAATTTTCCTGACACATTGCAATTATTTTGTGATATTTTCATGATGCTTGCATTAATAAGGGATTCCAAAGGATTAATATTAAGGATTGTACACTCCATGCAGAGCAAAAGAAAGAGATGCCCAGTTTTCTTCTCTTTAAACCACACCACTGGCATATAATATTAGATTTATGGATGGTCCAAGCAACATTTCAGGATCTGTTGCTATTTTTGTATGAGTAAATGAAATGTTATTCTCAAAATCACACTTAAGTCAAGTCAAGTCAAGTCAAGTAGGATTTTATTGTCATTTCAGCCATATACACAGTACACAGTGAAACGAAATAGCGTTCCTCCAGGACCCTGGTGCTACACACAAGACAAGACAAGACACAAGACAACATAAGACACAACACGGGGCAACAAGTGCGGACAAGACAGACAAGACAGACAACAACAGACGGCACGACAGACAGTACATTCATCCGTGGAAGGCTGCAGTGTTGTGGAACAAAGCAGCCCAGGCACATTATGGTGTAGCAGTGTGGTGGAGCGGTGTTACTGTATTTAAAGTGCAAGAGTGCAACACGAGATAAATAAATAAATACAGAATGAAAAGTGGAGGAAGTGGTGGGTGAAGTGGTGGGTTTAAGAGGTTTGTATTATTGGTGGGTTTTTAAGAGTCCATGATATTGGTGGATCCAGAGTTCAACAGTCTGATGGCCAGGGGGAAGAAACTATTTCCCATCCTGGAAGTGGAGGCCCGTATGCTGCGGAACCTTTTCCCGGATGGCAGGAGGGAGAAGAGAGTGTGGGAAGGGTGGGAGGGATCATCCACAATGCTGGTTGCTTTGCGGATGCAGCGAGCGGTGAAAATGTCTTGTACAGAGGGCAGAGAGACCCCGATGATCTTCTCAGCTGTTCTCACTACCCGTTGTAGGGACTTGCGGTCTAAGACGTTGCAATTCCCATACCAGGCAGTAATGCAGCCGCTCAGGATGCTCTCGATGGTTCCTCTGTAGAAGATGGTGAGGATGGAAGGTGGGAGATGGGCTTTCCTCAGTCTGCGCAGGAAGTAGAGGCGCTGCTGGGCTTTCTTTGTGATGGAGCTGGTGTTGAGGGACCACGTGAGGTTGTCGGTGATGTGAACACCAAGAAACTTGGTGCTCTGGACCAACTCCACAGGTGAGGTGTTGATGATAAGTGGAGTGTGGTCCCGACGTGATCTCCTGAAGTCAACAACCATCTCTTTAGTCTTGTCGACGTTCAGAGACAGGTTGTTGGTTCTGCACCAGTCCGTCAGCTCTTGTATCTCCTCTCTGTAAGCTGCCTCGTCTCCACCGCTGATCAGACCCACCACGGTTGTATCATCAGCGAATTTGATGATGTGGTTCGAGCTGTGCTTGGCTGCACAGTCGTGGGTCATCAGTGTGAACAGCAGTGGGCTGAGCACACAGCCCTTGGGGGCTCCTGTGCTCAGTGTGATGGTGTTGGAGGTGCTGCTACTGATCCTGACTGACTGGGGTCTCCCAGTCAGGAAGTCCAGGATCCAGTTAGAGAGGGAGGTGTTCAGGCCAAGCAGCCTCAGCTTCTCACTCAGGTGCTGAGGGATGATGGTGTTGAATGCTGAACTGTAGTCGATGAACAGCATTCTGACGTAACTGTCCTTTCTGTCAAGATGAGAAAGGGCCAGATGGAGGGTGGTGGAGATTGCATCGTCCGTTGAACGGTTGGGACGATACGCAAACTGCAGGGGGTCTAGTGAGGAGGGGATCTGGGACTTGATGTGCCTCATGACCAGCTTCTCGAAGCACTTCATGATGATGGGTGTGAGTGCGACGGGACGATAGTCGTTGAGGCAGGAGATGGATGGTTTCTTAGGCACTGGAATGATGCTGGTGGTCTTGAAGCACCTTGGAACAACAGTGGTGCTCAGAGAGGTGTTAAAGATGTCAGTGAGAACAACTGCCAGCTGTTCTGCACATCCTCTGAGCACTCGACCTTGAATATTGTCTGGACCGGCAGCTTTCCGTGGGTTGACTCTGAGAAGAGATCTTCTCACCTCGGCTGTGGTCAGACGGAGAATCTGGTCGTACGGAGGAGGGGTGGTCTTCCTCATTCTCGTGTCGTTCGCTGCATCAAACCGTGCGTAGAAGTGGTTCAGCGCATCTGGGAGGGAGGGGTCACCGTCACAGGCAGGTGGAGATGTCCTGTAGTTGGTGAGGGCCTGGATGCCCTGCCACATGCGCCGTGTGTCACCAGTGTTCTTGAAGTGGCCATGGATTCTCTCTGCGTGAGCTCGCTTCGCCGCTTTGATGGCCCGAGACAGGTTTGCCCTCGCTTTTCTTAGGGCGGCCTCGTCCCCTGACTTGAAGGCCTTGTCCCGGGTTCTTAGGAGTCTGCGCAGCTCCGCGGTCATCCATGGCTTTTGGTTGGGTCGTGTTATGATGAACTTGGAGACAGTAACATCCTCAATGCACTTGCTGATGTAGCCAGTCACTGAAGCTGTGTACTCCTCCAGGTTGATGGAGTCACCGTAGGTTGCAGCCTCCCTAAACATGTCCCAGTCTGTGCGTTCGAAGCAGTCCTGAAGAGCAGAGATGGCTCCTGTGGGCCAGGTCTTTACTTGCTTCAGGGTGGGTCTCACGCGCCTGACGATGGGTCTGTACGCTGGGATCAGCAGCACAGAGATGTGGTCTGAGTGTCCGAGGTGGGGGCGGGGCTCCGCACTGTACGCGCCGGCCAGGTTTGTGTAAACACAGTCCAGCGTGTTTTCCCCCCTCGTTGCAAAGTTCACATGTTGATGGAATTTAGGGAGAACTGACCTGAGATTTGCATGGTTGAAATCTCCGGCAACAATAAATAATCCGTCTGGGTGGTAGTTTTGGAGTCCGCTGATAATTCCATAAAGTTCAGCCAGCGCGCTGTTAGCATTAGCGCTGTTAGCGCTAGCGCTGGGTGGGATGTATACCGCCGAAATAAACACTGTAGAGAACTCCCTGGGCAAATAAAACGGTCTGCACCTGACTGTTATCACCTCCAGCAGTGTTGTGCAGTGTACTGAGACCAGCACAGCGTTTGTACACCATTGTGTGTTTACGTAAACACACAGCCCCCCTCCACGGGTCTTTCCGGACAGAGCGGAGTTTCTGTCCGCACGAAACGCGGAGAGTCCGGCGAGCTGGATGGCGGTGTCCGGAACGCTGGCGCTGAGCCATGTCTCCGTAAAAACAAAAACACAGCAGTCTCTGTACTCACGCTGGGTGTTCAGCTGGAGTCGTATACAGTCCAGTTTATTATCCAGGGAGCGGACATTGGCGAGGAGGACGGACGGGATAGCCGGTCGGCTAGCGTTAGCCTTGAGCTGAGCCCGGACCCCAGCACGCTTGCCGCGTTTCTGTTTCCTCTCACACCGCTTCCTATGTCCTCTCAGTCGGCCAGGTTCAGCAGGCGATCTCGGGGACTGAAGGCCTGGTCTTCTCAGCACGCCGAGCTCCAGTAGCGTTGTTCGGAGAGTCGCTGGAAGACTGAATCCTGACTGATTCCTGAGCTCCAGCAGTGTTTGGCGGTTAAGTTTAAGAGCATTCACGGATGTGACGCTCATGTGCAAGTCTTACGGTGAAAAGTAGTCGGATGAAAGACTTTTTACAGACTTTAGCACCAAAGTTTGGACCCCGGAGCGGCTGCTGCGTGTTACCGCGCCGCCATCTTGGGTTCATTTCGGACCTCTGCATTTTACCCATGCACACTCAAACCCGTGCAGCAGTGGGCAGCTATTGAAAGCGCCCGGGGAGCAGTGAGGGGGACGGTACCTTGCTCAAGGGTACCTCAGGGCAACCTATTGGGAAGGGGTTTGAACCCCCGATCCTCCGATCATGCGGCTAACGCCCTAACCGCTAGGCCACCGCTGCACCGCTGCTTAAAAGCAATACTATTCAAAGAAGGTACATTGTGAAGTAATATTTGAGCTGTCTGCCTGATGGAACCAGTGATACGATACTATCGTGATCTTTTGTCCTTTCAGTTTAGCTGTGGCTTGAGATTTACGAGGTCCTATGTTCTCTTGTGGATTTTATCAGCAGTGTGTTTAGAGTGGACATATGTACCAAATTGAAAGAATATCTAACACATGTCTAATACTATGAATTAGTATTGAATAATAATTCAATATTTGACGCTGATATTATCAGAATCATTTTACAGAAAAATAACACAATACTACACGGTTCATTTTTAATAATTTTTTTGACATGGGTAGGGAACTTTACAGTCCGTTGTGCTTTCACAATGAAAGTCACTTCACTTTCACTTTAAAATGGAGAGAAGACTTGAAACATTTAAATTGAAACATTTAATATTTGATTCTGGAATGACTAAGACATGCTGAGATTTCTTAGATCAGCTTATGAATGAGAAAATCCTCCTTTTTTTATCAAATTGCACTTTTTTTATTAGCTAAAGCACATTTATCAGCAATCCTCATTCAGTTTATTAGTTACTGACAGAGAAACTGCTGCATCTCATCTCCTAGGTGTATTAACTGATTCAGAGTAAGTGTGTTTAATTTCACAGAAAGAAGATCTGTGAAAAAGAAGTTGTGGTGGGTCAAACGAACATTAAGCTGAAACAGTGCAGCTGAACTATGGGAAATGTTGGAATCAGCCATAATTGGTCCTGGAATTCATGTTCTTGGTTCACTCAGCATTACTAAACCTGCACGGCAAAATGGTAATTCTTGTCTTAAATGTTGACTTTGGGTGCTGGAAAATTAAAATGACTGTTGGGTTAAATGAAACGAAGATTGAATGAGCTTAGTAAAGTAAAGCGCTGCCTTCTCTGGATGCTTGGAGAAATAAGCAATCAACTTCCTATACCACTCTTTTAGCCCTAATAGCCGTTCAGTACTGAACAACTAGAAAACAAATGTGGCGTTTTTAAAATGGTTAGTATTCACATGTATAGTGTGAAAAGGGTATCTAAAATAATTCTGCGTTATGATGCTATCTCCAGGCATTAAATATCTTAACTGTTTTCTGACAGTTGGAGTGGGTGTCGTCACTTGACTAAACTTACTTTGTCCTTTCCCATTTTAAAGCCATTTGTGGTGTGAAAGGGACTATTTTTGTCATTGTGAGTACACAGCACACAGTGAACCACAAAGAAATTACACCTCTGCATTTTACTCTTTACACTCACACATGTGCAGCAGGTGGCAGCTATTGAAAGTTCCCAGGGAACAAAGACTGGGACAGTACCTTGTTCAAGGGAGCTACTGGTCTGGGATTTGAACCCATTACCTTCTGATCCTGGGGCCAACTCCCTATCCACTAAATCACTGCTGCCCTAGTGCCCTAACACCTCATCATGTGAATGTAGTTTGTTCTGAGATCTCATCCAGACTTAGTACACGTTACATGGTGGTAGTTCTGTTTTGTTTAGTTCTTTCATCATTTGAAGGACACTCCCAGCTCAAGACGCCTGTTGTAGCCCTGCAGTTTCTGTTAGGACTTTGGCTCCTTGTTAAGTGTAATAACTGTGTCATCAAGCCATATACAGCACGGTGTTCAGAAACCCAAGCCACACTAAGAAACATTGGCTTCTGTTGATCCATTTGTCATTAACCTTCACACACATTTACACACACCCAAAAGGCTGTATTTTTCCTCTTGCAACTGCATGGTCTTGCTGAACTCATTCGAGTGTCAGGCTGACTGAACTTTGATATTGCTAACTCAAGGAATGTGACCTGCAAACACAATGAGTCTCTGTCATGATTTCTCTCTGCTTTTGTAGTTAACTCCTAATCTTCAACACTCAAAAAAATCATCTTGTACAGTGGCATTTCAGCCTCTCTGGATTTTGCTCAGCTCTGTCCATATCTTCTCCATTTTTAATTTCAGCTGTTTTAAGGTCAGCTGTTCTGAGCAACCAGGAGTTAATTATATGATGTTTGCTGAGCGGAACAAAATAAATGTGGTCATAAGGAAGTGCCTGTTTGATTTGAACTGGGCTGTTGCTTCTTTACAGCCTGTCGCTGTGCATTGTGCCCGAAAGCAGGCCACTTGCAGAAAATAGCCTGACCGTCCATGAGAGGCATGCAACCCCCTAGGTCAGCATTGTTGCTGTGACCTTTCCTGAGGAGACACCTTTTTTCCTTTGACCCAGTAGATCTCACTGTGAGACATGTTGGACAGTGGTGAGTTATTCTCTGGTAACTTGCTGATCTTAATGAGCAGGTTTGTATTTGTGAGGCTAAGTGGCCAAGTGATTCATGGTGACCTCAGGGCGAATGTTATTTTCTGAGACAATTCTCTTGTTCTGTATGTGTGGATTGTTTACACAGGCCTGCTTGTCATTTCTGCGATTGTCGAGTCTTCATTATAGCTCTGGTAGGCAAGTGTAGAAACCTGTTTATCATTCATGTGTTAAGTAAACAGATACAATCATGTTTGTCCATTTGACTTTGGATAAAGTCAGGATTTATATTTTCTGTATTATGTGTATAGGGAAGCGTTTACATACTAGAGTATTTTTCAATAATAATGGTAATATAATTATAGAAATTTCATACAAGAATATTTTTGAAACAATCTGTGTTCTCTTTTTGTTTTACAATTCTGATAAGCTGTATCCAATGCTATGTCTTTAAGAGATCCATGAAGACTGATTGGTTAGCACTTATGTGGCTCTTTGGCTCTTAGCATAAAGGCAGACTCTAAGCAATGGTTTCGACTTGGTCTCATCTTGTGAAAGTGTGAATGTTTTTTTGGTGTTCAGTTATTTCTACTTATAGTAAACAACCAGCATCAACATGGTGCCTTCACCAAATTGAACATCGTTATAATCTAGGTGGATTTATTCCCAGTTTGTTTATTTCATTTGTTTGTGTATTTGTGTATGTACTGGCGTATAGAGGCCTATCAGATGTCCATCTACCTGGAATTCCCATATCACGTGCACTCGGATGATGCACTCTGATCAGGACTTCCTTGCTGCTTGGGTAAATGTCCTGAGTGCATCATTAGAGCAGACCTCGGTCTTTCGTGTTATTAAACCCGCAACCCACCAACTAAATACATTTTTGGAACCCTCTCTGAGCACTTTTCTGCAGGTGAACCATCTCTCTCTCTGCAGTGAAGAGCCTCGCCTGCTTGAAAGACATTCAATCTGAATTATTCAGCACATGTCAAATAACGATACTGCATGCAGTGCTGAGCAAGAGTGAGCAGCACCCTTCTATAGAAAACTCCTTTCAGATACAAGGTGAATGCTGCACACCATTTTTTTTTTTGTCAACAAATGTTAAAAGAAATGTATGCATCAGCAGTGCTCTACGTTGCTTTTTGAGCAGTTAGTTGTTCCTGGATCTTGAAGAAAGAGTTTGGCTAAAAGTCCATTTCACTTGAAATCAGTACCCAAATCACCCCGTTTCTTTCTAAAATCCACCCCTTTCCTGCCCCTTCCTTAAAGTGAAAGTGAAAAAGTGAAAGTGACAACCCTTGTCATTGCAAGGTCACAGCACAGCACACAGTGAACCACAACGAAATTGGACCTCTGCATTTAACCCATGCACTCAAACACCGTGCAGCAGGGGGCAGCTATTGAAAGTGCCCGGGGAGCAGTGACGGCGATGGTACCTTGCTCAAGGGTACCTCAGGGCAACCTATTGGTGAGGCAATCGAACCCACAATCTTCCGATGCGGGGGCAACTCCCAAACCACTAGGCCATAATTAAGGCCATAGTTAACTGAATAGTTAAGTCAGTAATGCTGAGTCTGCTTAAAATGGAAAAATGCAGTGCGGTGCATTCATTCACTGGCTCACAATGAGCTATAAAACTGAATAAAACCTTGTCACTACAGACTGCTAATTTACACCACACTAGGGCTGTAGTGGACTGTTCTTGGATTAAATATCTCCATATTTTTTGAAAGTTATTGCCACAATAATGCCTTCTAGATCACCATTCCTCTTCCTGAGGCAGATTGTGAAAACAGGCCCTGTTGCCTACTCGCAGTGTTTAGCTAAACTGTAAAGTTTTCTTAATTTTATAGCTTCCAGTAAGTTTCACTGTGTCCTAAAGCACATTCACACTTAGTGAGTAAGAAATATGGAAAAGTTTTGGATGGTTAAGGCTTCTAGTATTAACAGTGTTAGCCTCTTTACATTTCCTCATTTAATTTGTAGCTGTTTGCATATTAAATAGCACATACTAAGTTTTGATTCCCTTTAAATGAATGCGTTAAGTGGAAGTGACTATTCCTGTCATTGTGAAACAGCACAGCGAGCACAATGAAATTCAACCTCTGCATTTCACCCATGCACACGTGCAGCAGGGGGCAGCTATTGAAAGAGCCCAGGGAGCAGCGATGGGGATGGTACCTTGCTGAAGGGTACATCAAGGCAGCCTACTGGTCTGAGGTGAGAAACCATGACCTTCTGATCCTGTGGCCAACTCCTTAACCACTAGGCCACCGCTGCCCCTGGTTAGGCCTACTTTTCTTGTGACAAGGCCCACTTTGATGTGGGCTACCAGTTCGTGTTTTGATTTGCTAAGGTTATGCAAAAGAATAGGTTTTTCTGAGGGTTTGTGGTTGTACGGCTCAGTAAGATATCACTGTTGGTAACTGAAATCACTAAATAGACAGCGGAGTCTCCAGGCTGCTGTAACATTAATAATGGCTCTGTTCATGGGAGATTCAGGCCAGCTTTGTGTTTATTTAAGTTACCTGCTTATCTTCAGCTTATAGGGGGAAACAATTCAGCAGCACTCTGCCAAGCACAAGCTAGAATCAAAATGTGGTTTGTAACTGGCCAGGTTTAAAGAAACACTTGACTTGACCTCTGTTTTACTGAATCTGTTATCAGGATGATTTGTTGTTTTGTAGGAAATGGGATGTTTGTATGTGTTTTGTGTTTTGTTTCAACATGTGTATTCACCCTATATGGAAATTGTCAGCTATATATACTGTGCAAAAGTTTTAGGCAGGTGTGAAAAAATGCTGTAAACAAAGAATGCTTTCAAAAATGGAAGTGTTAATCATTTATTTTCATCAATCAACAAAATGCAATGAATGAACAATAGAGAAATCTAAATCAAATCAATATTTGGTGTGACCACCCTTTGCCTTCAAAACAGCATCAATTCTTCTAGGTACACTTGCACACAAATTTTGAAGGAACTCTGCTGGTAGGTTGTTCCAGACATGACTGTGTTTCAATCTACGTGTGACATTGATGATCATCAGCACCTGTTTGGTAAAATTGGTTGATCATATACCTGATCAACCCTATCATATCCTACAAAATCCCTGACTTTGTGCAAGTGTACCTATAAGAATTGATGCTGGTTTGCAGATGATGATGATATTTGAGGATTATTCTTATCTTCACTGTTCTTCTTTTTATTATTTAACCAATAACAAGAGGCTGTGTGATGATTGGATTGGTGTGCTGTTGTAGGTGAAGGTGAAAAGCAGAAGGCCTCAGTGCCAATACCTCATACTATAGCACAACCTTCAGGATATTACTGAAATTGCATCAGTTCATGATTTGTGTAATTCAGTTTTGAGATTATGTTAAACACAAATGGGGGGTGGGGGGGGGGGGGGGGAACCTGAACGTACTTTCAGTCAGTTTCCCCCATATACACACGTGCAGCAGGAGGCAGCTATTTAAAGCGTCCGGGGAGAAGTGATGGGGACAACACCTTGCTCAAGGGTACCTCAGGGCAACCGAATGGACTGGGAATTGAACCCACAACCTTCTGATCCTGGGTTCAGCTCCCTAACCGGTAGGCCACTGCTGCCCCATTTGTAAAACTCATGCATGTAATACATCATCAGTAGCTCACATCACATTAAAGAACTAAACTAAAACTAAAACATCCTACAGTTTCATTAAATGTTGTCGTATTTTGGCTAATGTCCTTTAAAAAATATAGCGAGATTCATGCGTCTTGCTTCATTGATGTGTTTCTCCTCTGCTTTTGGCTAGTTTAAAGTGTGGTTTGATTAAAGGCGTCAGGTATACTTGCAGTATCTGAGCTGAAACAAGATTAGAAAATAAGGTGTCGGCCAAAAAAAAGGATCACTGCCACCTGCAGCTGGTGTAGACGGCTTTGCTATGGTTTCACCTTATATTGTTTATATGGCCAAGAAAGTGCCAAAATTAATACGTTTACAAAGAACAGAATTGTAAAAGATGTGTGAAGCCTGATGCTGTGGTCTGAGGATGTATTAAAGTAAATCAGGGTTTCTATTTTTTATGGCCATGGTTTGAATAAGATAAATAAATAAGTGGAGGCAGTTACTTTATTTCACCAAATCTGGGGCCTGTTATTACAGAAACCCTTTGTGATACCTGTCCAGGGTTTGGAATGACATTTATCATTATCATGTGTCACAATGTGGTTTTTGTGAGCATTCTGTGGGTATTGTCAGTACTTAATGTTTCATGATCTATTAATGAATTGTAGAATCTCTGGATCCTGTTTTACTGTTCTAACTTATGAAATGGTATAAACCAAACTGTGACATGTTGGCCATCAGAACATATTATTGAAATGTTTGCTATGTTTTCTATGTGGCCCAACATCACTCTGGGCAACCACCAGATATTTAATTTTTTTTACCTTTTAAAAAGCCAAATGTCCTGAGACAATATCGGAGAAAAACTAGTGTCACTACATTGTCATTTTTACTACTGCCATTCACAAAACACCAATTTATAGAATATTTTTCTGAAGAATAATGTTAGATATAAGAAGTTCTTTGATAGGCAGATAAGCACAAAAGCCTCATAACTTCTTTCTGGGTGTGATAAATTCTTTAAACCATGCAGATCATTCTGTAGATGAAGTTTTTTTTTTTTTCCTGCTTAATAAAAAAGTCTTATTGTTCTCTTCCAAACAGGCTGTGAATGAGAAGACTAGAAGGTGGAAAAGAGTACTTTGAGAGACCCAGTCTCAGAAACCCACGCCTCTCTCTGTTTCTCTCTCTCTCTCTCTCTCTCTAAGGAAATATGGAGCATTAGCTTTATAAGCCATGCAGTGTTAGAGGTAAGGATAATTTTTTTTTTTTCCTGCACTTTCACCAATTTCCAGGCAAGGACCGAATGAAATGTCTCTGTCACTGCACTGGAAATAATTTTAAATGATTAGACGCAGTTCCACAGGGGGGTACTCCTAACATTTTTTTTTAACCCTTTACTCATTACAAGTCCCTGAAAGTGGGAGTCTTTTCTAACCCAGTCCTCAAACGTTTTTTGATCGCTAACACACTTATATCATCCTCGTAAGACCATGAATACATAAATAACAAAAAATACATGTACAAGGGTTAGTATATCATTTTATGAACGTGTTAGTTGGTATTGGAACAGAATTGTGTGTCTGTTGTAAAAGATTTTAATATTCTGTTTCTTATAAAATTTGCTTTTCTCTCAAAGCAAACAAGCAAAACACTGCAGATGTCTTTGTAGCTAGCACTCCCTTATTTTTGCCAATTTGCTAATGACAATCCTGGAAACATGTATCATGTCCTCAATGTGACAAAAGTCTAGCAGGAATGTGGCCTTTTTTATTGGGTGACTTGTTAAATCAATTGATGTAGGATCATAAAGTTGGACTGGACATGTCTGATAAAACACACTGTTTAAATAAAAGCTAAAGTCCCATTTGATAGGGGAAGTTTTCAATCTCTTCACCAAAAAAGGTAGAAAGAAAAAAAAATGGTACAGGCTTCTTACATTAAATAAGAAAATCTAGTGTCTACATTTCTTATATAAATAAGAAATGGTATAACCTTCTCTAGGCTTTAGTAAAAACAGGGTTCTTCCAGTGCCCATTAAATTAGTACATTAACAGCTACAGTATCTCACAAAAGTGAGTACACCCCTCACATTTAAACATTTTTGTAAATATTTTATTATATCTTTTCATAGGACAACATTGAAGATATGACACTTTGATACAATGTAAAGTAGTCAGTGTACAGCTTGTGTAACAGTGTAAATTTGCTGTCTCCTCAAAATAATACACTGCCATTAATTTCTAAACCACTGGCAACAAAGGTGAGTACACCCCTAAGTGAAAAATGTCCACATTGTGCCCAATTAACCATTTTCCCTCCCTGATGTCATGTGACTCATTAGTATTACAAGGTCTCAGGTATTAATGGGGAGTTAAATTTGGGGTTATTGCTCTCACACTTTCTCATACTGGTCACTGGAAGTTCAACATGGCACCTCATGGCAAAGGACTCTCTTAAGGATCTGAAAAAAAGGTTTGTTGCTCTACATAAAGATGGCCTAGGCTATAAGAAGATTGCCAACACCCTGAAACTGAGCTGCAGCACAGTGGCCAAGACCATACAACGGTTTAACAGGACAGGTTACACTCAGAACAGGCCTCACCATGGTCCAAAGAAGTTGGGTGCACGTGCTCAGCATCATATCCAGAGGTTGTCTTTTGAAAATAGACGTATGAGTGTTGCCAGCATTGCTGCTGAGGTTGAAGGGGTGGGGGGGGGTCAGCCTGTCAGTGCTCAGACCATATGCCGCACACTGCATCTGCATAGCTGTCATCCCAGAAGGAAACGTCTTCTAAAGATGATACACAAGAAAGCCTGCAAACAGTTTGCTGAAGACAAGCAGACTAAGGACATGGATTACTGGAACCATGTTCCGTGGTCTGATGAGACCAAGATGAACTTATTTGATTCAGATGGTATCAAGCGTGTGTGGCGGCAACCTGGTGAGGAGTACAAAGACAAGTGTGTCTTGCCTACAGTCAAGCATGGTGGTGGGAGTGTCATGTTTTGGGACTGCATGAGTTTTGCTGGCACAGGGGAGCTACAGTTCATTGAGGGAACCATGAATGCCAACATGTACTGTGACATACTGAAGCAGAGTATGATCCCCTCCCTACGGAAACTGGGCCGCAGGGCAGTATTCCAACATGATAGCGACCCCAAACACACCTCCAAGACAACCACTGCCTCGCTAAAGAAACTGAGGGTAAAGGTGCTGGACTGGCCAACCATGTCTCCAGACCTAAACCCTATTGATCATCTGTGGGGCATCCTCAAACGGAAGGTGGAGGAGCGCACGGTCTCTAACATCCACCAGCTCCGTGATGTCGTCATGGAGGAGTGGAGGAGGATTCCAGTGGCATCCTGTGAAGCTCTAGTGAACTCCATGCCGAAGAGAGTTAAGGCAGTGCTGGAGAATAATAGTGGCCACATAAAATATTGACACTTTGGGAACAATGTGGACATTTTTCACTTAGGGGTGTACTCACTTTTGTTGCCAGCGGTTTAGACATTGATGGTTATGTGTTGAGTTATTTTGAGGGGACAGGAAATTTACACTGTTATACAATCTACATTCTATACAATCTATACGGACTACATTGTATCAAAATGTCATATCTTCAGTGTTGTCCCATGAAAAGTTATAATAAAATATTTACAAAAATGTTAGGGGTGTACTCACTTTTCTGAAATACTGTATATTCAGAACTAGTTATGGTCCATTGGTTTTGTTTTTTGTATTTTATTGTTAAATTTTTACTTGATTCTTTGTTATAGAGCTGAAGTAAACAACCCAGCCACTAGGGATGCACAAGCCAGTGTATTTCTTCGTGCCGGTCCCAAGCCCGGGTAAATGGGGAGGGTTACGTCAGGAAGGGCATCCGGTGTAAAACTTTGCCAAGTCAATATGCGGACAACGATACAGAATTCCATACCGGATCGGTCGAGGCCCGGGTTAACAACGACCGCCATCAGTGCTGTTAGCCTACAGGGTGCTGGTGGAAATTGGACTACTGTTGGCCGAAGAAGAGGAGGAAGGCATGTCCAGAGGGAGAAGGAGAGAAAGAAGGAGAGGAGAGTGGAAGTGAGGGTAGGGACTTTGAATGTTGGCAGCATGACTGGTAAAGGTAGAGAATTAGCTGATATGATGGAGAGAAGGAAGGTTGACATTTTGTGTGTGCAAGAGACTAGATGGAAGGGTAGTAAGGCCAGGTGTATTGGAGGGGGGTTTAAACTGTTCTACCATGGTGTGGATAGAAGAAGGAATGGAGTAGGTGTTATCCTGAAGGAAGAGTATGTGGAGAGTGTTTTGGAAGTGAAGAGGGTGTCAGGGAGGGTGATGAGTTTGAAGCTGGAAGTTGAAGGTGTGATAATGAATGTTGTTAGTGCTTATGCTCCACAAGTTGGTTGTAAGATGAAAGAGAAGGAAAAATTCTGGAGTGAGTTAGATGAAGTGATAGAGAGTGTACCCAGGGGAGAGAGAGTGATGATTGGTGCAGATTTTAATGGTCATGTTGGTGAAGGGAACAGAGGTGATGAGGAGGTGATGGGTAGGCATGGTGTCAAGGAGAGGAATGCTGAAGGTCAGATGGTTGTAGATTTTGCAAAAAGGATGGAAATGGCTGTAGTTAATACTTATTTTAAGAAGAGGGAGGAGCACAGGGTGACGTATAAGAGTGGAGGAAGATGCTCACAGGTGGATTATATTCTTTGCAGGAGGGTCAGTTTGAAAGAGATCAGAGACTGCAAAGTAGTGACAGGGGAGAGTGTAACTAAACAGCATAGGATGGTGGTCTGTAAGATGACCTTGGAGGTCAAGAAGAGGAGGAAAGTGAGGGCAGAGTCGAGGATCAAGTGGTGGAAGCTGAAGGAGGAGGACTGTAAGGTGGAATTCAGGCAGGAGTTAACACGGGCACTGGGAGGTGTTGAAGAGCTACCGGATTGCTGGGAAACTACTGCAGAAGTGATAAGGCAGACGGCTAGAAATGTACTTGGTGTGACATCTGGAAGGAAGAAAGAGGATAAGGAAACCTGGTGGTGGAACCAAGAAGTCCAGGAGTGTATTCAAAAGAAGAGGGAGGCAAAGAAGACATGGGACAGTCAGAGAGATGAAGAAAGTAGACAGGTGTACAAGGAGATGAACCGCAGGGCGAAGAAAGCAGTGGTGAAGGCCAAGGATAAGGTGTTTGGTGAATTGTATGAGAGGTTGGACAGTAAAGAGGGAGAAAAGGACCTTTACCGATTGGCTAGACAGAGAGACAGATCTGGGAAAGATGTGCTACAGGTCAGGGCGATTAAAGATAGAAATGGTAACGTACTCACAGGTGAACAGAGCGTGTTGAGCAGATGGAAGGAATACTTTGAGGAGCTGATGAATGAAGAAAATGAGAGAGAGAGAAGACTGGATGATGTGAGAAGAGTTAACCAGGAAGTGCAGCAAATAAACAAGATGGAAGTAAGGGCAGCGATGAAGAGGATGAAGAATGGAAAGGCTGTTGGACCGGATGACATACCAGTGGAAGCATGGAGATGTTTAGGGGAGATGGCAGTTGAGTTTCTGACCAGATTGTTTAACACAATCTTGGCAAGTGAGAAGATGCCTGAGGAGTGGAGACGAAGTGTACTGGTACCGATCTTCAAGAATAAGGGTGATGCACAGAGCTGTAGTAACTATAGAGGGATAAAGCTGATCAGCCACACCATGAAGTTATGGGAAAGAGTAGTGGAAGCTCGGTTAAGAAAAGAGGTGAGGATCAGTGAACAGCAGTATGGTTTTATGCCGAGAAAGTGCACCACAGATGCAATGTTTGCTCTGAGGGTGTTGATGGAGAAGTACAGAGAAGGTCAGAAGGAGCTGCATTGTGCCTTTGTGGATTTGGAGAAAGCATATGACAGGGTGCCTAGAGAGGAGTTGTGGTTTTGTATGAGGAAGTCTGGTGTTACAGAGAAGTATGTGAGAGTAGTTCAGGATATGTATGATGACAGTGTAATTGGTGAGATCTGCAGTGGGAGTGACGGATGCATTTAAGGTAGATGTTGGATTACATCAAGGATCAGCGCTGAGCCCATTCTTGTTTGCAATAGTAATGGACAGGTTGACGGACGAGGTTAGACAGGAGTCTCCGTGGACGATGATGTTTGCTGATGATATTGTGATCTGTAGTGAGAGTAGGGAGCAGCTTGAGGAGAACCTGGAGAGATGGTGATATGCTCTTGAGAGGAGAGGAATGAAAGTGAGTAGGGCAAAGACAGAATACATGAGTGTGAATGAAAGGGAGGAAAGTGGCGTGGTTAGGATGCAGGGAGTGGAGGTAACAAAGGTAGAGGAGTTTAAATACTTGGGATCAACAGTTCAGAGTAATGGCGAGTGTGGAAGAGAGGTGAAGAAGAGAGTGCAGGCTGGTTGGAATGGGTGGAGAAGAGTGGCTGGAGTGATTTGTGACAGACGCGTACCAGCTAGAGTAAAAGGGAAGGTTTACAGGACAGTAGTGAGACCAGCTATGTTGTATGGGTTGGAGACAGTGGCACTGACGAAAAGGCAGGAGGCGGAGCTGGAGGTGTCAGAGTTAAAGATGCTGAGATTTTCATTGGGTGTGACGAGGATGGACAGGATAAGAAATGAGTATATTAGAGGGACAGCTCAGGTTAGACGTCTTGGAGACAAGGTTAGAGAAGCAAGGTTGCGTTGGTTTGGACATGTCCAGAGAAGAGATGAGGAATATATTGGAAGGAGGATGTTGAAGATGGAGCTGCCAGGAAAGAGGAGAAGAGGAAGACCAAAGAGGAGGTTTATGGATGTGGTGAGAGAGGACATGCAGGTGGTCGGTTTGAAGCAGGAAGCTGCAAAAGACAGGAAGAAATGGAGACAGTTGATCCGCTGTGGCGACCCCTAAACGGGAGCAGCCGAAAGAAAAAGAAGAAGAAGAAGAAGAAGAGCTGAAGTAAACTCAACTACCTGCAGAAGTGAGGCACAGCACACAGTGAAATTCAACCAAATGCAACCCCTTCTTTTCACCCATACACATTGTACAGCAGGAGGCAAGCACCCAGGGAGATGTGATGGGTACTGTACTTACAGTACCTTGCTCATGGGTACCTCAGGGCAACCTATTTGTCCGAGAATCGAATCAGCAACCTTCCATTCTTGGGGCCAGTTCCCTAACCACTAGGCCACTGCTGCCCTGTGTGTTCTGGGCACTTAACCTCTGTTTGGTTGCCAATACAAACCAAACCTCTGCCTTCTACTTTTGTTTGTTTTTGCAAAAGTAGAATATCAAAGATAGCTGTCCGCATGTTGATTTGGTTAAAGTTTTACACAGCATGCCCTTCCTGACTTAACCCTCCACATGCATCCGGACTTCGGACCGGCAGAAATTCAGATGCTCGTGCATCCCTAGTGGCTGGGTTTGCATCCCTCTTCTGTGGTGACCCCTAAACAGGGGCAGCTAACTGTAGAAGAAGAAGAATATGAAAGACTGAATGTGTTTCTTATTTTGTAACTTTTGTGAACTGTTTTTTTTTTTTTTTTTTTTTTTCTGCAGTTTTGGTCAGCTTTTGGCAAAGAGTGGGTGGTGATAGTGACTAACACTGAGAGAAAGTTGTTAAAGAGCATGAGAAGGACAATGAAAAATGAGTGGTAATTGTTTACTACATGCCTTGGTGGTTCTGTCTACTGTCTCCTGTATGATCCTCCTGTCAGGACTAAATATTCCACTTTGATTTAGGCCCCATATCTGGTCTTGAAATTCAGGGAAATCATTGTGCCCTCTGGAGAGCCTGGTTTAGCTCCTTTTGTTATTTACTGCTGTTTGTTGATCTCTTTTATATGCAGGTACAAGTGGAAACAGAAACACAAGTAGTTCGGGTTCAATGACCAGGGTGATGTGTGTTCCAGGAAATAACTCTTTGTTGTCTATGACTGTGCTTTAATACAAAACACTGGTGCATGCTGTCATATGTTTGCTGCCTGGTGTAAAGCAGGCACTACAGGCTGACTTTTTTATATTTGTTTTTCAGATGTTAGGAGGCATGTTGTTTCCATTGGGCTTTTTACTCTTTGCCAAAATATAAAAGCAATATATGCAGTGTTAGAGATTGCAACACAACAGCAGAAACTGTTGGATCTAGTATGGAGAAGGGGATGAATCTGATCCTGTCTTGTAACAAATCTAGCCTGAAATATCACCCACTCTCGCTGAGTAATGTTCTACTTGGCTGTGTATTTCTTCCTGTGGGGTAGTAGAGTATTCAGGTAGTTTGCCCTTTAACCCTTATAAAGCTCCAACTGATATGAAGTGCTTTAAATGTTAACCACTTACCAGTCTTTAAATAAAAAGTATTCAGAAATAGTATTGGTATTATTATTATTATTATTATTATTATGATAATAACAATAATAATGATGATGATGATGATGATAATAATAACATTATTATTATTGATAATAATAATATTGCTAATAATAATAATATCATAATTATAAATAGTGATAAAATAATAGTTGTTATGCCATCTCTAGATAATATGGTTTGTAATTAATATAATTAGCAGTGGGATATAATGGGGCATCTACCCGCTCTCAAAAGTCTGCTCAGCTTGCAGTTTAGTTGAAGTGAAAGTGAAAGTGACAACCCTTGTCATTGCGAGGTCACAGCACTGCACACCATGAACCACAACGAAATTGGACCTCTGCTTTTAACCCATGCACACAAACACCATGCAGCAGTGGGCAGCTATTGAAAGCGCCCGGGGAGCAGTGACGGGGACGGTAGCTTGCTCAGGGGTACCTCAGGGCAACCTACTTTTTGAGGGAATCGAACCCACAATCTTCCGATGCGGGGCCAACTCCCTAACCACTAGGCCACCGATGATGTGAATCGTCATTTAGAATCAAGGACAGAATGAAGGGGCATAATCCTGTCTCATTTACCCCCTTTTTTCAGGCCACATTTTATATTTGTGCCTTGCCTGCTTTTAAATGCAGTTATTTAAAGATTCACTTGAGAGTTTGCTTTTTTTCACATTTGAGTTCAAACTGATTCAGATTTTTTGCTTAACTTAGCTTTGCAGCTTAGTAAAATGGGAGTAAAACCATGGGAGTATTTCTCTGATCTTAAATGTCACAGTTTAATAAATGTTTCTCTCAGACTCATGGCTGTTCTACAGCTGAGTAGTGGTCTAGTGGTAGGGTACTTGTCTATGGACCAAGAGATCACAGGTTAGAATCCCACGTCCAGCACTACCACTATTCGTGAGCAAAACCCTCAATCCCAAGTTGTTTCAGTTGGACTGTCCCTGTAATTAGGAATATTAAATCGCTCTGGATAAGAGCATCTGCTAAATGCCGTCAATGTAATAGAACCAGCACAAATATGATTTTTATAGAACTGTCTCCTTACGTGTTATCTAACCACCCTACCAGGTTTGATCTTGAACAAGTTAAATAAGACTTTTATCCTTGTTGATAAGCATTAAACTAGGAAATGCACCTATCCTAGGAAACCTCAAAGGGGCTTTAAGGTTAGATTGAGTTGAGTGTAATGTGAATTATTGAATTTAATGTTTTTTCTTTTTAAATTGTATGCTGTCCAACTTTTATTTTTTTATGAAATGCAGGAACGGTTGTAAAGTAACAAATAAACTAGCCAAAGCATATTGGGTTTTACTGCAGTGGAAATGAAGTGTAAATAAATGTAAGAATTATTTTTTTTTTCCATACTGTGATAGTTTATGCTGATTCTGGGCTGTGATATCATTGTTTGCCGTAATTAAGAGAACTTTAAAAAAATTTGTGAAAATATCCGTTTGAGCATGTTTACGCCACAGCTGGAGGTTTATCGATATTGTGACTGACGTGGCAATTACACAAGCCTCTTAAACATCTATTCATTGTGGCTTTAAGGCCTAAAGTTGTAGTGATGAACAGTAGTTTCTCAGTGAGGGGCAGAAACTTTCTTCATTCAAGCACATGAATGCATAAGCTTCAGCCTGTTCAACTCCTAGTGCTGCATTATACTGAAAGCCAAAACAGACCAAGATGTCTTGTACCACTCTTGTGCTTTCTTTTGGTCATCACTCATGGCAGATCAGCAGTCTCTGATCCACTTTAATATACCATACCAGATAATATCTTAATTTTATCTTATAAAATATTATCTTATAATTTTCATGATTTAGATGGGATAAGCTATAAATGGCAAACTGGGGAACCTGCTGTGAAATTATCCATATAAATAACCCATTGTTTTAATCCAATGGGGCAGCGGTGGCCTAGTGGTTTGGGACTAGGTCAGAGGATCAAAGGGTTGTGGGTTCGACTCCCAGACCAGTAGGTTGCCTTGAGGTACCCTTGAGCAAGGTACTGTCCCCAGCACTGCTCCCCGGGTGCTTTAAATAGCTGCCCCCCTGCTGCACGTGTGTGTATGGGTTGAATGCAGAGGCTGCATTTTGTTGTGGTTCACTCTGTGCTGTGTTTCACAATAACAAGTAGTCACTTTCACTTTCAGTGTTAACCTTATGTGAATATGGACCATTTCACACCTGGCATGTGCCTTGGATGATCCAGTCATAGATGAAAAGCTCTAAAAACACCAGTTCACAGCATCTCAAGTCATATTTCTTCCCTGCTCTGTATGCAAACAAACAAATACATAATTTCTGTTTGCATAGACCAAAGGTGTTGCTGGTTTTAATCGCCAGGAGGCAGTGAGACTTCCTGTGCTTATCTACTTACACAAGGGACATCAAGTGATCCTTCACGGTGGCCGAAGACACATTTGTGTACGCATGCAATGTGGCAGTTTGCAACCGAGACTGCCTCCATATGTGCTCTGAGTGATTGGATCTTCAGTGTATACAGTTAGAACTGCTCATTTACACATTCACCCAATAAACATTTCTACACATTGATCCCAATTATCTCTACAATAGGAAGGTCTTGCTGTTATAACCCTGTCCTGGGTAGGATTGCACTGAGTCAGATCAAAAAGGATTCTTCTCTAAGCCTTCTCCAAGTTATAGTATAGCTCCTCTCTTGCAAAATGAGTCCTGTCTTGATGTTTTTTTTTTTTTTTTTTTTTTTTTTTTTTTTTTTTTTTTTTTTTTTTAGAAGCTTACAGCAGATTTTATGCTCCTCTAGCTGCTCTAGCGTTGAGCCACACCAAAGTTGAGTAGTTTCCTCCAGGAAAGCTCCATAGTGTGCTGTGCTTTTCTCCAAAAAGAATCTGCAGTCCAAACTAAAAGTGCTGCCCATGTTGTGGCCAGAATAATGGCGTTTGATCTGCCAAACATTCTTTGCCTTGGCATCGTCAGGGATGATACCAGCCGTGATAAGTTATTCCAGATGGCTTGACTTGTATTTGGTGACCCTTAGCCCAGCGCTCTGCAGAACCATGGCTTTATGGCACTGGAATTCTCTACCCACCTCTTTGGGCCGAGCGAGTTCTCTTTGGGATAAGAGCCATCTTGTCATGTGATGTTCCAGGAAGTTTTTGGAATGGCAGGGTGGAGTGCTCGGAAAGCTGCCCTCCTTCTGAGAACATTTTAGTAGATATGAGTACAAATTCTGCTGAAAAGACTGCATGTGGAGCTTTCCCTTAACTTAAGGTCTTAACAGATTTATGATTTCAGGAATTACTTGGAAATACCTTTGTTGCTGTGTTTGTGGTGAAATAAGTAAGACGTGGCTTGGAGGAGATACGATTGCAGTTCTAGGAGTGGCTCTACTACCAGTGTTTTGGGACTACACAACTCTGAAGAAACCATTTACGTAAAGTCATCCAAGATTTGTTTGTACAGTAATACTGGTAATAATGCCAAGATATTGAGTGCCAAAGGCTGTCTGAGGATGTGACTGAGTGAGATTAAAATAAAGCATGTAAAAGGGTTTTAAAGCTGACCTCACAAAAATGTCAAACTGCTGCACGCTTTATTTTATATTTTATTATTTTATAATAATAAAAAAAAGATATTTTTTCTACAAAAAATGAAAAGCAGTGTTCAATAAAATATTATTTTTATATAATATTATTAATGTATTAAGACTTAATTATTTTAAAAACTATGTGCTTTTAAATGCAAAACTGGGCATCCTATCCTGCTTTGCAACCCTGAACAGATTCCAGGCTCTGAGCAGCAGTGAACAGTGCAGGATAGAAATGAAACCAAACAAGTTTTGGACAGCAGCTCACCAGCTCACTGTCATTTATTCTGCAAATGCAATAGAGAGCAAGCCAGTTGCATAACTGTTACAACTTGGATGAAATTACTTTTGGCTGTGCCTGAGTGAAAGTGAAAGGTCAATACCAAAACTAATACCATCGCCTGAAATGTACAAGTTAGAAATGGAGTTTTGGGAGTTCTACCAAATCTCTTCTTATAAATGCATGCTCCTGGTGACAAGCCAGTTGAACGATATCTGTGTTTTGATATTTGTAATTTATTAGATTTAACTAACATTATGGGTATTTGTTGAAGTCAAGGCTGTATTGAAAGATGAGTGAAAATAAAGGAGTTAAAAATGGAGAGTCTGTAACAGGTGAAAGAAAGCGCAGAAGAGGGTAGGATGAAGGTTTTAGTCATTCTGTAATGTAAGAGTGAAAGAAAGCAGTATGGCTTTGATCAGCAGAAAGAGCATTCGAGTGTGTGTGTGTGTTTTCTTTTCTCTGCTCTTTGCTTATTCCCCCTTTGCTGTTCTGACTAAATCTCTCTCTCTCTCTCTCTCTCTTTCTCTCTCTCTCTCTCTCTCTCTATCTCTATCTCTCTAGGTGTGTGGCTGTATGTCTCGGTATGGAGTGGTGCTGGCTACAAACCGGATGACACTGTTGGCCAGCCTCAATCCCAGATCTTTTCCCCACATATTGCTTTGACAACTCTGAACATTGCTGTGGGATTCCAAGCTTTTGATGCTTTTGCCTCTTCTCTTCAGCAAACCCATAGACTCTCTTTGTCTCTGGATATTCTCACCCCCCCCCCCCCCCCCACATTTTCCTTTCCCTACCCTTTTCCCACTTTTCTCCCACTTTTCTCCCTCTTCTACTTCCTCTCTTCCCTTTTCTGACCTTCCCTCTTTCTTCGGGCAGCTCCATCTTGTGACCTTTGACCCTTGTCAAGGTAAGGATGAGTTGGCTGAGTCGTATAACTCCAAGAGGTGCTGGCGGACGGACCGATCGGAGCACGGCCCATTCAAGCCCCTGTACTGCTGATCCTGAGACCTGCTTAATGGTTTTTGAGAATCACTGGAGACAAGTGAGAACACAAACACACACACACACACACACACACACACACACAAACACAAGCAATCACTGTCTAGAGTGCTGACTACTAAATAGCTTGCAGTGGGGCAATGGGTTTGGCAGTGTAGAGGAAAATCAATACACCTTCATACAGAAAAGCAGATCAATGTGTGGATGGGGTGAGCTGCCCGAGACCATACTATGGATTGGTGCTCGTTTGTGTACAGTGTGTCAGTAAATTGGTCAGGATTGGATTGTCCTAAAGTGCATAGCACAGGAAGGAGAGATTTAGAGAGAGAGGCTTCTCAGTAAGACCACATTTAGCCTTGGTTAAGTTGGTTTCAGTGAATAAAATAGTTAGATAATTGAACTTTTCAACGCTGTCCATTTCAATGCCTTCCTAAATAATTAGAATGTTTTATTCAGTTTATTTTTATATTAATTCTCTTTATTGTCATTATTAGTGTCATTATAAATACAAATACATATTGTTAAGCTTAATGTTTAGAATTATTTTATTCGTATGTCATTTTAATTTAGTTGGTGTGCATCATCTCTTTACATTTACATTTACATTTACATTTACGGCATTTAGCAGACGCTCTTATCCAGAGCGACTTACAACAGTGCTTTATTTCCACAATCGATTGTCATCTTGGTAACCAGCACAGATCAGAACTGTTGATTAGCTAGTACCACCTAAGTAACAGACTAAGAGCTCTTAAAACAAGTATACATCAAATTTTTTTTTTTTTTTTTTTTTTTGAGAGGAGGAGCAGGGGTGGGAAAGTAGGAAAGAGTAGAGATTTTTTGGAAAGAAAGAGTAAGGGTAGGAGAGTGGATGGTTGGGAGGGATTAGTCCCTCAGAAATTCTGTGAACAGGTGGGTCTTCAATCTACGTTTGAAGACAGCGAGAGACTCCGCAGTTCTGACCAACAGGGGGAGTTCATTCCACCACCGAGGGGCCAGAACTGAGAAGAGTCTTGATGCGTGTCTTCCTCTGTTTTTCAACGGTGGAGGTTCAAGCCGAGCAGTGCTTGATGGTCTGAGGGGACGAGAAGAGACACGATGTTTAATTAGAGTCGACAGGTAAGATGGTGCAAGGCTGTTAGTAGCCTTGTAAGCGAGAGTTAGAGTTTTAAGCCTGATACGAGCAGCCACTGGGAGCCAATGCAGGTCCCGCAGCAGAGGAGTGGATGAAGAGAACTTGGGCTGGTTGAAGACAAGTCTAGCGGCAGCGTTTTGAATCAATTGTAGTGGTCTTGTTGCCTTCAGTGGAAGACCTGCCAGGAGAGAGTTGCAGTAGTCCAGCTTCGAGATGACCAGGGACTGGACCAGCAGTTGGGTTGCCTGGGTGGTGAGGAAAGGACGGATTCTTCTAATGTTGAAAAGAAGGTGCCGGCAGGACCTAGAGAGATTAAGGACGTGGGAGGAGAAGGAGAGCTCGTTGTCGAAAGTGACACCGAGGTTCCTAGCCGATCGAGATGGGACGAGAAGCGATCCCCCAAAGGAGATGAGAAGGTCATGACGCGGAGTTTGATGGCCTTCGAAGTAGAGAAGCTCAGTCTTGTCAGGGTTGAGCTTGAGGTGGTGAGCTGTCATCCATGCGGAGACATCAGCCAGGCAGTTAGAGATACAGGTAGAGACCTGTTGATCGTGGGAGGGAAAGGAGAGGATGAGTTGAGTGTCATCTGCATAAAAATGATAGGAGAAGCCATGAGAGAGTATGACCTTCCCCAGAGAGCTGGTATATAGAGAAAATAGAAGGGGACCAAGGACAGATCCTTGGGGAACGCCAGTTGTCAAATTTCGTGGAGTGGACCGATGGCCCTGCCATGAAACTTGGTACTGACGATCCTGTAGGTATGAGGAGAACCACTGCCAGGAAGTGCCAGCAATCCCCAGGTTGGAGAGAGTGGTCAGGAGGAGCTGGTGATCCACTTTGTCAAAGGCCGCCGAGAGATCAAGGAGAATCAAGACGGAGGACAGGTTGTTCGATCTTGCGGCATGAAGTTCGTGAGTGACAGCCAGAAGAGCTGTTTCAGTTGAGTGCAATGTTTTAAATCCAGACTGGTAGGGATCCTGGAGACCATTTTGAGCCAGGAAGACGTTGAGTTGGTTATAGACTGCTCGCTCTAAGACTTTGGAGAGAAAGGGGAGAAGGGATACCGGTCTGTAGTTGTTCAATTCCGTGCAATCCAGAGATGGTTTCTTCAGGATTGGAGTGACGATGGCAGACTTGAACGCAGATGGAACATGGCCGGTCTCAAGAGATCCATTGATAATCTGAGAAATGTATGGAAGAAGATCTGAAGCCAACTCCAGGAATAGGGATGATGGAATCGGATCAAGGGGCGAGGTGGTGGGATTGCTGGACTTCAAGAGTAGCAGTAACTCTTCTGTGGAGAGCGGCGAGAGGGCAAGGAATTGGTGATCGCTTGGGGCTGGATAGGAGAATTGACCGTTGAGTGGAAGGATCTTCTGATTGCCTCAGTTTTCTCGTCAAAAAATGAAGCAAAGTCATCTGGGGAGAGAGATGAGACAACAGGAGGACGAGGCGGTTTTAGAAGAGAAGAGAAGGTGGCAAAAAGTTTACGAGGATTAGTTGAGGATTCTTCAAACTTGGTCTTGAAGAACACCGACTTGGCAGAGGCTAGATCTGTAGCAAATATGGAGAGAAGAGAGTGAAATGAAACAAGATCCTCAGAACGCCGAGATTTCCTCCACTTCCTTTCAGCTGATCGCAGTTCTCTACGGTTGTTGCGCAGAACTTCGGTCAGCCACGGGGCCCGTGGAGAGGCACGTCTTGTTCTGTTAATTAAAGGACAGAGCTGGTCAATTGAATGGCTGAGGGAGGAGAGGAGTTCATTGGTACGGAGTTCGAGAGTAGAAACAGTCGGGGTAGTTGTAGCAGGAGGAGATAGGTGGGAGAGAACTGTGGAGCAAAGAGAGGACAGTGACAGAGTGGTGAGATTCCGCCGGGCATGTTCTGGAGTCTCTAGTTGACAGGGCAACATGCTGGCAAGAAACCTGAAAGATAAGAGATGGTGATCAGATACATGTAGAGGTGTAGACAGAATATTGCCCACAGGGAGCGATCTGGTGAATATTAGATCAAGAGTGTTGCCGGCTTTGTGGGTAGGAGGAGATTTGTTGAGGGACAGGTCAAAGGATGAAAGAAGCTGCATAAGCCCGCTGGTATGGATCTTATCTCCTGGTAGGTTGAAGTCTCCAAGAAGGATCACTGGAGAGTTCTCGCCCGGGAACGAACTTAGGAAGACATCTAGCTCGTCGATGAGGTTGCCAAGTAAGCCTGGGGGACGGTAGAGGACAATGATGTGAAGCTTAATAGGATAGGTGACAGTAACAGCATGGAATTCGAAAGAGGAAATGTTGAGGTGGCATCGACTGAGGGGCATAAAGCGCCATTTACGTGATAGGAGCAGACCTGTACCTCCCCCTCTACCCACAGGGCGAGGGGTGTGGGAGAAGGTGAAGGCAGAGGACAGCGCCGCAGGTGTGGCGGTGTTCTCGGGTGTGATCCATGTTTCTGTAAGAGCCATGAAGTCAAACGAGTGAAGAGCTGCAAGTCCAGAGATGGAGTCTGCTTTCTGTATTGCAGATTGACAGTTCCATAGTCCTCCGCAGACCTGGATGAGAGACTGTGGGGATAGATCAATCTGAGAGAGATTACAGAGGTTTCTCCCTCTGTGGTTGTAGGCATACCGGAATGGTCGACAAGATATAAGGACGGGTATATGTAGGCACATAGTGCTTGATGGTAGAAGAAGAGAGAAGAATAGAGACTATATATACACACACACTTACACTATATACAGTAAACACGATGTGAACAGAACCTTGAAAAATTACTACATCCGCTACAGACAATTTGTCTGTAGCGGACTGTTCCCTCTTTAAGTGCTGAGTGGAACCAAGGCCACTCCTACCAATTCACACCTAATTACTACCTGCTTTCAGCGTACAGAGTGAAACCAGACAAACAGACTGCCAAAAACACCAATAACAAGCACCCAAAGTAAGAACTCAAGTAGCAGTAAGATAAACAACAGACAAATCAAGCTAACTTACCAAGTATGAAGAGTCAAGTGGAACAACACTTTACAACACTTGTGAGTAAATTGAGCTTAGTTTTGACAGATTTCAGCTAAAATGAATAAGGAAAAATGAATAAACAAAGACATTTAAGGATCCTTAAATAGGTTCTGAAAAAATAGGTGTATATGCACACATCCCTACTTGTATACAATATCTCTCTCTCTCTCTCTCTCTCTCTCTCTCTCTCTCTCTCTCTCTCTCTCTTTCTCCCTCTCTCTCTCTCTCTCCCTCTCCCTTTGTGTGTGAGTGGTTTTTCAACAAGTTTGAACTTGTTTCCACCACAGGTATGATCATGTACACTGTTCATGTGCACATTCTCAGCCACTGCTTACAAACTCTCTCTCTCTCTCTCTCTCTCTCTCTCTCTCTCCTCTCCCTCTCCCTCTCCCTCTCCCCACACTCCCTCAATTTCTGGTTTATGCATGTTCAGGTGTCATGGGTTTTAGAGCAAAGAGACTCTGGGCCCGGAGGAGCAGATGATCTGACTGCAGTGAGGAATCACACTGATCAAATGTTGTGTCTCCTTGCAGAGGAGAGACCAGCAGGGGGCGAAAGTGATCCACCAGGTTATAGTTACAAATTGAATTAAAATTCCTCTATTTCACTTTTACATAATCTTGCTCTTCAAAAGTGTTTTCAACTTGAAGCTGCATTTTTATTTATTCATTAATGGAACTGTGCATTTGAACAACTCTATGTTCTCCTTCTGTATATATATATTTATTTGTTTTGTTATGATAAAACACATTTAAAACTACGCTTTAAAAGACTAGTGGCCACAAGGTGTTTGCTTGTTTTTTAATGTGTGAATGCCTTTGCCTCAGCCATGGGCCCAATTTTGGAGTTGGTGTCATCTGAAAACATCCTGGAGCGACTGGTGCAGTGGCATGTACGACGAGGTCTGGACCCCGACAGTCAGATGGCACTACTGAAGCTGTTTGAGATGCTGATCGGTCAGTCTCATCAGCCATTGCTCCAGCACAGTGCTGTCCTGCAACCTCTGCTCATTCTTCTGGGAGCCTGTGTTGACCCCCAGCTCGGCTGCCCCCACAACCTGGAGGCAAGCCTCGTACTGCTGCTCAATCAGGTGTGTTTGTTTGTCATTTAGTGTACAGTTAAAAAAAATTGCCATGACAGCAAAGCAGTGCAGGACCTTCACCTGTATGGTGAAGGATGGGTGGGGTTCCCATACCCCCCCCCCCAACAAAAAAAAACTGTCTGGGACTGAAAATGAAACATCATCATTATTAAAGTTTCAATAACAATAACATCATTCAAAAAGTTTCTATACAACTGAAAAACATGATAGTTTATTGTGCCCTCTTTTTTTTTTTTTGCCTTGTCAGTAACTTTTCAATATATTTTTATTCTGGCTGCTTTTTGAAAATGCACATTATAAAACAGTTGACAAGGATTTGAAAAATGTGCCACAGTATCAACACTGAATGGCACATATTTATTTGTTTATTTAAAATGGATATTATATCTATGTATAATCACAGTATTGCTGTGGAAATTTGCATTTATGTTGGCTCACCTCTACAATTGTATCTGTCCTTCTTTAGTTAATGCAGTAATGTAGCAGGGAAATGAAGAGAGCAAGTTGAAACAGTACCGAAACTTAGACCATGCCCCTTTTCCAGTGATCTTCCCTAACACCACTAAATAGAATCCAATTATGTATCCCACACATGCATGTGTTTCTTTTAAGGTCTGTGTGTCCATGTCGAGGCAGCCTGCAGTGTTGGAGCTGTTGTTTAGGTGTGGGGCGGTACAGCAAGGTCCCACTAACCTGCTGATCTTCTCTCTGCTGGTGCCATTTATCCATCGAGACGGAGCTCTGGGTCAGCAAGCCCGTGATGCCCTGCTGCTCGTCATGGCTACCTCTGCCAGCAACCACAGCGTGGCCCGCTACATTGCTGAGAACTCCTACTTTTGTCCTGTAAGGAAGTTTTTATTGGTGGTATCATCCTAATGATGCTGCAAACCTATTAGTTTTTTTGTGACTAAAAAGTCCACGTGGTGATATGAGGAAAATTGTCTCTGTGGTGACTTAACTTGATCTTACCTTAAACAAAAAGTTGTTATTTTGAAAGTTTGTTTTCATACTTTATTTGTGGATTAATTTTTTCTTAAGGGTTGCTTTACGGTAGCATCGAAGCATTCACCTTTTATAAAGATATGTAGTCTTACCTTCAGCTTTGAATTAACAGTACTTTATGTGCAGTTGTTTAAGCCTTTGTACAAACACCATTGCTACACGTGGTGTACATTCGTATTCCCTCACTGGGTTTAATGGGACATGACTAACCTGAATATGGACATTTGAAGCTTGTAATAGACATTTTGGTATTTTGTTTTCAGCTTGTTCATTTTTTGAGTTGTTTCATGAATATTAGAAGGGGGTTTTAGACTGTAAGCAGTCAGCAACTGGCTGATGAACAAAGCTGCATTCAAGCTTATGGTTAAGTGTAATATTTTTGCCACATTTTTTGTGAAATGATACATTTTTCCGCTTCCAAAATGTTACATTTTTCCATTCCAATCCACTTATTACCATTACACAGAACTTTTTGTTGCTGCTGTTTCAAGCAGTCTTTACTGATGGGCTTTATTTGCAGTTGTATTGTTGTAGGAGTCACATATTGTGCTTGCATTACAGCTTGAATGTAGAGAAACACAGGCACACACAGAGCTCTTATAAGGGAGGGATAGAAATCGCTGTGTAGGGAGTTTATGTTTATGCAATACGTTAAGATGGTTGATGGTTAAAGCCGTCTAGGGCTGGTGGGGAGCTTAGAGCGTTTAAAAATGGTCAGGTTTACCCAAGAAAACGGGGGGGGGGGGGGTGTGTAAGAGGAGATCTATAAGGGATGAAAGGAATGAAAGTGAGTTGAACAAGGACAGAATACATGAGCGTGAACGAAAGGGAGGAAAGTGGAGTGGTTAGGGTGCAGGGAGAAGAGGTGACAAAGATGGAGGAATTTTAATACTTGGGATAAACAGTTTAGAGTAACGGCAAGATTGGAAGAGAAGTGAAGAAGAGTGCAGGCAGGTGGAGTCAAATGGCAGGAGTAATCTGTGACAGAAACACACCCATGTCACACTGTTCTGTCAATTATTTGATCTGTATCGGATTGAAATCTGGATTCATTGCATATATGTAAGCAAATATGTTCAAAAATAAATCAAAGCCTTCACAGCTATCATGGTGAAATTATGCACTCAGCTAAAACTGGATTTCTATCCTCCATTAGTGAGTCATGTGTAGGCAAACACTGTTCTATGAAAGGCACAGAGAGAAAACGGCCAATTTCCCAGTTGTCTTCAGTGCTCTTGGCAGAACCACTTACATTGCATTAAGTTTTTACTAGAGTAGTTTTCTTTCAGAACTGCCTAACAGGGCTCTTGTCATGTGTAAAAGAGAAAAGTGATGAGTTTTTTTTGGGTGTTGTGTGCGTGCATTATATGGTGTATGTTGAAAATGGTTAGTCTGTTACAAGCTGTTTGTGCACACATTTAAACTGGGAAACTATGGCTCATTGCCAGTGCTTCATCTCTTCTCACTCAAGCAAATAATGATACAAATGAATTGGTATTCCGTTTTGAGCTCACGCACACACCACTACCCCACAAACCCAGACGGGATGGTCCGGGTCCTTACTGTGTGTAGTTTGCATGTTCTTCTCATGTCTGCGTGAGTTTCCTCCCACTAAATGGCTAAATTTCCCCCTAGACGTGTGTGTGTGTATCTGTGATGGACTAGTGACCTGTACAGGGTGTTTTCTTGCTTTTATTTTTGATATTATGATATTACTTACACTGTGTCTTTGCAGCAGGTGGCTCTAAAGCTCTTACATGTGTAAATACTTTCTTTCCTGTATTTGTGTGCTGATACTAAATGTGTGATACATTTTATTAAGTTTTAGTTTTTATTAATGTATGAAGGGAACAAGGCTCAGCTTTTGTTGTAATCCCATCGTCTTCTTCCCAGTTCAATAATGTATTACTTTTCCACCTGACCTACTTCACAGGAGCAAAACAGGAGGTGTTGTTTTAAATATGTGCATAATGCTGCAGTGCTCTCATTCTTTATCTTGTTGACTTTTCTTTATGTTCAAGTCCTTGTTTGGCACAATTTGTGTTTGTATTTATATATGTATAAATATAACTGAATATAAATGTTATTTATATATATATATATATATATATATATATATATAGTACTGTGCAAAAGTTTTAGGCAGGTGTGAAAAAATGCTGTAAACAAAGAATGCTTTCAGAAATATATAAATAAAGTGTTTATTTTTAGCAATTTACAAAATGAAAAGTGAGCGAACAAAAGAAAAATCTACATCAAATCAATATTTGGTGTTACTACCTTTTGCCTTCAAACCAGCATCAATTCTTATAGGTACACTTGCACAAAGTCAGGGATTTTGTAGGATTATAGTCAGGTGTATGATCAACCAATTTTACTAAACAGGTGCTAATGATCAATGTCACATGTAGGTTGAAACACAGTCATGTTTGGAACAACCTACCAGCCGAGTTCCTTCAAAAACTGTGTGCAAGTGTACCTAGGAGATTTGATGCTGTTTTGAAGGCAAAGGCTTTGTCAACAAGCACTCAATAAAAACCCAGCCTTCCCTTTCAGCCCACTCAAATCTCCCCCAGCTGTTCTCTGGATACTCATGTGTTACTAAAAGTGGATCATGATGTGATTTATTGTCATTTATCATGCCCTTTGTAGCAATGACAGATAAGTGGTATTTTACCCAGTAAGTCCACTCATGTATATACTTATCATTAAGGCTGCAGAACATGATTAAACATGTAGGTGTGAACTGGGAATTTTAATCTCTAATGTCGCTCCCAGGTACTTGCAACAGGGTTGAGTGCATTATACTCATCTCTGCCGCGGAAGATCGAGGTGCGGGGTGATGACTGGCATGCTCTGCGCAGGGAAGACTGGATGGGGGTACCATCTCTTGTGCTTTTCATGAACAGTCTGGAGTTTTGTAATGCTGTGGTACAAGTGGCACACCCTCTCGTCCGCTGCCAGTTGCTCGACTACCTCCACAATGGCTTCCTGGTGCCTGTAATGGGGCCTGCCCTGCACAAGGTTAGAAACTGAAAATGAACACTTTTAAAAGAGAACTTGTTTTAATTATAAGTATTTACAAAATGAATACCTGGATTTTGGAACCACAATTCAGATTATTCTGTGTTTTTTATTAGAAATATGTAAAAATATAGTAAAAGTGTACTAAACAGATACTGTTTAGTAGTGGAATGTAGGCAAAAAAAAATAATGCAGCACATTTTTTGACAGTTTTATTAGCTAGGGCACTCAAAGAATTAAATTACTGCAATTAATGATATTTTGTTATTGTGATTAATCACAATATACTCAAATTGTCTCTACTGACAGTTTTCCAGTTACAAAAGCCATGCATTTGCAGTTTGCATCTGATGCTGATGCTGACGCTGAAAGTCTTCCTTTTTTAAAGCCATTTAACACTACTATTCGATTCATAGCAACATACATGAGCAGATTTAGCCTGCATTTAACAAATGATCTTTTAATTAATATGAAAAGAGCCATTTGTAATATAAATATTGCAAATGTTTTTTACGGGTCAAACATGATTCATTTTTTACACCAACATCAATTCTGACAGCTGTAGTTTTAACAAATGGAATAGCATATGTTTATTATGTCCAATAATGCCCAAAAGTTGTTTCATTATATTCTGATTTTAATTATTAACAGACGGGAGTTCTGAGAGCTATGATATTATAGTGTCAGTTTAATTGGATTCTGTTTTTCTTATTAATCATTCTCTTTGCTCCACTCCAATACTGTTTTGTCTTTTCTCTTTCTTCACCTGCACTTCCCTCTGTCTTCGCAGTCATCTGTGGATGAGATGATTGCGAGCACAGCCTATTTGGACTTGTTTCTGCGCAGTATCACAGAGAAGTCTCTCCTCAAGACCTTCCTCCGTTTCATCCTTTTGCACAGGCACGACAATGACACAATCCTTGATACTCTGCTCACACGCATCAGCAGCAACTCACGGGTTAGTCTAATGAATTATCATCTTCAGTTTACTTTCTGTGTTTGGTGTAGAGCTAGTTTTGCAGTGATTATATGCTTCATTATCCTTCGCTTTTATAGCTGTTTAATTGGTTGAGGAAACCCCAATGCTCTTATGAAGAGCAATCTCAGTTATTCCAATAAACTTAAAAAAAAGACGACTTTTATTGACTAAGTTAGTTTATATTCATGCTTGCATGTGTGCATGAACAAAATGAAAACCACTGGTAGGTGACGGTAATAGCATTGATTATCTTATTTCAGTGGCACTTCTCAAGTGTTGGTAGATTTATAAGAGAACAAGTAAAGTGAGTTCTTGAAGTTGATATATCTGAGCGACTTGAAGCAAGGACAAGCAGTGATCCAGTAACATGATCATGCTCTCACTGATGAACATGGATGTCAGAACCTAAAGTGCATCACAGCTTGCTGTGTGGCTGCAAACTAGACAGAGTGCCCTTGCTGACCCCTGTCCAATTCATGGCAATGTGAGCATCAGAGTTGGACAATGGAGCAATGGAAGAAAGCGGCCTGGTCTGACTAACAATGATTCCGTGTACATCATGTGGACACATTTTGGATGCTTTGTACAACAGTTTGTGTCAACAAGAGGACACCAGGGATGCTCCTCTGGGCAATGCTCTGCTGGGAAACCTTGTGTTCTGCCATTCATGCAGTGGTGGCCTAGTGGTTAAGGACTAGGCCCTAGGATCGGAAGGTCATGGGTTTGAATCCTGCACCAGTTGGTTGCTCTGAAGTAATCTTGAGCAAGCTACCGTCCCCTCGCTTTTCCCAGGGCTCTGTATATGGCTACCCCCTGCTGCACAGTGTGTGTATGGGTAATTGCCGAGGATGTATTTCGAAGTTGTTCACTATAGTCTGTGTGATGAGTTTCACAATGACACTTTCATTTTGAAAGTTTCCATTGCTAAGAGATAATCAATGTTATTTGCTTCACTGGTGGTTTTTATGTTTACTCATCAGTATATAAGAATGGTAATCCATTAGTAGTGAAAGTATTGGACTGATCACTCAATTACTGAAAGAATGAATAATGAGAGCTCTATGTTTTCAGACAGGGTGAGAGTGTAGTAACTTTTTATTTTGCTGTTATTGCTGTAGTTGTGCATGGTCTCTCTCAGTCTCTTCAAGACATTGCTCTCCCTCAACTGCGAAGACCTCATGCTCCAGCTTGTTCTCAGGTTTGTGTCTGTGAAGTACAATTGCTGTCTCTATTCATTTTAGACTATTAATAATGTTTTGTGATGAAGTTAAAGCTTTAAGCTCTTATTTTTTAATTTGCAGGTATCTGCTGCCCTGCACACATGTGATGCTGAGTCAGCGGCGTGCTGTCAGAGAGACTGACCTCTATGGCAAATCGGCAGATAAATTTCTGTCCCTTATCCCAGAGTGCTGCCGAATCACCACAGCAGGTTCTAGTGAGAGGGAGGAGGAATCTGCCTTCTGGGGAAAAGGTAAATACACAAGCTTCTATGAGGCATACTTGATAATAAGCTGTCGGTGGAGCTTGGTGTTGGTGGTTTTTCTGTGAGCACAGATTTTCTAAATTATAATTGAATTTTAATTATATAAAATTATACATTGAGCTGCAAGTAGAGCATTTTTATTAAAAACTGTCTAGAATTTGGAGTGAAACTGTAACAGTTAAAATTATACCTTAAATCATATTCTTTTTTGTAGTTTTGGGCAGCCCCACTTCAGAGTCTCCTGTTCACCCCAAACCCAGCACTCCGTCCCGCTTGGCTCTTTTTATTCGCCAGCAAAGCTCTGGAGGCGCTAGCAATTTATCCTCCTCCAGTGCTGATAACACTCCAGCCTCTCCTTGTGGCAGCATTCACTCTCCCAACAGCCCCATGCATCAGCTAGCAGAAGCTTCTGAAGCTGAGTCTGGCTACCTGGAGTACCTGCGAGACGCTCGCCGTGGTATTGAGCTGTGCTCCTGGGCCTGTCGTAACTGGTCAGCTCCTTATGATGGAGAGAATCCGTCCCCGAACTCTGTACCAGCTCCTCCGCCCCCTCCCACATCCAATCCATCTCTCAGTATGGTGCCTGAACACTTTTCCATGCAGCGTGGTGGACTTGCAGATACCAGCCAGCAGAGAGCAGCAGTGGTAGCAGCAGCGCGTGCGGAATGGAGCAGCTCGGAGCGAAACAGTGGAGAGTGGGATGTCACCATCACCAAAAATTGCATTAGCCTCACTCCTCGCAGCAAGAAACGCAGCCTACTGCCCAACGCCGTCCCTGTGCAGCCTTCATTATCAAGTTTATCTACTACTGCTCCTCTGTCGGGGCCAGCAGAACCCACAGGCCTGCACTCGCACACAGTCCCTCATCGAGCACTTTATAATGGGACCGGACAGGTAGATGAAAGTGTGGACAGTTCAGAAGGTGGGATGGAGGTGAAGAAGGTAAAGAGAGATGCAGATGTTACTGATGGAGAATTGGGTGTAAATGGAAGAGGTTCAGGCTCCATTGAAACCATTCTGACTTTACAGGGAGGCTACAGTGATTTCTACACAAGTACCACAGTAAAGAAACCAGCTTCATCTCAGGTGCAATCCAGTGTGCTTCCACAACCCCAACCAAGCCCAGCTATCCTACAGCCAGTATCCCAAGAATGTAACTCCAGCGAGGGCCAAAGATCTGCTCCAGCACCAAGCTTGACTGAAACTTCCCTCCCGACCTGCTCTACACAGAGCTTGGAGTCTGTTGAAAGCCTAATTGAAGAGCTACTGGAGCAAGCACCGTCTGAGCCGTTGGCTGGAGATGCCAACAGCCAAGGCATCAGCATTGAAGCTTTCCATCAGGAGCTGAGAGAGCTAGAGGAGCGTGTGAAAACAAGGAAGGTTCACACACGAAGCTTCGAGGAATTCAGCCAGGATCCCCTAAGTAATTCTCCTAGTCCAAACTGCACAGAAGAGGAAAGTCCTCCTTCAGAGTCAGAGCAGGGAGCTGCTGGGGAACCAAAGCTTGATGGTTCGAACACAGGAATCTTCAGCCCAGCAAGAGCAATCGGGCAACCACTGGCACAACCATACATAGGTAACTGTCAGAGTCTTTCGAATTTGCAGCTGATTAGTGCATGTTCATAATTATGTGTTTGTGTAGGAACTATTCATGTTGTGGTTTTGTGAGTAACTTTTGCAATATGTTTTCAGAGGATGGATTTACTTCACATGTACAGTCTTATTACTTTGTGTTCTCAACTTTGGATGTAAAAATGAATCTATAAGCAGATAAAAAACAGAAAAAAACAAAAGCAGCCAAAAATATTGATAGGATTGTTTGCCTGTTTTAGCTTTGCACACATTATTTTTGGCAATCTCATCCTGCAGCATTACCAGGGTCCTCTGTACATTTAAACAGGATTTAGGTTAGTAAATTATCTCAGCTACTGAAACACCTTTAACTTCTTTTTCCACTCAAATTCAGAAGAGAGAAATGTCTTCTCTAATATCTCATGGCCTTCAGATAATGTTTCCGTTTTCTCTCTCTCAGTTTCTCTCTTAGAGTAAATGGATAAGAAACTCAATCAGAACTTAAGACTAAGAGACACTTCACTCCCCTCTGGTGGAACAGAGTCTTGGAAACTCATGGTTTGTCTTATATATGCAAGAACAAATCATAAACAATAGCATTTACAGAGAGATTAAGTGATTGGGCACAGTGTGGTGCTGTAGAGACACAGCTACCTAAGCTTGTATAGGAGTGTTAGTCGCTGAACTGAGTAGGCAGTGGAAGCATAAAAATAAAATAAATAAATAAAAAGCATTGAACAGATTGCAAAGAAGGTTGCCAGTCAAGTGGATAATTCTGCTGCTGTGTCCTTTCTCTCTGCAGGTCCTTTCATGACTGTGCTCTTTTCAAAGCTGGAGAACATGATGCAGAATTCTCTGTATGTGAACATTCTGCTCACGGGCATTGTGTTTCAGCTGGCCTGCTACCCTCAGCCTCTCCTCCGCTCCTTCCTTCTCAACACAAATATGGTGTTCCAGCCAAGCGTCAAGTCCCTCCTTCAGGCAAGCCTTCACACTTGAGCCGTTTTAACATTTCAAACAACATCATAAAGCTTCTTTACTGATTTATACATGAAAACAATACCAACCTGTACCATAATAAATGACTGCATGACCCATCTAAAAAAATAACATGTTTGGGTTGGGTTAAATTTCTTAACAGAAAGCTAGTTTGACAGACTACAACCCTGGGCAAAAATTGTGGAATCACCCCACTTCTGTAATGTTCACCTTGCTTTTTTACTGAGTAGCAAATAAAGGGAGATTTGGAACAAAAAACTTGTTATAACCAAACATTCTGGGATTGGGAAGCATAACACAAACAAGTCAAATAATTTTAATTAATGTCAGTTTTTTTCCAGATCTCATAGAGGGCTCAGTGTTGAGGAAAAAAATCTGAAATTACTTAGTCCCTCAGTTCTTTGTAGCAGGGTCCTTACTAACATCCATGTTGTTGATTTTAATTTGCCTGGGGTTAAATATAAAAATCGGGCCTTGGATAACACTAGAAAAGCAACAGGTTGTGCAGACTACATGTGTATGCAAACATTTGGGCACACCTTGTCAAATATAATAAGTAAGACGTTTTGTACTTCCTCTGCAAGGAATAAAATTATGATATAGATCGGCAAACTGCTTTGAAAGGTGTGTAAGTTTGTCCATCCTCTCAGTCAGTGCTCAATCCTTTGGCTGAAATTAAAACTTTCAACATTTCATGTAGCAAGCTAACAACCTTTCTCTGCTGAATTCTGTTCAATTCAATTAATTTCCCACTTTTCTTTGCTTCTAGTTTGAAAATATTCACTCTATATTTCATAGGTCATCTCCTATACAGTACAAATGTGTTTAAGACCATTCCAAAATCTCCATCTTCCATTTCACGAAGCCGTTGGTTTGATATGCGTTGGTAAATGCTTGGTTGGTTTGGTGCATGTTTGTATTAAATGTGTTTTGTAATGGCAAACAGCTACATTATCTTCTTATATTATTTTGTATTCTCTTTGTTTCAACCACCTGCATGCCCCCTCTCCATAAAGCTCCTCTTTAGTCTTCCTCTTTTTCTCTTGCCAGGCAGCTCCATCCTCACCATCCTTCTCCCAATATAATCCTTGTCTCTCCTCTGGACATGTCCAGACTAATGTAACCTTGCTTCTCTAATTTTGTCTCCAGAGAAGCAGTATTTCGTTGGTTTGGACGTTTTTGGCTGAGCGTTTCTCTTTAAAATCTTTATATTATAGATGTTTCGTATACCGAGTTTATTTTTAAACGCTTTAGTCACATTTCTCTCTTCCTCAGGTGCTTGGATCTGTAAAGAATCGCATTGAAGCGTTTGCTGCAGTGCATGAGGATTTTCCAGGAATGCTCAGGAAAGCTCAGCAGTTCCTTGTGGCACGAGGCAAACTGGACTGGACAGAGTCACCGATGGCAGCGCCCCCCCTGCGCCGATCGGACTCACTAGGTAAGTGAGAGAGGAGATGAAAGGGTTGTGTGTGTGAGTGAGTGAAGTTGTGTTTTATTATTTTGATTTCTCTACAGTAAAAATGGTTTATTTTTTTTAAACCATTTTATTTGAAAAATTTAAATCTTCTCTTGTAAATGAAGCCAACACTGTGCACACATGAAACACACTAGCACTCTTTTTACCACCAATTTCACTATTTAAATAGTATTATTTGAAGTGAAGTTACAACTTACAACTCAGCACAACGCAGTGAACCACAATGAAATGCAGCCTCTGCATTTAATCTATACATACATGTGTAGTGGGGGTCAGCTATGGAAAGCACCCAGGGTACAGTGATTGGGATGGTACCTTGCTCAAGGGTACCTCAGGAAAACTGGTCTGGGATACCCACGACCTTCTGATCCTGTCAATTCCTTAACCACCAGGCCACCGCTGCCCCACTCCTTCTCTTTTAATGGTCCTAAAAGAAATGTAAAATTCTGAATTAAATCATAAGTTCACCTTTTTAAAGAGTATGAATTACAGTGTTTTAACAAAATAAGGAGGCAACAGGCTGTTAAACGCCAGTGGGCCGTACATAATCACATTTTGGTAAAGGTGTAGCAACAGCATTCAAATGTATGTGTGGCCACTAACCTGCCACTCATTATTTACATCACAAAATTGTCATACAAAGCAAAGTAATAAATTGCTTGTCCACTGCAAAAATCTATGGATTTTGTGTCCATATTCCGAGTGTGTACTCAAATTAAATAAATTAATTTTATATACAGTAATAACTTGAAATGTAGATAGTAAAAAAAAATAGATGAAAGTACTTTTGATAAACTTATGTTTTAAAATTAACTTCCTAGATTCTCTGTATTTGTTTGAAACATGACATTGGATAGTAGTGTGTCTTGACATGTGCCTTTTTCTTGCATTCATTTATGTTTTCCTTTTTTCCACAGTGAAAAGTCGGAAGCCATCTCTGGGCGACCTGATCTTAAGGCACACCAACAGTCCAACACGGGCGCGCCATGCAGCTCAGGCAGCCTTGGCTCACGTCAGGGATGGCAGTCAGTCTTTGCACAGCGCTCTCTTCAGGGGAGTAGTGACCGGTACAGGGGTGTCCGGGTTGGAGAAGCAGGCCGAGGCACTGCGTGTGAAGAATACAGTTTACTGTGCGGTGATATTTTCAGAGTTCCTCAAGGAGCTGGCTGCTTTGGCACAGGAACATGCAGTGGCCATGCCATTTCCACCCAGCCAGGGCACTGAGGAGTAAGAGGTGCAGTGTGGAGGTTACCTGTGCCCTTCCCACCTACTGTTCCAGGCACACAGCTGTAGAAAATACACAGCCATTATTACTTTTTCATAGGAACCTTTGACCATTTGTGGACTTAAAAGGACAAAGTGTTGGCCTTAAGAGAAAAGGAAAGGAGATGAGCGGTGTTATATCATGTTTATAGTTCTTTTTTTAATGTAAAGTGTATCTAAGAGGATCATTGGCTTTAGAAAACTGTGCATATAATTATTGTAAATAGTCTATATAAATATATGTGTATAATGTTTTTACACAGTACACTCAGAGCAACCTGTATCATTTAATGTGGAGGTATGGCTGCACATAGGAACCCCTTAAAGGAAAGGCGTTGCTTCATTTAACTACATATTGATTTTCATGTTATGCTGTTGTGCACTCTGACTTTCAGTAATTTAGGATACTTCCATATTGGTTTATACAGTTGATTTTCATAATGTTATACTGCTTTTGATGAGGCATGTGTCCCTGTAATATGAGCCTCTTCTAAACACCTTTTTAAAGAATTACCAAATGCAGTCCTGGTCACTAAAACCACCATGGGTAAATCCCAACATGCCAGAAATATGAATAATCAATATTTAGTTTGTAATGCAGCACCTATCCTTTAAGTGTCCAAGCCTATTTAGAGTCTTGCCCAAGTAGAAACAGATTTTAAATAAAAATTGGTGTAAGATAAAATCTACATTTTTACAGAAAAAATAGTCTTTTTGTATATAAACATCTGTCTTAAAAACCACAGTTAAAGGTAATTTACATCGAAACCTTGGATACATGTTGCATATGCTGCCACGTTGTTGAGGCTGAATCTTTGAAATCAAGCGCACAGGCAGAAATGAGCAAATGTTAGTCTTGCCTTCTTTTCTGGACTGGGTCAGGTTGTACACATGGATTGTCTTTTATGTGTGAGCCAGTCGGTCCCACCATGTGGGGCAGAAATGTGTCATTTGTTTCTGAAAACTGCCAGAATTAAACTTTAGGGAAAAGTAGGAAATGGAAGAGCTCACCAATGAAGGTCAGTTTATAGACCTCTCACCTCAGCCTCACCCCAAAGAAAAGCTAGAGGAAAGTCTAAAATAAAGAAAATCTTATGCTCCAGCCTATAAGATTTAGATTTTTTGTTTGTTTTTGATTTGATTTGATGCGAAGCACCTGTAAAAACCTGACTTGTAATTTCCTTCCCCTCATTCACTCATTCATGTGGGGGTTTGCTCACTCTTCAAGTAACAAAACTTTAAATTAAACAATACCTATACGATCATTGTTTAATGTGGTGTTGAAAATGCTCTTTAAAGACTTTTTAAGGTTTAATGGCGTCCTCGCCCTTATAACCTACAGCTTCTACTCGTCACTGTTGGCGAAATTTTAGTTAATGGTACAAAATCATTCAAATCTGAAAAATTTATGAAGCAGGCCTTTTGCAGTCATGCAAATCATCCACAAATACTACACAATGGCCTAATATTTTGCTGTTCAATATATGATCAATGCGTGATCCATGTAGTCCTTTTTGGGCAAGTAGCCATTGTGCCCACTGTGGCGACCACGAAATGGGAGCAGCCGGAAGAAGAAGAAGAAGAAGAAGCCATTGTTCCCAAATGATTCACTGTCAAGGAATCATTTGAATCATTGCCATTATGGTAACTGTAATTACAAATATAACCATTTACAAATAAAGTGCTGTCACCTGCCGCATGCTGCTGCTGTTTTTATTAAATCGTGTATCTCTGAAATGGCAGCTTTGCAGGGCACATGAAAACAATTATTCAAGCCTGGTGCTTCGCATCTATGATACTATCTGACTTTTATTTGATTTTGTTTTATTTACCCCAGTCCCCCCAACACCATCTTTTGCATATCTTTCTTGGTTGGTAGTGAGTTTGTGCAACAAGAACATGTTGATGAAGTGATTTCCTCCGAATGACAGTAGAGGTCCTACTGTTTTGGAAAGCCATTGATACTTCACTGATCTTTGTGATGTTCTATCTCAGGCTCAGAATAAGCGCTCCATTTAGCTTGCCTTGTGGCTGTTGGAAGGCTTTGTGGATGACAAGGTGTTTTGATTTGAGAAGAGTTCCTCTATAGGGGATGTGCCAAGTTTAAAAAAAGAAAAATAAAAAAACAGAAGCCATCTCAGTGTTGCTGGAGGCTCAGATTGATGTATGTGAAAGCAGAGTGCTTGGAAAGGGGTCGGAAAAAGCTGCAACTGCACAGTGTTTCATTTTAATTTTCTTTTTCTTCGTTGCCAAGACACTTTTGACACTTTAGTATCCATTGTGGAGGTACTGCATGTTTTAGTGTAATGAGTCAATTCTTGAAAATGAGTGTACTGCATTTTAGTTTTCTGAATTTGTTTGAAAACTCATCATGTTTTTCTTTACTGTTTGTTTTTTTTTTTTAGGTTGTTAAATTTATTCGCAAGCCATATAGACAATACCTCACTTTTTCTCATTTCTAAAGACTTGTTTTAGTGTAAATCAGCCAAACCATATCACAATATATTTCTTCAACTGAATTACAAGGTGGTAATATAGATTTATGTCAATATTTCTGTTCAACCGAATATAATCGAAGGGTTTGATGTGGAATGATTTGTCCAAGAGGAACCTTGAAATGTCCACAGTGGTGATGATAGGAATCAGATGTCCAAAACATTAATAGAAATGTACAGTACTGTGCAAAAGTTTTAGGCAGGTGTGGAAAAAATGCTTAAAATCAAAGAATGCTTTAAAAAAGTGTTAATCATTTATTTTCATCAATCAACAAAATGCAGTGAATGAACAAAAGAGAAATATAAATCAAAGCAATATTTGGTGTGACCACCCTTTGCCTTCAAAACAGCATCAATTCTTCTAGGTACACTTGCACAGAGTTTTTGAACTCGGCTGGTAGGTTGTTCCAAACTTCTTGGACAACTAACCACAGATCTTCTGTGGATGTAGGTTTCTTCACCTCCTTCTGTCTCTTCATGTAATCCCAGACACACTTGATGATTTTGAGATCAGGGCTCTGTGGGGGCCAGAATTGATGCTGGTTTGAAGGCAAACGGTAGTAACACCAAATATTGATTTGATTTAGATTTTTCTTTTGTTTGCTCACTTTGCATTGTGTAAATTGATAAAAATAAATAATCATTATTTATATTTCTGAAAGCATTCTTTGTTTACAGCATTTTTTCCACACCTGCATAAACTTTTGCAAAGTACTGTATATATTTAAGATATTCCATTAAAAGTTGCTTATACACTGCTTTATGCCTGAGGCATTGCTTTGCTTAGGTTCAGGGTGAACTTTTAATCTCAATTTGACAGAAAAAAAAAGATTGCTAAACATTGTGAGCCCTGGTTCCCTTCACCACCACTGTGAAGTAATCAGAATCTGCAAATTTATTTTACTGCAAGCCAATCTGGATGACTTTGTTTACATCTCAACTATTAAATAAATGGAATTCCCTTTTAAGGAGATCCTTTCACAGGAAATTGAATCCTGTTTTATTGACATCTTTCATTTGCAGATAAAATCTGCATGAAATTATGAAAGGTTGAATAGCTGAAGTTTATATAGAAAACTATAGTTTGTATCCATACCACTTATCTAGCCATCCATCCATCCTTTTCTCCTGGCTCCCCATTCACCCTATTTCTGTCAGTTTTGTGCATGCTGTTCAGGTTTTCAGTTCCTTTGACAGTGTCAGTTTCTTTGTCAAGAACACACTCAGAAAGAAACGTGAGATCAGAGAGCGTATATTTGAATGTGGCGTACCATGCCCGATTTGTCAGATGGGAGTTGAATATGCCGTTCTCTCATTTCTGTGTGGATTTTCTATTTCAATTGGGTGTGCATATGATAAATCAATGAAAACTTGAATCACCCATCACTGCTCTGCTGAAAGTTTCTTTAGCCAGATTAATGGAATGTGACAACATTGTGCACTCAGTAGATCATTATATTAAAGGTGCTCTTACAGTTATATTATTCTGCTTGTTTGCATTAAATAATCATGGTTGGGATGGGCTGTGGTGGAGATATATTGATGTACAGATGTTCAACAACACCAGGAGCAGCAGTGGCTTTAAGATTAAAATCATCAGAGTGGGGATTTTCCAGTCGTGTTCTGTGTGAGTTCAATAGTCCATAAATTTTGTCCCACAAACATTTCCCCCAAGAACCACAGGGATTTCAGCTGCAAGGTTATTAAGTAGTCGAAGTAGGTACAGGGTTACGTATGCATGATAAGCGCCATCATAGAAGTCATCATAAAACCAGCACAAATTGGGGATTTTTGTAAAGTGAGGTGATATCATGTCTAAGATACAAATTGAGTTGCTGTTGTGATATGAACGTGCAGGTTTTTGTCAAATGTGCAGGGGTGTTGGCTTTCTCTGATGAGGAAAGAATGTTCACAAACCAACGTATGTCAACTTTGGAACATTTTTCTTCACCCAAGCATTGCAATATAGCCATTTTTAAAAACAGTTTTAATTTTTTCTACTCAATCAGACCTTGAGTTTTGTTTTTTTGGGAATGTTAGTCACTAAAATGTCCTCCGAGGTCTCGTCAGAAGGTTAACCCAAATGATTTAAACATGTTTAAAAATTCTAAGCACTTTTTACGTGTATCTGCTTAGATGCATGTTTTTGGCCGGTAAAATGTGTGATGGGGCTCAGATGATGGGCAACAGCAGTGAATATAAATTTTGGGTAGAAGGTGTGTGTGTAGAATAGTGTCAGTGTCCTACAAAAGGTATATTTTATACTTGGGTAATGATGCTTGGGCCAGAATCTTGGGAAATTCATAGCTGGTTGCTTTTTTGGGGGGGGGGGGGGGGGAGCACTGTGTGCATGTTTTTAAATCAATAGGGACTTGTTAAGGATTTCAAAGTTTTAGATTTTTGTTAATTAATTGTTGATTTTTTTCCTTATATGAACAGTTGATGTTGATATGTTTGTGGTGCATTATCTATGCAAAGTTGTCCCTCTGCTTATACTGCAACAATTCAGCTCATGTCTGCACACAGTACCGTGTCAACTCCACACCGTTCTGTCCAGTCGTCTACGGGACTGAATGAAAACACATGCAAAATATTGAATGTTGCCAGAAATATTTTTCTACATTTGAAGTTCCTATAAGTATGGCTGGGGGAGAAAATCAATCATTAAATCTTCAGTAAAATATGTTAAACATTTAAAGGGAATGTTTTTATTAATTTATAAATGTTTTACCTAGCAATACATATGATGCCTTGGTCTTCTTTAAAGCATGCTTTTTTTGGTGTGCTTACTGTTATTATTGGCTGATTTTGTATCTCGATGGACATGTTCTTGGAAGGCCAGATGTATAAACTCCTTTACAGATGTAAACTAAGCAGCACTGATTAGTGCTTGATGTTTATCACAAATCTATGAGCTGAAACATTATTTTTATTGATGGTGATTAAGCCAGCTGCAGTATCTGCTTGTCCCAACCTTCACTCAAGCATCTTTTCCCCTGCCAACTTCACTCAGCTGTCCTCTTCATCCAGTTGCAGCAGGGCCTGTTCTGAGCTGCCCTGTTCCTGTTTGTATGCTTCCTCCCGCTCCTTTTTTTGAGCTCTGGAAAGGCGCACAGCTGAGCAGGACAGAGGTGGTGCAGATGGGTGAGAGATTGAGAATGCTGCCAAAAAGAAGGGCGGGAATATGGACAAATGTACTGAATTTAGTGTATGGTCCAGCATAAGGCATTATAATCCTGCCTCAAACAGCTGCTATGGTCTGGTCTGTGTAAACAGCAGCTCTTTGTTGGAAGATTAAATGGTCAAACATGGTGTTTGCCTTTTGCCTGACTGCTGACGCTGTGTTTCAGCTGTTCTGCTGAGAGCTGTCCGGAGCTCCTTTCATAGATATTGTGTTGCTTCTAGTTGGGGGTTTAAATTTGATGCCTTGTTCTTCTCTACACCGAAGTTCGCACTTACTGACAGATTTTAAGATAAAAATATTTTGCTGGGAACACAAAAAAAAAAAAAACAATGCTACATAAAGCAAAGACACACATGCACTGTTGTATGCTATAGAAAGTACAAGGACTTACTGTGCTGTGGAAAAGTATTTCAAAAAGATTCCCTCTATTTTTGTTTATTCATAACGCTAAGTTGTTTCTAATTTGAAAGAATAAGTAATAACACAAGTGACAACTTGAGTAAACACATTCACAGATTAACCCGAAGGATAAATCTCTTTTGAAGCAACCATTGCAATCAAACACTTCCTATAACATGCGTTCAGTCACAAGCATTGCTGTGGAGAAAAGCCTATTCTTTTTTATAAAATTGCTTTAATTCAGTATTACCTAAGTATAGGATTCTGATTTTTTCAAGACCTGCCACATGCCCATGGGGTTCAGTTCAGGCACTTGCATTGCTGCCTAACCAAACTGCGCCTGAGCTTCATATCACTGACTAATGACTAGATACTCTCTTTTAGTATTTATTTTGTATTTTTAGATACTCACTTTTTAGTTTCTAATGGAGAGCTCAGTTCAGCCTTACGCTACTCTGTCTCCTAGGCTCTCTAGGGAACTTCACATTTTCATTTAAGGCATTTAGCAGACGCTCTTATACAGAGTGACTTCCATGAGGGACAGTCCCCCTAGAGCAATTTCAGAGTTAAGGGTCTTGCTCAGGGACCCAGTGGTGGTAGTGCCAGAGGTGGGATTTGAACCTGGGACCTTTTGAGCCATAGATCCATAGGCAAGTATCCTACAACTAGACCACAACCAGCTTCATGCTGCTAGAAAGGTTGTATTTCAGTTATGTCCAGATTCAACAGAGCTCTCTAAAAATCTCAGACAGGACAGGACTATTCAGGACTGGTTGACGATAAAATTTGGCTCATTTTGCTTTATTGATTAAGGGGTAACTACTTTTCCACGAGTGTCATCTTGATTTTTGTCCTTTAAAACACAAATAATTTAAAAACTGGATTGTGTTTACTCAGGTTATCTTTTTTTATTACACTTTATTTTGGCATATCAAGAAAGTCCTTGTTTAGAATTTTCAGGTAATTAGAAAGGGGCAAGTACTTTTTCACTGCACTTGTCACGATGTGGTGTTGTGGGCTGGAAGTCAACGCAGAGCCAAGAGCTTTGTACTGGACTTTAATGACGGATAAAGTGCACAGAACTCAAACTAAACATAACGTGTAAAACATAACACGAATAATCACACAGTGCCCACACAGAATGACCAGCGCCCTGCTCTGATTCGTTTGGGCTAATAACGCCAAACGATGAGGCACACCTGTCACCCAATGCCCAGGTGTGCACAGTCAGCAGCAGAGCTACTCTACTGGTACAGAACCGTCACAGCACTGTAGCTCACAGAGAAAAGAATAGTAAAGGAAGGCCGCTAAGCTAGACATATCAGAGAGTGAAAAAGTGAAAGTGACAACCCTTGTCATTGCAAGGTCAAAGCACAGCAGACAGTGAACCACAATGAAATTGGACCTCTGCTTTTAACCCATGCACACTCAAACACCGTGCAGCAGTGGGCAGCTATTGAAAGCACCCAGGGAGCAGTGACAGGGACACCACCTTGCTCAAGGGTACCTCAGAGCAACCTATTGGGAAGGGGTTCGAACCCCCGGTCCTCTGATCCAGTGGCTAACGCCCTTACCATTAGGCCACCACTGCCCCAATTCAAACTAATTCAGTTTAACTGGTTATATTGATGCATTAAACTATTTCACAGACACTTAATCCAGTTAAGTGGGACCATTTGTAAGTGCTTTTAAAGTGGTAGTTTTTGTGATTTGATGTATAAAATATAAACATAAAATATAAATATCATATTTATATCAATATATCGTATTGCTTCCTATCCCACACTATAACATGCAGCAAAGAATGCATTCAATTTATTTTATTTTGAATAATGTTGTCTATATTCTAGAATTCTATATTATATAGTCATCAGTCAGTCATTTTCTGCCGCTTGTCCCAAGTGGGGTCGTGGGGGAGTGCTGGAGTCCATCCCAGCTCACACAGGGCGAAGGACGGGGGACACACCCTGGACAGGTCGCCAGCCCATCGCAGTTATTATATAATATAATATATAATTATATTATTATATTAGTAGTATTCTAGCAATATATAGTGTTTAAAAGGTTTCTTCAGTTTTTTTTTGTTGTTATAATGGAACCTACAAAGATAATTGAGTCAAAAGTCAGTCAGTCAGTCATTTTCTGCCGCTTGTCCCAAGTGGGGTCACAGGGGAGTGCTGGAGTCCATCCCAGCTCACACAGGGCGAAGGACGGAATGTGAGATTTTCTAATGTGTTGAATCTTTTCCTAAGCAATTTTAATACATTAACATATATTTATATCACTTTTCTTTATTACTCACCAATTTGTGAGAGCCAGCCCATGACTCTTAAGTTTGGAGGGGTATCCTGCCAACAGCTGCCTATAATCGTTTGATTCATAGCGGACCCAGCGAGCATGGGGGTGCAGGCAGCTGCCTTCATGGCTGCATGTCACTTCCATTTGACAAGAGGGGGACACAGAGTATCAGGCACATGAAGGCTAGTGGGGCATTGGGGCCCAAATGCAGGTTCACTCCCCTCTTTCCTGCAAGTAGCTGCAACTTGAAGCTGGACGTGCAAAAGACTTCAGTCAGCAGGAAGAGCCTTTTCATGGAGTCCATCCATGGCAGACTGTGTTGAAGAAACAGTGAAGTCATGGGGAATGCCTGAGACTCCTTATAGAAGTCCTTCACCTGGAGATAACATAGGGGACAGATTTTGCTTTAGAGGAAACATATGGCAAGCTCCTTTAGAGAAAACTGTAGGTGACCTGCTTAAAAGATTGAAGAAGAAACACTACAACGACTCCCACAAGAAATCCTCTTTTATGCACTAGGCAGTGCACTTATGATAAATGAGATCTGTAAATGAAATCCAATTAAACTTTCATAAAATCATCCTCAGACAAAGCAGAGAGAGCTCTGTGAGAAAAACCATGACTCATTAGAAGTCTATCAGGGATTCGGTCCTATATTCATCCATACAACATGATGAGGTCAGGACAGTTGAGTGTTTAGCAATGGCTTGCAGTTGCTCTCGAAATTTTATTCCAAAGGTGTTAAATGCCACTTACACTCTACAAAACAACCATATCACTCAACATTCAAACACGAGCAGCTTCTCCAGGGAATGCCATTCCACTGCCACAGCTTTCTATGGAGATTACACACACAAATAGGTGTGTGTGCAATTAACAAATCTGCATATAATTTATCTCCCTTAAATAGCCAGATTAATTCATTATAACAGGCTTCTGAATACTCCTGAAAATTCAGTGTTGCTTCAAGATAATTTCACTGAAACTTTGGCAATTTCACATTCCAAACCATGAAGCCGCCTAGTACTTAGCATAAGGTTTAAATGTGAGTTAGTTGCACAAATAACTGGTTGACTCTAGTAGTAAAGGATGTGGTGGCCTAATGGTTAGGGACTAAGCCCTAGGATTGGGAGATTGTGGGTTCGAATCCCAGCTCAGTGGGTTGCCCTAAGGTCCCCTTCATTGCTCCCCAGTGCTTTAAATAGCTGCCCCCTGATGTATGAGTGAAATGCAGAGATTGCATTATACATGCACTGTTCAAAAAAAAAATCATCAACTGGATTTAGCAAAGCAAATAGGTAAGAGCCTCCCATTGGATAATTACTGCATGGATGATTATGTTTCAGCTGCACCAAGTTATTTTACCTTAACTGATGCAGTAAGTAGCTTCTCATGACTTAAACAACCATGTCGAAAGAAAGGTAGTGGAAAAGATGTTAATCTGTTTCAGAAGGGGCAAATTACTGGCATGCATCAAGCAAAGAAAAACATCTAAGGAGAAGTTGAAGCTATGACCATGATTGGCAATCACTTAAACGTTTTGTGAAATCAGATCATAAAAAACAATAGCAGAACTCACAGCTATGTTTAAAAGTGAAAGTATGAGCATTTCCATTCACACAATGTGAAGGCAACTCAAGGGATTGGGACTAAACAGCTGTGTAGCCTTAAGAAAACCACTGATCAGTGAGGCTAATCGATAAAAAAAAGGCTTCGATTTGCTAGGGAGTATAAGGATTGGACTCTGGAGCAATGGAAGAAGGTCATGTGGTCTAATGAGTCCAGATTGACCCTGTTCCAGAGTGATGGGTCCATCAAGATAATAAAAGCAGCAAATGAAGTGATGCACCCATCATGCCTAGTGCTTACCCTACAAGCCTGTGGGGGCAGTACTATGATCTGGGGTTGCTGCAGTTTGTCAGGTTTTGGTTCAGCAACGTTATGTGTCCAAAGAATGAGGTCAACTGATTACCTGAATATACTGAATGACCAGATTATTCCATCAGTGAATTTCTTCTTCCCTAATGGCATGGGCATATTCCAAGATGTCAATGCCAGGATTCATTGGCTCAGATTGTGAAAGAGTGGTTCAGGGAGCATGAGACATAATTTTCACACATGGATTGGCCACCACAGAGTCCAGATCTTAACCCCATTGAGAGTCTTTGGGATGTGCTCGAGAAGAATTTGCACAGCAGTCTAACTCTCCTATCATCTCTACAAGATCTTGGCGAAAAATAAATGCAAAAAAATATTGTGACATCACAGAAGCTTATTGAAATGATGCCACAGCAAATTGTGCCGTAATCAAAGCTAAAGGCAATCCAATGAAATATTGGGGTGAGTGACCTTTTTTTTTGGATAGGCAATGTATTTCTCCATAAAAGAGAAATAGACATTTCATAAACAGTTTAAGTGCCATGCTGTTAAATACACCCAGAATCTGTTTAAACGGAAGGGCTAGCACTAGTAATAACTGTTCAAAACAGCAACACTTGCTCCTTTCTCCACTTACCTGCACTCTGTAACTCTGTCCAACTCTGTCCAACTCTGTCCAGAACCTCCTCATAAATGAAGTCACATCACATTTCTTCCTCTTTTTGCAGGTTACTGCTGTTAACAAAAGTCATAGCAGGGTCTCTGGGATCAACCATGAAGTCGCAGAGCGGCCCTAGAGGGAAAGAATGTGAATCTTTCCCATGTGCAAAGAACTCTGCACGTGTTTACCAATCACACAGTGAACGGAACTGATGAGCATCCTACAGGTACGTGACAGCAGTTACATTGGGGCCAAAAAGCTGGAAGACCACCTGCAGAAAGGCCAACTATACAGATAGGAGGAATGCTGTGAAGAAACCAAGCTTACAATAATTGCACATGTCAGAGGTGGTCAATGAGTGATGGCTGCTTCCATATCATCTAAAATGTTTATTTTAACATTGAAATTTTATAACCAGTGGACAAACAGAAGTGGTCCAAAACACATTAAGTTACAGAAGGAAGAAACTAACTATATTATAAGTTAATATAGGTATAATTAAAAGTTATTATAAACTTTTAAATATAATGTTATCCAGTCCTGATGATAGTTTTGTTTTTATTTTTTTAATATGTAACCTAAGTCTCACCTTGGTCCTCACACACTGACATTTCTCCTCAGCTTTTTCCACTTTTTGGTTATTTGGGTTGGTAGACTAGTCATAACTAACAGCAGCTTTGTCTGGCACTGCACTCCAGCAGCAGGTCAAGTCTGGCAATGTTCAGTTTGTTTGTGTGTCTGGAATGTGTGTGTGTGTGTGTGTGTGTGTGTGTGTGTGTGTGTGTGTGTATGTAGTGGAAGAGAAGTTTTCCCTGATCAGTGGGAAGAAGAAACATTCCAGGATTGATGATGTCATAGAGACCCATTCATTCTGTTCTGTTCCTTTGATCTTCACAAATTAGAATGAAAGTCTCACTCCCTCACATGCTCAGTCAATCTCACAGGTGGGATTAGCTGCTCACGGTTTACTGTTTTTAATGAATGAGAATATGACTGATCAGTGTAATATTTCTAAACCTGTTTATCTAAAATATTGAAATAGCAAAGATGATTGGTCAACTTTCAGAAAAAAAAGGTACAGGGTTGTCACTGGGATGTATACTGTGTACTGCTTTAATACCTTTTGTTTAGGGAAATTCCACCCTATTTAACAGCAGTTCATTTCTTTAAGCTTGAATGACTTTGTACAACCATCCTGACTCCAGACTTTCTATTTTCTGCTCTACTTTAAATTATTAGGTTATGAAAATGTGCATACATGTCCCTTTCCCTTTGGAAAAATGTATTAAAAAAATTAGACTTCTAGGACCAAGCTGTAGCTTTGAAGGTCTATTTACACTTACTTTTAACTTTAAGACTATTTAAAAATTCCTTACGACCCATTTGACCACTTTAACATTTTTATTTGTTGCTTCCCTTACATTGTTATTGTTTATCCTTTATGCATTTGTCCATTGCTCATCCATCAAACTTTCTATGTGCTATGTGATAGCATCTGTAACACTTGATCCAAAGGCTGCAAGTTTAGTAGCTCAGTAGTACAGAAAATATTGAAACTCCACAAGCATTATATTTAAGTTAGTTTTAATTAGTTAAATTAGTTTTATGTGACAGCATCAAATAAGTCAATGCCAAGTCTTACACTGGAGTTTAAAGTAAGATTGAGGAGATCATCATTTCAAATACAGTAACCCAAACAAAGTTTCTCTTGGTTGCTATTGAGCTGAGTGATTTTCCAAATTCAATAACCAAACTGAAACTCCACCATTCTCCAAGTGATCAGGATATTGATGATAGCATTATTGTGCAGAACTGAAATGAACTGAACACAAAACAAGATCTTTTTTGGCTTGAAAACAGAATAAGAAGTTTATCTTAAGTTCTCAACTTATTTATCAAGATATAAATTATTAAGTTTTTTTTTACATGAACATCCTGGACAGGTCCATCACAGGGCTGATACAGAGGCAAATACACTCACATACTCACACTCAGAGATTTATGTCATGCATGGGTCATCAGAATGCAGTCAGGGCAAAATTGCAGTCAGTGTTCACAACAAAACACTGTTGATGTGAATATTAAGAGCAACAGAAGACTGTGAAGGAAAACAGATAAAGAAGACAGCAGTATCCTTGAAAATAGTTGGAATATAAGTTATGCAATGTCACTGATTTCTGGAAAAATGTTTGTCTACACAAATGTTGCCAAAAAATTTTCATAGTGAAAGTGAAGTGAAAATGACTTATCATTGTGAATACACAGCACAACACAACAAAATGCAGCATCTGTATTTAACCCATACACACACATGCACCAGGGGTGCAGCTATTGAAAGTTGCCTGGGGAGCAGTAATGGGGACGGTACCTTGCTCAAGAGTACCTCAGGGCAACCTACTGGAATGGGATCTGAACTCATGATTTTCTGTTTGTGGGGCCTACCATTGCCCCGCAGAGGGGCAGCTATTTACAGCATCCAAGGAGCAGTGATGGGGACAGTACCTTGCTCAAGGGTACCTCAGGGCAACCTATTGGTCTGGGACCCACAACCTTCTGATCCTGGGGCCAACTCCTTAACCTAGAGGCATAGATTAATGGCATAGATTAATGCCTTCAATGAATATCTATTTTACATACATGTGAAAGCTCTCACTTGGGATAAATCAGATGCAGTTTTGTGTTGTATAATCAAGCAAATGTTAACATGTTGGCAAATTTGATTCCAGCCTAACTGCTCTCTTTAACATGGAAGTTCATCTTGCCCTGCCTCATATTGAAATCTGCATATTTGCAACATTAAAAATTATAATGTAAAATTGCTTCTGTCCTGCCATCCATCCATCCATCCATCTCATTGTTTTTTTGTTGGAATAACAGAGTTTAAGCAATGGTCTTTATAGCTCTTTCCAGACTGATATTTTAAAATAACTTTATTTCTTCTCCTCTGTTATGTTCATGGCATAGCAAGCTGCTTTTAGTCTAATTCACTAGATAGTTTCATTTTAATTAATATTTATATTCCAGAGCAGCAGCAGTGATCAAGCCTGAGTGTGCCTCGTCAAACTGATCCGTTTTCAACTGCATTTGTTTAAATTTGGTTGCCCAGGCTAGAAGGCACTGGATAAGTTTTTTAGAAGGGATCAGGTTATCTTTGTCTTACGTTAAATTCTGTGTGATGTCCTGAAGCAATTGGGTGTAACAGATACTTTTTCACGTCACTGTAATGAGTTCAAATATTCAGTACGTTGTTCTCCAGTTTGTATTTGAAAAATACATCCCTTTTGGTCCTATTTCAATCCTCAGTTTTCAGGATCTCAACTAGGCTAGCAAACTAAAGCTGGCTTTACTGTATCCTAGTAACAAGTAGCCCAGAAAGCTGTGGAGGAGAACAAAGCTACTTTGAGACAGAAGGGTAAGAGAGCTGCTTTACAACAGGTGACGCTTGGGTCCTGCAAGCAAAGGTAAGGCTTTACAGTTCTCTTCCCTCTCAAAAAACCGATTGTATTTATTGCTCATCTTCATTGTTACTTTAAGTTAAAATAAAAATTCTGGAATGAAAAGTGCATGTAAAGAAAAACCGGGATGAGTAGTTAAACATGTTATGTTTTAGTGCTGTAATAACAAAGCTGTAGCAAAGTTCCCTTGCTGATGAGTTGCATATTTTTCAATATATTTGAATAATTACACTTGTAATAGTGTTAGCTAATGAATTGCCTTTTTACTTGGTAGTGAAAGATGTGTAGAAATGTGCGTATGTTGGATCTACAGTACAAACATTTGTCATTTTTGCCTTTTCCATTAGTTTGTTCTTGCAGGAGTCCTGCTTCTACCGAAAATGTGCATAATAATGGTTAAATTCTCTAATACTTTTAATCTGATAAGCTGTAAGACCTATTTTACTCTTTAGAAATACAAATTCTAAACTCTCATTAATAATGTAGAATGTAACATGAGAGGAGGACACCTAAGCCTCTGACAAGACTAAACACACACCTTGGTGATGTATATTAAATAACCTGGAATTGGAGCTCAAAAACAGAATTAAAAAAATATTTTTTCTGGCTCCAAGTAAAGTGGGTGTTCTAACATTTCTGTTGTGTTCCACCATAATTCCTCTAAAACAATCGTAGTTTAAGAAAAAAGGGCCCATTCTGTTATACATTTGCAGCGTTTTGCAGATGCTTTTATCCAGAGCAACTTCAGTGCTTCATTTCCACATCTGTTCTTCATTCTAGTAGCCTGCTAAATATCAGCAACTGGTGATTAACTATTTCCCAGCCAGGTAACAAACTAATAAAACCTTGCAACTGACTGAGGTAAAGAGTTCATTGTCCAGATTCAAGAGAAGTGCCAAAATGTGATTTAATTTTTTTATATGGAAGAGAAGAAAGAGTTTTGTGCTGTGTGTAGGTCTAACATAATATACCCAGAAATTGTACTTGCATAGACAAGAAGAATTTCATGAGCACAACCTTTGGAATTTATTTAGAATCCTGTCTGGAATACATCTACATTATAATAAAAAATGTGTGGACATCTAACCACCATGCCTTGTTGGACATCCCATTGGAAAACCATAGACATTTAAACTGGAATTCCTCAACCACACCTGTGATAAGGACTCCCAACAAGATTTTGTAGATATGTCTGTAGAGAATGTTTATCTATTCAGTCAAAAAGCAAAAGTAAAATGTTTCTGCAATGTACAATCCTGCTCCTCCCAGTGTAGTACACGGGAATTCCTCAAGAGCAAACTTGTCAAACCAACTTGTGAAACCATGTTTTTATAGACTTCAGTTTGTGCAGAGGTTCAGTCATGATGGAACAGTAAAGAACCTTGTTGCCATTGAGTTCAAGGATATAGTATCCTAATTTTTCTTTCTTTGCAGAAGAATTAAGATGACTCTTAATGTTATGCTGAAGTTGCCAACATATGATGTTCCAACTGATGCTCTAGTGGCTCTGTGGGATAATAGGGTGGTGGTCTAGTGGTAGTGTACTTGCCTATGGACCTATGGCTCAAGAGGTCCCAGGTTCATCCCACCTCTAGCACTACCATCACTGGGTCCCTGAGCAAGACCCTTAACCCTGAGTTGCTCCAGGGGGACTGTCCCTGTAATTAGGATATGTAAGTCTCTCTGGATAAGAGCATCTACTAAATGCCGTAAATGTAAATGTGTAACGTCACACACAAGTGATTGGGGCAATTGTGTGCATGTGAGTGAGTGTTGCGTTGACAGTCAAGCTTTTGAGGCTGACTTTTCCTCCAACACGTGCATACACGTAGTCTTACTCCTTTGCCTCTGCCTGTCTTGCAGCATTTGAAATGCTAATAAAGTCTTCAGTGCCAGAAATGCTGTAGGCTCTTCTCCATCTTGTATCTGTCTCTGTCCTATTCTCTGTCTCATTTTCTGTAATGTCACTCTTTCTCCTTGGATTTCACCTCTGACATAGCCCTCACATTAAAGCTCACCACTTCACTGGTCCATATCCTCCACAGTTTGTGTCACTCAGGTAGCCATCTGTCATTCCTTCATTCCTCTCCTCTTTTTGGCCTCTTGTTAGGGTGCAGTATCTAGCATATGCTCTTCACAGGATCAAATTCTACGTTTTGCTTTCTCAGTTAGTGCTGAGTGTAACAACAGTGCCATATGAAGAGTTTCTCTGCAGTGTTCGAATCTCAAAGCAACTTACCAGATGTATAAATATAGAATAGAGGTATGATGCGACCTGTCCAGGGTGCTTCCCCCGTCCTCGCCCTGTGTGCACTGGGTTGGACACCAGCACTCCCCCGTGACCCCATTTGGGACAAGCGGCAGATAATGGATGGATGGATGGTATGATGCACCTAGCATGATGCCTAGACTTGTCACCTCTGGAGAGCACTAGCTTGAAACTAGAAATAAAAACTAGAAAAAGCTCGGAGTAGGCAGTATTTCCAAACCACAGTAATGCCAGATGAAGTTAAGGTCTCTCAATTTAGTAACTATTAAAGAACATAAAGCCCATTTTAGAAGCTAAATGGTCAAAAGATGTACTGTATTTCATGGCATGAGACAGCAATGTTATTATGTGAAAAATAAAAAATGTATATTTGCTGACTGATAATATACAAACTAACCTTTATATAAAGTATATTTATATCTACAGCATTTTGTCTGCTTTAAGCTGAAAAAAGTGTATCCTGCATTTGTGCTCCCCATGTCCTGCCATCTTGGATTTGTACATTTGGTATGAACAGAATGTGGCAGTGTTATGTTTTGTTTGTAAAACACTAATGTATGTGACAGCCACAGGCTTACTCTAATATTGCACATGGAAACATGTCAGCTATGTCCCCTCCTGAATGGGATTTTCCAAATCTTTAATATTTCATAATACCCCTTTGCAACAGCATTATCTAGCTGTGTCTATAATAGATGTGATAAAATGGTTTTAAGCAAGCACTGAATTTTTAAGCATTTCAACTGATCTAATATCTTCTTCGAAGGGTGTTCATATAATTAGCTAATTTTTCCGTCTTGCATAAATAAAATAAAAGTATGGCCTTTGATATTTTAAAAACCCAACTGCAATATCTGATTCATTCTTATTCTTTTAACAGATCTCTCATAATTGGGAACCATCATAGCAACAATCACATGTACCTCTCAGCCTCCAGTGCCTTCCAGCATTCTTAATCCACAACCATCATGTTTCCTGGATCCCCAGTGAGCAGCAAGGCTTCTCCAAGTACCTCTCCACAGCCCTTGTTCAGTCCAATGACACAGTCTGACACCGAAGTTACAGAGGAACCAAAACAGTCTGAAATGGTTCCATCACTTTTGTTACCATGTTGGGCCACACAGGCACTTTCTGACCTGGCACACAGTGAGTCAGAGCTCAAAGGTCTACAAGAACGACAAAAATCAGAGGCTGAGGTTGTGGGCCGAGGTGTAGAGCGTGCTCTGCTTGGAGCCCAAAGAGAGGAGCATCGCTTGCTGGAGAGAGTGGAGCAGGATCACCGTGACCTGCAACGCAGACTGGAGCACGTGCAGAGGGACAATGCAGCAGCCATCCAAGTTGGACAAACTCTGGTAAATCAGCGGCTGCGGAAAATCTCCCAGTTGCAAGAACAAATCAGGAAAACTATCAAGAGGACTGTGGACAATAATAAGAAAGGCTGCGAAGAGAAACAGAAGCGAGATCTGCTTCTTAAGGCTGTAGCAGAGTTGCTTCAGCCATGGGAAATCTCGCTTGATCTCAAACGTGTCTCTTTCAAGCCCAGTGCCCAACCCAAAGCTGTGAATTTTGGTGTAGTCAAAGTGCAGGATCACAGATTTAATTTCACTGTTGGTGGCTGTGGGCCACAGGGACAACTCTGTTCCCTCCATGCCACAGGAGGGCAGTGTAAGAATCAGGCAGAACCAGGAATAGAGGGTAGGAGTACCCCTGCTGGAGCAGGGTCAGGAAAAGGTCAGGTGCTTAGCTTGTCTAATAGTTATAAGTGTCAGAGAACTGTCAGAAAGATCAAACTGTCAGCCCGAAGTGATGAGGAATCTGGAGAAGAGGTAAAATCGTTGTCACCTCTAATGCATCGCTGGCCCCCAAAGCAAGTCCTAAGTGAGCGTGATTCATCACAGGATGAAGAAAGTGAATCACCCACATCTGAATCCAAAGCAGATGAGCTTTTCTTGGCTGTACCAGCATTGCTTAGCAACAGAGAGTCAGAAGGAGAAGAGTTTGTGCATCGACAGAATGGATCAAGTCAACCACTTGTCTCTCATAGATCACGGAAGCAGCAGGAGCTATATCCTTCCCTAGAAAGAGGCTATCACGAAAAAAGAGGTCTACATAGTTTTGACTTGGAAGATCCAAGGACAGCCTTGGGTAGGTCCCGACAAAACTCCTTTAGAGAGACATCCAGACTTAGATATGGTACACTGCCATCCCCACAGAACCTCAAAGATCTTTTCTCTAGTCACAGCTCTCAAGATCTTCTGTCACACGATTGCCCTCTTTCTCGCTTAAATGTGTCCTCTGATGACCATACTTACTATCGTGCTCCATCTCCTGCTGACAGTGTAGATTCTGGATATACTTTTATTGTCAGCTCTCCTAGAAACTTCCCCTCCCCAAACCCTCGCCTCTCAAAGTCCAGTGCTGACCTTTCTCATCTCAGTCGACCCTTCATCAATGTGGGAGAGCAGTCAAGTAGATGGAGGGTCATAAGAACTCGGCAGCCCTCACCAAGTTCTTCCACAAAAAAATATCAAGCAGCATCACGAACTACGCCCTGCCCCAATACTGGAAATCAGTCTCCAAAACAACATGCAAGACATTCTTGGGGAGTATCTCGCTCACTGTCAATGTCTGTAATAGATGGGTCATTGCAGGACCTGATGAAGAACCACTCAGATAGTGGGCAGAATCTCCAGGATGGAGTAAAACATTGGCAAGATAGAAGTGAGCCAGTTCTACTGGAGCTTGAGGAGGACGTTGAGCCATTGGCTCTAGAGGAAGTGCACCTTGTCCGACAATTTGGTAAGCAGGGCTCAGGACGTGCAGACCTGACGCTACCAAGTGGTGTGCATGTTACTCCTCAGGGTCAGCTGTTTCTGGTGGATTGCGGGAATGCCCGTATTCAGGTGACTGATCAGTGTGGCAATGTTCTTCAGCAGGTGACTTCCCCAAGTAAAGTCAAGTCAACTCACTTCCTCAATTACTTTGATGTTGCTGTTAACGCTAAAGGCCTTATTGGTCTGAGCTGTGCTGCTGAACGAGCCCTACTTATCTTTAGTCGACATGGACGCCTCCTTCAAACCTTCGGAGGGGGACCTTATATTGCCGGTGTTCCACGAGATGAGTTTGAAGCTCCCAGAGGAGTAACAGTCACGCAAAAAGATGAGTTCCTAGTTGCAGACATTCGTAAAGGCACATTGACTGCTATGAAACTTGAACCCAAAACTGGCTCAAGGCTTGAGCGGACAGTAGTAACTGGATTTCACAGACCCTACTTAGTAACATCCTGTCTGCATTCTGGTCTAGTAGCAGTGTCTGAGCGAGGAAGTGAAACCGGTCAACAGCCCTGTGTAAAGGTTCTGGGACCAGCATGGAACACTTTACGTATCCTAGGGGTTTGTTCTGGCATGGGACCTGTCCTAACCAGCCCCTGGGGTCTATGCATTGATAAGGATGGAGCAGTGCTAGTAGCAGATTGGGCAGAACAGCATCAGGTGGTGCAATACTTGCCTGAAGGGACAGGCCATGTGATAGTTAAAGAGGGACTAAGCAGCCCTCGGGGCCTGGCCCTGCTACCCAATGGATTATTAGTGGTGTCTGACAGTATGCACCACTGCATCAAAATTTACCAGTACAAATGATAACATACATATCTAACATTTTGAAAACATGAGCAATTACTTTGTTCATTCTTTTCATTTTTGGGGCAAAAACCAAAATATATCCCACTAGAAGGGGAACATTGAAACCCTGTTTACGCCTGGTCGTGTTATGTTACCATTGATTATTATTTAAGATTTTAACCACATTTATCTTCTTACTGAAATGCATCTCACTAATCAAATGAAATCTGATTGCCTTACAGGGCATAACATCCAAGTCTAAGTTTTTCATTTTTCTGTTCAGTTAAAAACAATCTTGCACAGCACTCTTCATTTACTTGCTGTTGATACTAAACAAATGGGGTTTTTATAAACCTATTTAATTGCCATAAACTAAACTTAATACACTTAAATATATATTACAAATGTATTTAAGTTGCTCAACCCAGTGTGGGCACAGGATAAGTAAACTTGCGATAAGAATGTTGGAGAGATTCACGCTTGCAGTTTTTATGTAAATAAGCTCAATATAATCCTGAAACTCCAGGTTCATGAAATGACCAGAGGGTTTATCTGTTCTTTAATAATGTGCTTACTGTTTACTATCAGTTTCTCAGTATAGTTATGTTTCAAATATCTGTTGAAACATTGCTTACAGATGGAAATCACGAGAGAATGAACAGTGCTTCAGTCTCCATGCATTTTTTATTTTTTTTTATTGCTCCTGCTTTTTGATGTGGCCTTTTGAAATGGTAAATACAACAGCAGAAAGGGCAGTGAAACAAACCATTCAAAACACTGGGCCATGGTTTGCAAGGGAGTAGCATAACTGCATGTCATCTTCAGCCTGAAGCCTTCTTACCCATTTTAAATGGTTTATGGTCTCAGCTGTCAGGTCTGATCAATGACAGGAATGTAACTTGCCACAAGTGAATCTTTGAAATTGTTGACAATCTCAGAATGACTGTGGAATCTTGAGATGTGTCTCTAAAACTGTAGGCATCTTTACAACGGTCTGGGAATTTTTCCCTGCTTGCTGTAGAATATTGAGTCAGGGTTCTGTAGTGAATGTGAATGACTTCCCACTGAGAGCAGGAGATGATGACTAACATATACATATATTTGGACGCACACACACAAGGCTGCTCATCTGAGGCTTGCCTTTAGGCTAAAAACGGTGTCTTGTTAGCTCCCAGGAAACAGGATGAATTCACTTTAATCAAAAATTACACAATCGCTCTTTTGTAGGTAAACACATAGACATACAAATGATGGCCACTGACAGACTGATCAGGACCATTTCCCTGTGACCTAAATTTTCATAGTTATTGTTAATTGTAAAACTCTACATGCTAGAAACCTTTTCTGTGAAACCCTTTTCCATACACCCTTTCCTGCCTGTGTTCTAACCTTTAACAGTGGTTTTACACATGGTCACTTTTTTTCCAAACAGATGGCAGGTTCTCTTTTCAGGCTGTGTCAGAGCAGAGTGTAAAAGTGTGAGAAAATATGGGCAGATAAACTTTCAAATGATCATTGTCAGCAAGTGAAGGCAAAGACACAGAAACCTGTTCCTCCTGTTCTACCTTGGAGCTGTTTGGAGAAGTCAAATATAAATCACTGTGGATTTACATGGAATTTGCCACTTAGACTTTTACTCAACTACCTGTATTTATTTAATGAATTTGTCCTACGGCCAACAACAAAACAGCAGAACAATGCCAAAAGTACACCCCATTAAGCAAACAATTCTGAAACCAACTGATATGATTAATTATAAAATTCTATCTTCATTTTCTTCCAGTCCTCTGCAACTTCCTCCTTCACACCAACCCCGCATGTTCTCTTTCAGCACACTGATAAACCTCTTTGTCTGCTCAACACGGTCCTATGTTAATTCCTGCCTGAATTCCACCTTGCAGTCTTCCTTCTTCAAATTTCTCCTCTTCCTGATCTCCAAGGTCATCGTACAGACCACCATCCTACGCTGTTTAGCTACACTCTCCCCTGCCACTACTTTGCAGTCTCGTCTCCTTCAGATTGTCCCTCCTGCAAAGCATACAATCCACCTATGTGCATCTTCCTCCACTCTTCTAAATCAGTATTTTATAAATTATAAACTAAATCAAATAAATCTTCCCTTGTGCAAGTTATCCTTGATTACAGAGGAATGCTTATAGCCATGGTTTCAAATTATCTACTGCTCTAAACCACACAAGCCAATAAAAATCATCCGCTACTTGCCTTGGGATACCATCCAAAAATAAAATACATTTATATGAAATTCCTTTCTAAGATATTTATATCCTAATAAAGAAATAATATGCAGAAAGGCAAAATGTTAGGGGCAGCAGTGGCCTAGTGGTTAGGGAGTTGCCCCCACATCAGAAGATTGTGGGTTCGATTCCCTCACCAGTAGGTTGCCCTGAGGTACCCTTGAGCAAGGTACTGTCCCCGTCACTGCTCCCTGGTTGTTTTCAATAGCTGCATGGTGTTTGCATGGGTTAAATGCAGAGGTCCAATTTCTTTGTGGTTCACTGGGTGCTGTGCTGTGACCTCGCAATGACAAGGATGATCACTTTCATGTTTCACTGTACAGTACAGCCATTTCATGACAGTAACAGTTTGTTCAAATTTTGCTGCTCTTTCTTGCTGCATGGTACTTAAGAAAATGAGATTATGAATGAGAAAGGATTATTAATGGAGAGCTTTTTCTCCCCTGAGGACAAGTTTGGCATGCAACACGCAAGGGGTGATGCTTTTATGTATGCACTTGGTGCCTTAAGAGTTTTGAGTGTATCAATATTTATGCACTGTACACATACAGTGTTGTCATGTTTGTGTCTGGATGGGTTTTAATTGTGTCTGCATAACAGAAGCTGAAGGTATTTTGTGATGCATGAAATGTGTTGTGGAAAGTGTGTACAGTATGCATATATTTGTGGACATCTGTTTCTAAGTGTGTCTGTACCTCTTTAGGAGTGTAGGTGGCTCTTTAGCTTGCTTGGCCCTGTTTGCTTAAAGGGGTTTATGGAAGTTGCAAGCAAGCAATAAAAAAAAACACTTCACTCAGAGTGTGGCATGTGTATGTGTGTGCATGAAAGAGAGTGAGAGAGCAAGAGAGAGACAAAGAGACTACCACTGTTTAACTACACATTTTTAAAAAGCACAGGGAAAAAATGTTTGACATTTTCACACATACTGACAAAGACGACAATGCAAAGTTTGAGAGAGAACAAGGTGAATTTAGCTTCTTTAAGGTTTCCCCTTGCTGGCAGAGACATTCAATTTCCATATACAGTTTGTATAATTTCCACAGCATAGCCTTGGAGCAGCTACACATGAGCCCAAGATCATTAAGGCCATTAATGTTAGTGTTAATAAAAGTGTAAAAGCATAAAGTGTTAGCTATAGGGTATAAATTCTTCCAGTGGTGAACTTGTGAGCAGTGGGACTATGTGCTGTGCTGTGATCGAACTTTTTCCCGAACCTTTTGGATGAGTGTCTTTTAAACTAGAACATATGCTCCAACATCAGTACCTAACCTCACTAATGAGTTTGTGGCTGAATGCAGTGTAATCTTTAGCAATGTTCCAACATCTGATGTAAACTATATCCAAATCCAGATCACATGCCTGGGGAGCAGTGATTGGGACAGTACCTTGCTCAAGGGTACCTCAGGGCCAGTTACTGGTCAGGGATTTTGAACCCACGACCTTCTGATACTGGGGCCTAGTCCCTAACCACTAAGCCAACATTTCTTTCAAAAGAAACACCACATGACAAAATGTCCACAAACTTTTGGACATAAAACAAGAAAATCTTCAAAAGAATCTATTTTTTGCAAAGAAGTGAGAAAACATGCTTGTAATAAACTGTCCCACATGGGTTTCTATAATTGTTTGAGTAAGAGGAACAGAAAGAAAGATGAGGTGGTAATTGCTGAGCCCTAGGCAAGTTTTCACAGGTTTGTTTCTCATACATGTTTTCTTTTTGTTCCAGTCATAAGCTTGAACAGCAGGCCAGGAATTAGATAACCACTTAAGAACAACCATGAACTTAATTACCCCCTTCTCTGTTACCAACCATAAGCAATCAGGTTAAGGATTTATTTTAATTAAATAAGTCCCATTATTGTGACATAGAGGATGTTATTAACACTGTGAATTACATCTGGCAGAACTAAAACCAGAAAAACAATTTTTTATTTCTTTGGTATTCACGCCCCCGGTCATAATTCTTCAAATGCACTCTTTAAATGTCAAGACCTCTCCAGCTCCTTTGTTGCCTTCTCTTCTCCTTTTATCTAACTGTTATCTTTCTTACTTAGTGTTAATTTATGTTATGGCAGTAACATTCACTGTCAGGGCTGCCCCTTCAGTGTTCAAGGAAGAGAAAATGAAAAATCACAATGAGTAAATAAAACATTTAAATACACTCCTGATAAATACAGAAATATTGGTCAATAAAAGCACCAACCTTTATCCTTAAAAGAGCCATCATTGATGACCAAAACAATTTAAAAAAAAAGTATAAAATCCTCTGAGGGACAGTTAGCAATGGTCAGGGGGTGTTTTTGGTCATGTGTTGAAGCATGAGCCCTTATTTGGCAGCAGTCTTTTCAGCTCTGGGCACCGCAAAACTGGTGTGCATTCCAGAACAAGTGAATAAATGAGTATTCCAACATCCAGAGCACGAAGAAGTGGTCAACCACCAGTTTAGTCACATTCATTGCCTCTTCTCTTTAACTTTCTCTATGGCAATTGATAAGAGAAAAAAAGACAACCTCTATGGCTCCCTGCTGTATGTGTGCTTGCAAATTCTGTGTAGAAATCCTTTTTAATTGTACTCTGTAACTGCACATGTATTACTTTCCTGTATGCCCCATAATCCCACATGTTCCTGTACAAGCATATTTTCCTGTGATTGTGTGTGAGAGAGAAAGAGAGACCCAGCTGCTCTCCATTGTAAGACATCCTGGAATGTACACAGCAGAAGTCCTTTAAAGTAATTTGGTTCCCCTTTGTTCCTTCTGCTCTGCTGCTGTTGCAGGGGGTCAGAGGTCAAACTATGGTAGAATCTCTTTTACCATTTCCCCTCCATCCTGAGTTACTCACATGCGGCAATTATCCACACCACCCTCCCCTCATTGAGCTCCTAATAACCAAAGGATGCCTAGAAGAGACAAAGTTGTCATTAGCATTCCAGACATTCCCTCCCTGTAAACTGTAGAATAGACACCCAAAGAACAACTTACTTCTTACTTTTTATTTCACAATTAGTACAACTTGTTGAATGTCACACTATGAAACCAGCTTTTTATATGCAAAGCATAGTGCATTACCTTAGAGTGGAGTTTCCCTCTTGTAAAGTGCTGCACTTGTTGGCCCCTCAAACTGCAATTTGATTGCCTGTTTGAGCTTGAGCTGGGGGTCTGAGCTTGTGATGCTGAAAACAGACTCTTCCAGTAAGGCACTATGTGGGGACATGGCTGAGAGGTCAAATGCAGTGGAAATGGATGTCTTTTGAAGGGCTGCCCAGTTCTCTCTCTGTGAATGGGACTGGAGATGAACAGGAGGGTATCCCAAAGGTGGACTGTCTCTAGTTTTTGTCTGTCTAATTGCTCCCTCTTGATTTGGTGTCAGCCCCAAAGACACCATTACTGAGTTCCATTTTCCTCCTCCGCTTCCAACTTGCTGAGGGCTTTTTCCAAAGTCATCCTTAATCAAGTGAGGGGTATGGGCTTTCAAGAAGTAGTCAGCAGTTTCTGGTGAAACAAGTCTTTTAAGGAGCACATCTGAGTCCTGCAGGCCAAGAAAGGTGCACTGTGTTTGAGGAGGGTTATTTTTGGTACTGACCTTTTGCTTGTTTCTTGTAGCACTTCCCTGAAGACTGGCAGGGTTTGAGCCAGGGAGAGGTAGGGTGGATGGCCGACTACGGCAACGGGGTAGTGAGTGCTGCTGGATCTGTTGAGTGAAACTGAGAGTGTCAGCAGGGACAGTCTGCACAGTAGCCAGAGAGTGGCATGTGGACGAGGATGTTTTAGAGCCAGGCACTGAATGGAATCTCTCAGCTGTAGACCCCGGGGAGCATGAGGCTGACAAAGAATTTGATGAGGTTGAAGAAGTCGCTGGGGCTCCATTGGCACAAATTTCTCCAGAACCAACAGAAGTTTGTGCCTTGAGGATGGATGAATGTGGGGAGGAGCCTGGAGGTTCACATAGAGATGGTGGTATGAGTCCTGGGTAAGGCTTAGCACCATAGCTCTCCAGAAGATGAACAATATTGAAAAGACCTCTTCTTCCTGCAACCTTTACTGGGCTACGCCCATAATGATCCACATGATCTGGATCTGCACCTTTTTCCAGTAGCATTGCCAAAAATTCAGTGTGCCCCTCTTGAGAGGCAATGCTGAGTGCTGTGGCACCTTGTTTTTTACATGCCATATCAACATTGACTTCCTTAACTCTGAGAAGTAATCTGCCTGCAGCAGAATGACCCCTCCATGCCACAAAGTGCAACGGTGTTCGACCCTCAGAGTCTAATGCATTTGGTTCTGCACCATGCCTCAGCAATAGCCCGATACCATCTACATCTCCTTGCCAAGCTGCCACGTGTAGTGCTGTTCGTCCCTCAACATCTCTTGATTCTAGTGGCACACCCCCTTTCTCTATAAGCAATGCTGCTATATCCAAGCGTCCTTCTAGTACCAGCAGATAGAGAAGAGGTCTTCCCTCTGCATCTCGGACATCAGTGTCAGCTCCTCGTCTCAGCAGCAGCTCCACAACTTCAGTCTGCCCCTGTAAGGCAGCTGCACTGAGAGAAGAATGTCCATCATATCCACGATGATCAATGGGTGATTTGCGATCAAGCAGGAGCCTTACTGTACTGCAGTGACCCTCCTGTGCTGCTAGAATGAGTGCAGTTCGGCCTTCAACGTCCAGCTCACTTATCCGTACCATGCTGCTTCGTTCTGTCAGAACAGCACAGACACTCCTGTGACCCTCACAGGCAGCTGCATGTAGGGGTGTCCAGCCAAGATCATCTTTATGGTTCTCATCTAGCCCCCGGTCTAATAAAGCCCGCACAACCTCAACGCTGCCCTTAGCTGCAGCCAGACAGAGTGCTGTGCGACCTTCTCCATCAATACCATCTACTGCTGCCCCCCAAAATAGCATACGGTTCACTGTGCCAGCATGCCCCATGGCTGCTGCAGCAAGAAGGGGTGTCACAGCTGAAGGGTGGGCTCCAGCACTCTCATCTACATCAGCCCCAGCCTCTAAAAGGAGCTCTACTACTTCTTCATGACCTTCATAGGAAGCCAACAGTAAAGGAGTCATGCCATCCATGTCTTTATGTTCTGGATTTGCACCTCTTTCAAGCAGCAAGCTTACGATTTCTGCATGCCCCCTACCTCCTGTTGCTGATGGCACACAAAGGGCAGCCACTGAGAGAGCAGTGCGCCCATCCCCATCTGACAGGTCCACTTCTGCACCTGCATTGAGCAGAATCTCTACTGCCTCTTTATGGCCCATGTAGGCAGCAGCAATGAGTGGAGTGCGGCCTTCGTTGTCCATGCAGTCAACTTTAGCACCATAGTCCAGCAGGGTCTTCAAAACATCTTCATGGCCGCCCCAGGCAGCAGCTCGCAAAGCTGTGCGACCATCTTGATCACAACCATCCACCTCTGCTCCTGACTCAAGAAGCATCTTTACAGCTTCCTTATGACCACCCCATGCAGCTGAACGCAGGGCAGTCCATCCTTCACTGTCCACATGCTCAAGGTGGGCTTGAACAGCTAGAGTATCACACTCCTGAACCCACTCCATGAGTATTTGTAGCACACCAATGTGGCCTTGCCTAGCAGCATGGATTAAGGCAGTCTGACCTTGGTGGTCACTGAGAGAAGGATCTGCCCCGCGACAGAGAAGCAATGCTGTGACATCCACAAGCCCCACATGGGCGGCAGTAGACAGCAGTGTCCTTCCATCTGATGGATCTGTATGGTTCACACTGACTCCACTATCCAGAAGAGCACGCACAGAGTCCTCCCTTTGCAGTGCTCTCCGTACTATCCCTCTTCCTCCACCCACACATTGTACACCCACACTAGGGCCTTTTTCTGGGGAACAGGTTGGGAGATACACTCCACTCTTCATCAGAAGCTGTAACACATCCTGTTGAACCAGCACAGGGGCTGTCATGGACTGAAATGGATTAGAGATGCCATTATAACTGCCACTTGCATTAATTGTGAGATTGGGAACACCAGTCCATATCATCCACAAAGCTAGCAGAGAAGCCTCCCCAGAATGGATTCCACTGCTGAGGAGGTGATAGCCCAGCTGGCACACCTCTTCTGTACTGATGCTTTTTGATCTCAGCGATAGGGACATGGCAAGTGAAAGGTGACCATCCTTCACACTGCACAGAAATTTCTGTGTGCAGTACTTCACGTCAGTTAACCACTCTGCAAAACTGCCATGAAATAGAAGTTTACTGCCCTCAGGCCCATCCACAATTAGTGGCGCCAGAGCTCGCATTAGTGATTGAAAATCATCCCGTCCAAGGCAGTTGTCCCTGGTATATGCAGCAATGTAGAGCTTTTCAGGAGTGAGAGGTTGTGGGGTGGCGAGAAGAATGTTGAGCAAAGGTTGAACATGGACAAACAGCCTGCGGGGAAATAGCCGCTGACAGAGCCACAGGTATAGGCCGTTCAATGTGCCTGGAATGTCCCGGATTTCCCTCAGTCCTACCAGACCGCATGCCACTCCATCCAACACCCGCTGTAAGAAAAGGAAGCAACCACCACTCTTGATATGCAGAAGATTAAGCATGTCTGCTGTCTCTGGAGTGAGCTGCTGCCGCAGAGCTCCCTCCTGATCCAGTCTCCGCAGAATGTAATGCTGTACATCCCGCACAGCGGCTGGTTTCCGTAAGTCATCTAGACACAGCTTCCGAAACCCTGTAGAACAGAAGAGTGAGGGATAACATCAGAAAGGGAATAACAAATACATTTTAAAAATACCAGAGGAAAGGTGTTTTCAAAGTAATGCAGAGGAAAACATGGCAAGATGCATTTCTTCTGTGTTTTGTCATAAACAGTGATTACCAAAGGGGAAATAAAAATCCCTCCCTCAGAAGCACCTGCAGACCTCAATAAATTGACTAATTTCAGGCAGCCAAAGGCCAAAGTTAAAAGATGTTTGTGGCCTTTTCATTAGTTTCATTCAAACTTATTTCTAAGTAATTAACAACATACAGGGGCCGTGTGTTTTTGTTACATCATCTGCATTTGTTACACCAAATTGCTAATGGGTACGTGGGTTTCTCATCACTAAACACCAGATCAACTAATGTGGAAGAATGTGGGCAGCTGAGTACAAAGAAGTTAAAGATTTATGGAGATTTTGCTGAGAAGATTACACTGTTACTGTTGTTTAGAAACACAGAGCAAAGCCCCTGTGATCTATGCATGCATCTTCAATAAACATTCTCGACAACGCTATGGCCAATTAGTTTTGATGATAGCAGACTTACTTTCCTGAGAGTGCAACAAAGGGCATTCAAAATTTCCAGTGCCACTAATTAAGGCAGAACACCATGCTCCTATAAAAATTAGGCACTGCTTTGGGGATCCCAACATTCTTGCTTTAAAAGCCCTTTATGAATGAAACTTCATTCAATTTAGACAGCTGTGCGAAAATATCGCATCTTAAACTTCTCAAAGCATTATTTTTTCAGAAAGTGGAATTTAGCTGAAGTGATGTATCCTTTAAAATGATACCTTGCTTAAGTTTAAGCATATGGGTGGAACACACTGTGGTCTGAGGACTGTATATATTTCTGTGGAGTACCTGAGAACATCTTGCATACAGCTTTGTTCTGTCTGCGTGCAGAGCACACCAGGAGAATCCAGGAAGGGAGAAGATGGAGGTGTCTGAGGAGAAGCTCTGTTATTGAAGTACTCTGAACGGCCATGGCTCCATTTGGCAGCCCCTCACCTGCCCCAACACAACCACCATAGCTAGCGTCCAGCGAGTCTACCACCATATATACCCTTTGAGCTGGAGAGGGTAAAGACAGCAGGGGCTCCAATACTGCTCTGGGAAAGACAAGAGATTTTTTTTTTTTATTCAAACAAAGCTATTATATTTCTTTTGAATTACAGGCAGAATGTGTGTTTTTATTTGCTTCGTTGACCGATTGCCACATTACAATAAAAAAAAAAAAAAAAACGCTGGATAACAAAGAACCAAGATCATAGCTAGCTTCCAGACTGCTTGGAACCAAGTTTACACCAAGTTAGCTGTTTAAGACAGCTTACTTATTGCTAGGCATCCTATTATGCCTAGTCACAGTTCTTAATACAATTTTAAATTGTGAAAGGCAGCTTGAAAATTATTACACTTTGATTTAATTAAGAGGGGGATGGGTGCAGTAACAAATGGGACGATTGAAATAGCAAAGGGAGGGAGGAAGAGGGGTTTTAAAGAAGATGCTGAGGAGGAAGTGTAAGCGGCAGGGAAGAAAGTGGAGGAGGGAGATGACAGTGGGAAACAGTCCAAGATAGAAGGGAGAAAACAAAAGTGTTTGAAATGACTACAACAAACTGGGGGCAAAAAAGAATGAGAAGACATGCCACAGAAACAAATTTTTTGTTGGAACAAGGCTAATCGGTAAATCATTCGTTCTAAAAATTAGAATGAAACAGCCCTCCTTTCTTTTCAACACCCCTTCAACGCCTCTGTCTTTTGCGTTGGCAGTCTCTTCCCACTTGTCTCATATTCCTCTTTCTGGCCCGAGGTGTGGCTGATGTGGCATGATGAGTCAGTGCTATGGAAGCTCAGAGATTTCCTGTGCCTTCATGCTTGCTGGTAAGAAGCAAGATGTTGGCGCAGCACCAATGAGCATGCTGCTCCCTTATCAGACTCACACCGTGCCAAAGTGCCAAAGATTACTCCAATGAAAACTCAGCATCCCCAGATACAGCTGCCCTCACAAACACCCATTTAACCCAGCCAAAATGAAATGATGAAATTCCTGAACTATACTTGCCCTAAAAGCTGTCCATCTTTAGCATATCTGCAGCCAAATTATCATGACTTACTTGTACTTCAGTACTGTGCTGCCAAAACACAGTAATTAGCTGCCATTCCAGTCACTGCAATTATACATGAATCATGCTGTGATTGATCTACTTCAAATTTGTCTTTCATTTCCAGCAAACTGTTACTATTTATCATGAGCAGACCCATTTTAAAAGGAGGTCACGGCCTAGGCAGCTTAGATGCTGGTACATTTTACAATGCACTGCATTGGTAGAAGAAAATACAGCTACCGTTTATATATCATCAGCTTTTGTTGAGTCTAGTCTTTTTTTCCCCCCTCATGGACCCTGTAAAAAGAACCTAAGGTCATAAACTATGATCTACGATGCTGTGGTTCACACAGCTTGGCAGCTTCTTATCTCCAGAGCAGATACTTTCATAATTTGATAAGAAGGAGGCATGCCACACAATGAGATTAGGCTGTTAGGCTTGCTACTTCCTGCATAGTTATTTCCAGATGGCACAAGCCACTGGACAATGGGTGACCACTTATCCCCAGCAAAGGCTAGGCACTCTGCTTAAGTGGATGGCCTTCTGACTTAGTACAGAGAAGGGACAGCAGGAGGCTAAATCATTCTGTGGTCAAAAGGACATTCAGAGTGGTTGACATACTTGTGGGTGGAAGGTGGAGCAGATGAAAGAGTTTCAGCAGAAAAAGTACAGCTCTCCCCACCAAAGACACAGTGGGATTTTTATGGGTCACTACTGCCAAACCGCTCAACCAGAAACTTGGACTACTAACTCCAAGCTTAGGACACTGGGGAAAAACACTTCATGGCAAGCACAAACACACAAAGTCCTGGCCAGCAATCGTAGCAACTAGCATGCCTACAATATAGGTAGAATATCAAGGTCATTAAAATATCCCAAGATTTGAAAATGATTTGAAAACATTATTTGAATGCACATCAGTTCTTTTTGAACCATTACTGTCTTTACTATATGCTGACCTTTTTTGTTGTCAGCAATGTTGAGGCAAGTCTTGAAGTGATGCCGTTTTAGCAATCCAAAGTGGTTTAAGCTACTTCAATTCAAAACTTACCCTCACTATTCAAACTCTGACTCATGACTCAAACCAACACATAGGTCATTTAATGTCAACATTACATGTTTGCTAAATAAGCAGGGATCTCGTAATGATTATGGGTTGCAAACATCAAAGAGTAAGTTAGTAAATATGACAAGAACCCAAGAAGGCAAATTCAACATAGTAGCGGTTCTTTTCATCTCTGTTTACACACTTTCGCACAGGTTCACTATCTTTTGATGGAGAGAAAACATCTCAGCAATCTGCGAGTTTGTGTGTGTGGAATGCAGAGTTTTACATCTGCTTTGTAAACTGCAAACAGGGAAACTTAGTGTTCGTAACAAGCTAACAAGCAAATGTCCAAGGAAAAGAGAGAGAGAGAGAAAGAGAGAGAGAGAGAGGCGACATCACCAACTGGACCCAACCTGACACAAAACGGACACATTTATTCTGACTTTGCTCCCCCTCCCCACCAAAAAGAGTCGTAAATGGCGTCTGCCGCTCATGCCATTCAAGGCCTATTGTCATAGCTGTGAATAGGCAGCATTATTGGGTGGAAGGGAGAGAAATAAATAAATCCAAGTGCCAGGGAAGCTGAACAATCAGCCCTTTCCTGTCTTTGACATACAGAACGTCTTTCAGAGGGTTACCAGACGACGGCTTGGTGTCAGAGAGGAGAGGAGGATAAAAGCGAATTCAAAAAGGGTTTAACCCAGATGCACCCATTATTTGCCACAGGAGAGGGTGATGCTTTCATACACTTCAGTGCAGACAAAGCGTGTCAAGCTTTTGACATTCTGATGTGAAGATGAACACCACAAGTCCTATGTGAAAACCTGTAAATGTGTAAAATATTGCTTAAAAATCCAGAAACATCTATTAACTGGGATATAATGGCTCTGGCTTGAGTCTGATTCAAAAAAAGAAAAAACTAAACAAATCACTGAGCAACTGAAGCTGAATAAAGCAGATTACCTACTATCAAACTCAGTGAATCATAAAGCAAAACACTGCTGAGTTCAAACACCATTTGGGCAAAACATACAATATTAATGATGATAACGATCAGTTTGGGGATGCTGAGGGCTAGAATTAGTTTTAAAGAAAAGTAAAATTAGGGAAAGCGTGCAAGCTGGAACCAGGGTCTGAAACATTGGGACTTCTCACAGGAACATGGAGCAAACATCAAGTGCTGAGAGACCTTTCAAAGGCAGACATCAGCAAATTGAGCAGGGAATTAGTGTGCTAACAACAGAAGCACAATATTAGAACAGCTTGAAAATAAAAAGTACTAATATGAAAGTGCTTAGTGTGAAGACCATCTGTGAATGCATGGCAAGATATAATCACTGCTCTGAGACAAACCTTTAAGAAAAAAAGCCACAGTTGAGTACATGTGCTGCATAAAAAATCTCACACACAAAAAAAAAAGTGGTGCATAAAAATCTCACACAAAAAAACAAAAAAAAGTGGTGTGACAAAATCCAGAACAACAGGATTCTGGACAATGGAAAAATGTATCCTTAAAAGGGCCCATATCATGGAAAACTCCTCCATGATTGGTCGACAGTTTGATATAATATGTCAAGACCCACATATTCCTTCAATTCTTGAGCCATAACAATCAAAACAGAGATCTTTTACACACTTTATACACAGTAAACATTCATGCATTTGTTATCTCATCCACTTATCCTGACTAGGATCACAAGTGGTGCAGGAGCCTATCACAGTAAAGCCGAAGAAACATCCAGGACAAGTAATCAGTCCGTTGCTGGTCAGAGGGACAGACAAACACACACACATCAAAGGAACAATTTATCATCTCAAATCCACTAATCTAGACATTCATTTCTTTGGTCGGTGGGAGGAAACTGGAGCTCCCGGACCAAACTCACACAGACACAGAGAGAACATGCAAACTCCACACAGAAAGGACCTGGACTGTCCTGCCTGGGTATCAGACCCAGGACCATTACTTACATTTAATTTGTTTTCAGTATTTAAACACTCACACAACTTATTTGGGGGGGGAAAAAATAGTAAAATGTAGGATATGGGCCTTTAATCCGTGCAAACTGACCAGAATCTAATGATGCACTCAAACTAGACCAAGACGGGCTAGGAGGCAAAGCTGATACATAAAGATACTCAAACAAATAACACACAGATAACAAATCTGAAAAACTTCACCAGGTTTTGAGTCTAACTCCTATCATTCCACTTTAAAATACTTTTCATTCATCAGTGCTTTTAAACACTCCAAATTATCTTAAGTAAAGATCAACTTTAAAATGCTAACAAAATTGTTTTTGGTTTCTGTGCAACTTGTGTGCAAATGACTCCAATATGCTGAACTGAAATGCATAATTACATAGGGAGGATAAAATCTGTGGAACCTGGGCTATAAAAAAAAAAAAAAATGTCTGAACCTGACTAACCAGATATGAACAGTCTTGTCTTGTCAATGCACTTACTTTTTAAAGGTATCATCAGGATCTCGCTGGCAGTGAACTGGCTCCAGGCTGGCAGCAACAGAGGGGCTGTCTAATGCATGGCTGTAGCTGGGTGCCAGCAGTGGACTGTCCCGTAGCTGCTCCACAAGCCCCAACACAAACCTCCAAACTTGCATACTGCCTGCATCTTCCAGCTGGCAGTAGTGCCAGGCCAGGCAACGTGATGCCAGACCTGCTGCACTCCCTGCTTCTGACTGAGGCCACACCAGCTCTGTGCAGAAGGCAGTCTTACCCGTGCCTGGGCCCCCTGTCACAAAAACCCCTGGGTGGCTGGGAGCCGAGTCCTGTGTCCCTGCGGTGGCATCCCACGCTTCCAGGCACCTCTTCAGCTTCTCCAGGGCCCATTCCCGACAGTGGAACCGCTGGCCCCGAAGCAGGCTGGGGCTGGAGCCCCTCATCTGGCCAAGAGAGACAGACTGACAATGGCCCCCAGAAACAATGGACCTTGCTCCATGCTACAACAGGAGAAGCACAACAGCTGAGGATTACAGGATCATTTTAGAATCTCCCAACCTTCAGACAGCTCAGTCTTCAGACGTTTTCTTAAAGAATCATAGACTGCTGCTGATGAACCCAAACGGTTGATTCCCAAAATTCTCCCAGTGAAAGAACGTGTTCTCAGACGGTTTCTGGCAACAGACGCATTTCAGTTCTGCATTCATTAGCAACCTGGTTCATCATGTTCCCTATTGAAAGAACACAACACACATGAAACCTGAGGTCCAGCCAGTCTGCTGCTTCAGCTGACACAAACTTCAGTGAAATCTTCTAAACAATCCTCATGCTGCCCTTGAGGTGGTGTGTGAATGAATGAAAATGCTTTCTCTTTCTACAGGTGAGCCAATGTCCCGCCCCAAATTTTAACTGCGGCAAGGACAGTGGAAGAGTTGCTGCTTCCTTTATTCTCCAACATGATCAAACACAGTCCCAGTACATCACTTTATCTTTGCTGTGCAATACTTTACTTCCCACCCTCATGCAAATTAAAATGCCCTTAACTGAAGAAAGTTGAGAGAGAGAAAATGAAAGAAAAAAACAAGTTCTTTCAAGTTCTTACTTATCTCAGATACTGATCTCTTTGCCCCTCTCCTCTCCTTCCTTTAGGCACTCCCAGTAGTCTTCACTTTCAGTGGTTTTCTTGCTGTGTTTGTCCATGTCTGTTTCCTTCTTTCCTCCTTGCAGATCTCATGGGCTATGCTGACAGGACTGGAATCTCCTCCCTCTTTCACACACTCTCTAGCTCTCACAGCTGCTCACCGGTTTTTCTTGTTCTCCTTTATCTCCTCCCCTCCCGGTTCCTGACATGTCAGGGCATTAAGCAGAGAGAGAGAGAGAAAATATGGGGATGAGAGGACAATGAGTGGACCCATAAACAGGGAGAGAGAAGAGTGAGAAACACAGAGAGAGGAAGAGGGACACAGAATGAGAAAGAAGAAAGTGGACAGAGAGACACACACAGAGAGAGAGAGAGAGAGAGAGAGAGAATGTTAGAACTTATGTGAGTTATGGAAGCTCTGGCTGGGTTTGTTTTCGTCCCGAGACAGGCTTGCTGTAACTTATTGACTGGTTCTCTTCCTCCTTCTCTCATGGGAGACTTTTTGTTGTTTTTCTGCTTTTACATCCCATGCTGACATTATTCACTAGAGGCCATAAAATAGAGGAGTGCCTGAGGTGTACAGCCTCATTCATTTCAATCAGTGGAAGACTGCTGAAAACCCTCCACACAAGTATGTTTCTAATCATACCTGCTTTGCAATGCTCAGTTAGGAAAATAGGTCAGTGAGTACAGATCAGAGCTGCTGGATAACTTTAATGAACAAGTCACTGTCAGGAAGCCACACCTGTGAGATCCAAAGCTGTTTATCAAACGCCGGTGTAGCTTTAAGTACTGCTTAGGTGGACTCTCCCTCACACAAACACACACTTGTGAGCGACTCAACACGTGCAGTGGGACCCCGCCCGTGCTTTGAACTGTCACCCTCCCAGCATGTCTACATTTTTCCCATTCTTTTTTTATTTGGTTCTTGCTTACTTTTCAAATTGATATCCTGCGACAACCAAGCAATACACACACACACACACTCAGGAGCCCAGAGAAATGTGGCAGCCTGAGCGCCCCTGTGCTTTAGTCCTGACTAAAAATTCCACTCGCCTGTTGATTATGTTCTCAAATCTCGGAAATACTGTCCAGAAGGTTAGAACGCACACCTCCTCTAGGACGGCTACAGGTAAACGAAACCACAAGCGCGAGATTGGCGTAGTCGATTGTTTCGTTCCACCTTAAACGGTGCAGCACGACAGCAGCACCGTTTAAGGTAGAACGGAACACTTCAGCTCCAGCGGAGGCTGCAGACGGCCTCATATACAGACAGACGGACATGTTCTGTACCTGCGCTCTCCATGTCCAGGTTAACGTCGTCGTCGTCGTTGTTGTTGTTGTTGTTGTTGTTGTTGTTGTTCAGGAGGCGCGCTCTTGTTGTTTAGCTTCATTAGCGCTCTCCTGAACTCCAGCGAGCCAGTTCCGGTCACTTTATCTCCTCTCTGCCGGCGATCTTCGAAGTTTCCTGGTTTTCCGACACCGGCGACGTGCCTTGATCCTCCAGCAGCAGCTCTGCTCTCACATCTGCACCACACAGTTCTCACTCAGACTGACCCACCTCTGCTTTCTACTCCACACCTCACTCATACAAAGATGTATCATCTCTGTTAGACCATAGACATTACTGGCAGCTTGGTGGAGCCTTAATGATCTCAGGTATTTGTATTAATGTTCTGCAGTGGGAATATTACTGCAAAGTAAATAAAAAGGCACGAATGTAACGTGAACCTGTCTCCTGCTGATGTTTAAACGCTCTTTAGTCAAAAATGTATAGTTTCCCATTGTTGCCCTAAAGGGGGCAGTGGTGGTTTGGGACAATGTCTCTTCAACAGAAGTTTGAATCGGAGATCAGTAGGTTACCCTGAGGTTTCCTCCTGTCTGTCTGTGTCTGTTCGTGTGTTCATTGCCTGTGTTATGAATGGGTTAAATACAGAGGACAAATTCATTGTGTGTGTGTGTGTGTGTGCGCGCGCCAGCTCAAATTTCATATGTATAAGCCACTCTGCAGCTCTTGCACTGATGCTCATGTTGTCTTTGTTGCTCTGGGTTTCTGGAGAACTAAATTTCATATCACTCTACTGCTATGTAATGTGACCAGAAACAGTGGCTTAAACATGAAAACTGGTTTGCTGAGCCTTTTTGACTTGATTGTGGCTGTGATGTCCTTAACCGCGAACATTTACATATGATGGCCCAAAGGGAAAGTGGTTACTGCACACAGCAACACAAAGCACACAACTAATTCAAATAGTTTGGCTGCAGATCCTGAACCCTGCTGTCTATTTCTTGGCACTTTTTTGGAGGCTTTTTGCCTGCAGTCCTGTCTTCAGTTTGTATTCAGTGTCTAGTCAGTGCCTTGAGGCTGGGTAATTAATTTTGCTGGTCATGGACATGCAACTTTATGATTCAGTTAGCAGTCTAAATTAAAATGGATTTTTTGATCATGTATTGTCAAGTTATATGAGCTCTTGCAAAGCCCACTAATGTGTTACTGCTTTTTAAATGCAGCTCCTCAATAGAAAGTGTCGTACAGGAACTGTACTGACGCTAAAAGGAGGAGGCTTTAGTACATCATCAACACAGCTCGAAAGATTGTCTCTCTTGCCTCTGTCCATCCTACAAGAACTGTACACTTTTCACTGCATCGGGAGGATCAAAATACCCTGAAGAACGCCTCACACCCTGGCTTTCAGCTTTCTGCTGCCCTTTGGCAAGCGATACAGGACTCTCAAAACAAGGACAAACAGATTGTGGCACAGCTTCTTTCCCAGAGCAATAATTAGACTAAATATGAAACTGCACTGAGCGTTTCTTCCTGTGGCAAATCAATGGCTGTGCAATCATTTATTTATGTATCAATATTCAGTGTACAATATTCTAATTCACTGGTAAATGTGTGCATCATTCACATCAAATATGTCATCTCACTTTATATACTTTTTCAGTGGTCATTTTTAAACATGCATTTATATGTATGTGATCTTGTTATAGGTTAAGTTAGCTGCTTGCAATTTTGTAATACTGTGGAATAATGACCATTTGGATCTTTTCAAATTTCTAATGTTATGAATATGCATGTGACTGACACTTTGTCAAAATACAACAGCAGAAGAGTCCAGATGCAAATGCTGCATCTAGAATCAACCTATTTCTTTAAGAGAACGAGCAAAACATGATAGACAGTTTTGAGTGGAAGTGAACATTTGTCATCATGAAAAACTACAGCACAATACCCAGTGCACCAAAATGAAAAATGTTTTCTCTGAATTTAACCCATACACACAATGCAGACAATGCAGCAGCTGGCAACCAAACATCCAGCACCTAGGGAGCTGTGTTGGGGATGGTACCTTGCTCAAGGGTACTTCAGGGTAATCTACTGGTCCAACACTCCAACCCACAACCTTCCAATCATGGACCCACTAGGCCACAGCTGCCTCACTGTTTACTTGACTGGGTGTGTGATCAAGTACAGTGCTTTAAATAAATGTCTACATCTACAAAGTTAACTTATGAAAATTTCCACTCACAAGTAACTGGTGTACAAAAAAGCAGAAACCTTGCGCTATACTGCCATGCCATGTAACATTTGGCATAAAAAGAAACTTGTGATATCTTAGAAATTCGCCGTTCTTGCTTCACATGGTATTTTAGCCAAACTTTAGTTTAGTACAGACACAGGCTTGATTTTTTTAGATTCTTAGATTGCCTTATCAGCAGCCCTAATATAAGTAAAATCAAATATCAACATCTTTATATATCAGCTAACAGGTCATTGTTCTTCATAGCAGCAGCAGTGACCTTGTGTTTAATGTTTTATCCTTGAGCAAGGTTTCATCCCAATCACTACTCCCCGGATGCTGGATTTGACTGCCAACTATTACATTTACAATCACGACATTTTAGCAGATGTACTTATGACTAGACAACTCCAATTTCCTAATCACAGGGTGGTCTCCAATGGAGAAATCTGGGATTAAGGATTTTGCCAGTATCCTACCACTAGACCACCATCACCCCTTATTATGCATTTCATTGTGGTTCACTTTGTGTTGTCCTGAGTATTTCTAATAACAAATAGTCACTTTCAGGCTCACATTCAATAACTTCGATACACTTTTAAAATTTTTTATTTATGCAGCCTTTATGCATTGAATAGAAGGTACAGATAATTATCAGTTAGACTCTTGGTCATTTGCTGCCAAATATCAGAATACAGAGCTGGCATGGTCATTTATCGTCATTTAGGTTAATTATATTTAGGCCTCAGTCTTAACTACAGCAAAATCTTTTGACATAAAATTCAAGGGACCGATCAGCTAAAAGCTAAACTTTCAAAGAAATGTGTTCTGTTATGTCAGGCATAAAGTTAATATAGCCAGTTCAGCATGGTGGTGGCAATTTGATGGTGTGGGACATGGGCAGCTTGCCATAATAGTGCGAAGAATTAATGTAGTGTAGCAGAAAGTACTAAATGTCCAATTGGGTTATATAGCAGGACAATCATCAAAAAATTAAAAGCATGTCGACCTCTGAAGGGCTGGAAAAATTTTGAAATGAAGATTTTGTAGCAGCCTAGGTGAATTCCTGACATGAGCTTCATTGATATGTTGTGGCAGGACCTGAAAAGGGCAAAACCCTCCAAGGTGAGCAAAGTGTTGGTGAAGTTTTGTCTTTCAATAAGTCTCAAGATCATTTGAAATCTGTGTGTTGTTTTTAATCATGTCTTTGTTAATCTGCTACATTTTTGGAGAAAAAATAGGTATTATAAGGAAACAAAAATAGAGGACATCAGAAAGAGGCCAATTACATTTTTCAAAACATTTTATATTCAGAGCAGCTCTAGGAACTGTAGTTGAAAGAGGAACTATCATATGTGGGTCTTTAAATAACCTTAAGAAAAATGGTTTTATTCAGCACTTGAATAAAATGGTTCCATTTTGGTAAGTCCAAAATGCCCTAAGCATTGTATAGTACTATAGAGAACCCTTTTGACTAAGAGTGCACACCACTGACTCAGCCCAAACCAAAGGACTAACAATAGCCATGTCCTGTTTTGGAGGGAAATCCTCCATGTCTGTGTTTGCAGGCCCCAAAGCACTCATGCAACTCCACAGAAGAGAGAAGAGTGAGAGTGCATAGCGGAGGGTTAAAACAGAGTTCACCTTACTTTTGCAAAGCCTGTGGACTCACTGTGGAGCACAAGGTCATGCAAATACAGAAAAGACAAAGTTCACATAGATAGGGTTAGTCTGTTAGAGGGCCCATAGCTATTGTTCTTGTACTAAACATTACAAGACTTGTCCAGATAACTCTCTGCTTTACATTAACTCTCTGCTTGGCACTGCTCCTAATAGAAGAGCTTGTGCAGTCTAACTCCAGAGCAAATCCAGCTCTTACCTCCAGAACTGGGCAACATGCTAAGATTAGAAAGTCATAGGTATGCACTGTTTCCTCATGATACAATATTGAATCAGAGCTGGAAGAAAGAACAAAGGTCAAAACCATGCATGCAGATCACAGAGGACACTCCGCATGTTTTGGGGTTTACTCACCCTGATGGCTTTTACACATGACCATAGAGACTCTCTGCTTGCTAGTTCTTCTCAATTTCACCTGACCTGTAGCCCAGATTTCATCTGATCAGTAGCCAAGATCATTTAAAATTAAGGAGAGTGGTTTGGGTTTTGAAAGCAAGTTTTGTTTTTTGGAAACAGCATCTCTCTCTCTCTCTCTCTCTCTCTCTCTCTCTCTCTCTCTCTCTCTCTCGCTCTCTCTCTCTCTCTTCCTCCAGCAGAGTTGTTTTGTGTCTCTAAGACATCCTGTTGGTTCAGCATATGCCTGAAGGCTTGACCTCTCCTCTTCAGTGCATAGTCATGTTTTCCACATTACATTAAACCACACTTACATTAAACAATTATGTAAAGAAATTATTTACAGATCTTGTTTGGAAAAAAACAAAAAAACAAGGCTGTTTTCATCTGCTCATGTCCTCACACTGTTTGCATTGATCTGCAGTGACTCAACTGCTGTGTATACATACATGTACTTTCTGACATGTTTTTGTTCATGTTCAAGTGTGTCTCGATGGGGGTCTCGCACTCTCCCCATGTAAACGTGTATATAAATGGTCCTTCATGGTCAGGCAACCTTCCTGACCATGAAGCTGCTCACCCAAAGCTTCACCCTCTGCCTGGCATTCACTCTCAGCCTGGCAAGCTCACTGATGTATGTATTTCACTGGTGATGTATTTATTCTCTGTACTATATGATAAGGTCTCCATACAGTGTTTAAAAATAAAGGTCGATACAGTTCAAGGGAAACAGTTTAATTGTGTGAAGCTGAGTGTTGGAGTACTTTCACAATGTTAACACCAGCACCCTTTTTAAAAAAAAAAATGGTTCTTTGAAAACATCCACTCAAAGACTTAATGAGACTTAATTTAATGAGAGATTTTATCATCCTTATTGTAAAAAGCTTTTGTAGAACAAATCTTTCTCAAATTCTCACATCTCTATTAACCTGAACCTTCTCAGGTTTTTAAAGATTTCCAGTTCTCTCTCTCTAAACCAGACTGGACTAAAGCAGACTACTTTTTTCTCTCCTTTCTCTGCTCTTTCTCTGCTCTTAGTAGGGCTGAATTATCAGTCATTTCTTTCTTTTTGACAGACTAAGTGGATATTTAGTCATGCTCAAGGTGCAGTCTAAGATCTGATCTTGCATTAATTGCTTCAAGATTCAAGATTCAGTATTTGTCACATACACAGTTACAGGTACAGTTACACAAGTACAAGCTGTCACAAGTAAAAGAGTCGTGCTTTAGACTGTGCAGAGACAAGATAGTTAGATAGAATGGAATAGGATAAAAAATGGATAGAAAATAAACAGATAAATAGTTAAATACATTAGAATAGATCTATATAGAAGAATTATACAGGAAAATAAGGAACTAATGCCAACATCCAAAAGTCACCAGCCTTAACTTATTCGATTCAAACTCTTAAAGATAATCCTGAAGGGCAGAAAGTGCAGTTGGGTCAGTGAAGGACCAGCTTTCCATGCTGGTTGTTACTGCAGTGGCCCCTGTAGGTGGATAATCCTAAATGGAAAGCATTCTTGAGTTGCCCAGAAAAAAAAGCTGAATGAAGTCCCATTGAGAGCTTCTCCCTCAGGCAAGTGTTTTCAGTTTGATCGTAAACAGTTTGTTTTCATCCTTTATGTCTGTACTTCACAGCACCAACTCTCTGTTGCCTAGAAACCACTGAAATAGGACAGTAAAATGCTTATAATAACTAAATCAGTCTCTCTCTCTCTCTCTCTCTCTCTCTCTCTCTCTCTCTCTCTCTCTCTCTAGGCTTGAGAATCCTAAAGCAGCAGGTGAGATGTCTTCTCTGCTTATTAAGTGGAAGGATACATGATTTGTTTTATGAAAAATGTAATGATATATTTAAAAAATAAGTGGCCAGTGATTGCATTCATTCATTCATTCATTCATTCATTTATTCATCCCTCCATCCATCCACCACCCCACCTACTTAGTCTGACTTGGATCATGTGTGCAGTTGGAAGTGTATCCCTGGCAGAGAAACACCCTGAACATGCCACCAGTGCATCATAAAATGATATGAAGAGTTTCACCTGTCCCCTCCCTAAGGTATCCTGGGTGTGCTAAAGCAGGGACACTCAAACAAGGATGTCTAACAAGGACACTCAAACAAGGATGTCTAATTGTGGCTTCAGGTCCTAGGCCAATGCAAAGGTTTTGGGGCAGTGGTGGTCTAGTGGTGAGGAAGTAGGCCCCTGGATCGAAAGGTCATGGATTTGAATCATTTCCATCCGTGAGCTGGACGTGTATGAGCGTGTTGCATTTCACTGTGTGCTTTACTGTGTTTTCAGTGACAAATAGTCACTTTCACCTAGACCAGTGTCCAGGACAGTTTGGCAGTTCCTCTCTTCAAACACAGTTGTTAACCCTAGTGGTTAGCAGGTGAATTGATCCAGGTGTGTTTGAAAGGGTATTCCCAAACTGTGCTGGAAACCAGTCATGCTGGATTGGCAGCACCTGTTTTACAATATGCAGCTCAGTGGAAATGCAGAACCAGGACTGAAATTCTGAAAGTGATTACTGTTGTAGATCACCATGGCATGGATTCGCACAATCTCATGATGGATCGCTGTCAGGGCATTGAATTTGATGCCATTGCAGTGGATGAACATGGAGTCACCTTCTTCTTCAAAGTTGAGAGACTGATGGAGTTTAGTTTTATGACATGCTTTGGTTTTAGAATTGCACCCTGTAGCAGTTACTGGTGCTTGGTGCTATCTGTTTTAAGCTTAGGCTAATTACATTTTTATTTTATTTTATTTTCATTTTTCTGCTATCTGCAAAGATATATTTTGAAACCTTTTATATATAGTACTCTGAGACTCTTTGGATTAGGGCTTACATTGCCATTTTGATTATGTGTCAGGTGATCAGATGTGGACTGGATTTCATGGACACCCATCACTGGTGAACCATGTGTATAAGGAGCTAGGCCACATAGATGCTGCGTTCCGCATGCACCAACCAGATAATACTGAGCATGACCATATCTTTTTCTTTCTGGTAAGCACACAGAAATCTTTCTAGATGTACCATAATGCAACTCATTTACTGGTAGTGGAATATATAAAATATAAAGTACTTCATCTTCATCTTCATCTCTGGTATCTTTCAAAGGAGGATAAAGTGTTTAGTTATTATCAGCACAAACTGGAGGAAGGCTATCCAAAGACCATCAGTGAGGTTTTCCCTGGCATCCCCAGTCAGCTGGATACAGCAGTGGAATGCCCCATAGGAGAGTGTGTGGCTGATTCGGTTCTTTTCTTCAAGGGTATGTATGTTTTTATTTGCAATTTTATGATCGTCGTCTTGCAGTGATACTGGAAGCAGGTAACTTGTATCATATCACAGATGTGCTTCAATAAAAATACATTACATATGTTACTAAAGATCAAAATACTTATTTTAATGATAAATCACCCCAAAATACACAACAAGAATATGTATGACTTAATTAAACCATGTCTTAAAATGGAGTACACTTCCATGCAATAAATAGTGGTCATAGCCATCCTGAAGACTAAAATGTGTCCATACTTTTAGTTTTTCTTTTTTTTTTGCCATTCTTTCATGTAATTTTACTGTCATGGTTAATGTTTCAGCAACAAAATATCTTTAATGGAAGGTCCTACTAAGTATACTCATTACTAATCACTTCTGAAGTGATAAGCCACTTCTGGCTTTCTTTACTTAAAAAACATTTACATTTACATTTAGAAAATGCTCTTATCCAAAGCGACGTACTTTGCTGATTAACTATCTTCCAGCCAAGTAACAAACTTATTAACCCTGTGACTGATAGGAAATAGTGCCAAAAGATTTTCTTTTTTGAAGAAGAAGAAGAAGTGAAGAAGGTGTAGAAAGGTATAAGAATAGAGCTGAATAGGGAAGGTTATTTTCTGAGAAATTCCTTGAACAAGTGTGTCTTCAGACAACATTTGAAGACAGTAAGGGACTCAGTAGTCCTGACCACAAGAGGAAGTTCATCCCACCGCTGAGGAATGCATGTATTCCTCTTCCCTTGAGGGGACAGAAAAAGACACGTTTGATAAGTATGGAGGCAAAATTTGTTCTAACCTTTATTTAGTATATCATGTTTTGTAACATGTTGTTGTTTTTGACATAAGGCAGAAAGATAAATTGGACAGAATGTCCTGGACAGGTCTCTTGCTAGTGCAAAAAACGTAAACAGATAAGGGAAAAGAGCTAAGAAGGGACCTAGACAAAGCAACTTTAAGGCTTACTGGGACTTGAAGGTCGAGGGGAGGTGGGCCTGCGGCCCAAAATGTGTATAAGAACCTCTGTTTTTATGTATTCGGGGCTTCCTCTTGTATTCTCGGTAGAGTGCGAGGGGAATCCTCACTGCAGCGATTATTAAACTCTCTGTTAGACTAAAAGTGCCTCTGACTTGTTCCTTGGGTAAATTTTTCCACAACAGTTGGCGAGCCAGCCAGGAGTCCGCGAGTGGTCGGCCCAGGACAGACATCCATGGCCAAGGACTGATCATCTCGGGATTCAAATTTTACCCGACCCCTAACCTCCAATTGCAGAGAAGAGTCATGGAGTCGACTCTTCATGGAGTTGGCATGGAGTCACTGGGACCTCCGCCGATGGACTCCACGAAATAGAATAGCGGAACAGTCAGTGAGCACCTTCTCTTTCCCTTGATTTTCTGTGGTTGCCTTTTGGCCTTATCTCTGGTTGATTTAACAAGCATCTTAATCTAAGAATTTGGGGTAATTGAGACTTAGAAATTCTCTGGCTGTGGGGTACCATAGGGGCAGTACGCAGTGGACCTAAGGTGGGACCTTAGGTGACCTAAGGGGGAACCCTTAGGCGGGGACCTAAACCTAAAACGGGGGAGTGAAGTGAAATTGGGGATCGGTCCAACTCTTTCAAGGTAAGGTTGAGAGTGATAAAAGTTTACCTTCCCTGTCGGTGACGATCGACAGTAGATGTTGTAGCGCTACACCTGTCTGGGACAGGAACGGGACTGCGTTTGACTATGGGGACCTCACAATCAAAAGATCTGGGAAAAAGGGTAAATGAGAATTGCGAAAGAATGCTTGTTATGAGACAGAGATGTGGGGAGGAAGCAACTGATTTAATGATATTGAGCAGATGGGTAGTAAAATATGGGTTTCTAGCAGAGGGGTCTTTCAGTTCCAAGGCTCTAAAAGATTGTATAGGAAAAAAAAAAAACTAAAAACTGAATGGCAGGAAAATAGAGTTAGTCAGACTCTTATAGACCAGCACACACACACACACACACACACACACAAAAGTGGTGCTAGTGTGACCACACCTAGATCATCGGATGCAACAACTAGAAAGTTTCACAAAACCTCCACCGGTCCAACTAACCAAACTAATCCTTTATTTTGTTTCTTCCGAGCACCAATGTCTGTATCCTAATCGGCCAGTAGGTCAGTTCCTGTTCCTGACTGAGACGGACCTGGATCCCTCTCCTACCTGTCAACAACACAATCCATGGAGGGAGCTCCAGCTGCAATTGTCTTGTGGGATGACCGTGGACAAGATCCCAGGTGCCATCAAAGCAGGAAGCAGAAATCCTCCCAGACTAACAGACCAGCACATCTTCAACAACAAGAACCAACATGGAACGCATCGGAGAGAAAACATCACGTGTTGCCACCATTATCAAACACACGGAGCTGCTGAGGAACTGCTGAGCAAGAAACTCAAGGACAGAACCAAAAAGCAACAGCAGCAGCTGCATGATGCCTCTCTGACCAGGCTGAAACTGAGAGCTGAGAGGGGAGGTGGTGGCAGAAACAGTCTGGTGTGGATCAGACAGAGGACATGGCAGAGGTGGACACAAAGGTGATACATTGGATGTTTCATCTGTGGTGGCATGGATCACTGGGAAAAAGAATGTTTGAACAGTTTGATCCGAGTAAATGATCAAGTTCATCGTGGACCAGGAAACTGGCACCAGACACGAAGTGATTGACAGGAGGAGGCAGGGGAAGGGGATGTCTCAGAGGGAGTGGCGATCAGGTCGTATGATTCTAATTCACATTTACATACACCTGTACACACACTGACACCCAAAAATACAAAGTGTACACATACAACAGCTTACACACTGTATCAAGTTGAAGGTTTAAGAAAATGCCAGAGTTTACACTGACAATTGAGGGGCAAAAATGTACATTTTTAGTTGATTGTGACATATATTCTGTAAGAAAGAAAAAAGAAAAAGAGAGAAAATCTCTCCTATCTCCTTCTCTTGCCTTTGTGGGCGTACCGTTACGTCCACAGGAATGGGGGGAATGTCTGTGTTTGAGCCGTTCTCTGTACCTTTCAAATGTGAGCTAGGCCAGCATGCTTTTGAACATCAATTGATCAAATTCTACTTTCATCATTTTCATCATCCTAAATTTATTAGGCCGTGATTTATGTGTATTTTGGGTTTATTGCTGAATTGCTGTGAAAATGGGACATTATTGATACTTAAGAGGGGAGCTGTTTCCAATTGTTTATGAGCAACTCCTTGTTGTATCAGGAGTGGAGGCTCACAGATACAGACGTTGCCTGCACTCTTATCTCTGCTGCTGGAACAGGCTGAGACCAGGGGCAGGGATTTTATGTCTTCAGATCATTTGCATTGTTTGTGTTGCTGCTGATTCTGACTGGTTTTAATGGACAGCGGGAGAGTGAGTGCACCCACAACAGCATTCAGTTAGATAAACTGTTTTGGATTGGACACACTGTTGGTGTTTCAGTGCTATTTACAGAACAGCAAATACAATTTTTTTTTCTGTTGTTGGCAGGACGTGGGTTCATTCATTCTGGTTTGCACACAGGCAGAAGATCGGGTTCCTGTCTGTGGCCGTGCGGTTTTATACAAAATGACCAGTTTTAATGAAGACCCAGCTCTGTCAAAACTTCCAGATCACTTGTAGTTGAAAGATAAAAATGATGTTGGGTTGATAAAGAATAGTCCTCCGGTTGTTAATAATAATAATGATAACTATTAAAAAATCCGCATACAGGCCTTGTCAATCATAATACCCACTTAAACAGGAAGTGATGGTATTAGACCAGTATTTGTAGCCTTGAGGAAGGCAGGGATGATTGTTCTATGTCCAAATTCTCCAGTCCGTACGCTGTTATTTCCTGTCTAAAATCAGGAATAGGGGTCAACCCACCAAAGGTATATGTATGTATATGTTTGTATGTGTGTATGTATGTATGTGTATGTGTTTATTTATTTGCAAGCAGTCAGTGCTGCGGTACAGGCCCGTGCACCCATAGTTCCAAATCCATACACTAACCTATCGCAAATTCCGCCCGATGCCACGTGGTTCTCTGTGATTGAATTGGCCAAAGTATTTTTCAGTGTGCATGTACACCCTGACTGTCAATTTTGGGTTGCTTTTAATTTCACAAAGGTGCACTGCGCGATTCATTAGCTTCCTTAGCTTTGTCCCCGGGGACCACAGTTTTGCAGTATGGTGATGATGTTCTGATTGCAGCACCCAGCCAAGCACAGTGTAGAAAAGACATTTGGCTGAGAATGGCCACAAGGTCAGTCTGTCTAAGGTTCAGTTTGTTACAGAACAGCAAGTGACTTTTTTGGGCCATATTATCTCACCAAAATGTAAATCACTCTCAAATAAGCGCACCAAGGCCATTCGTGATATAACCGGACATTTGACTAAGAAGCAATTAGCATCTTTTCTGGGAACGTGTTCCTATTGCAGAGGTTTCATTCCTAACTATTCAGAGATGGAGGCACCGCTGCGGGCGATGACCTCTCAGAAATTGTCTAATAACTGTCAACTCACGTGAAATGACACAACTTGAGGCCTTTAACAATTTGAAACAAGCCCTATTGTATCCTGCACTGGGAATCCCATATCCACCGAACCATTTGTGCAAATAGTCTGTGAGAAGGAGGGACACGTGGCTTCAGATTTGTTACAAAAACATGGAGATAAGCTTAGGCCGGTGGCCTATTTCTCTTTAGAGCTGGATCCAGTGGCAGTATAGTGAAAATCCCTTTACTTTTGTCCCTGTCTTAGTGTTCCACACCATCGAATTCCAATGAGCAAGTAGTAAACGAGCTACATTTATAATTGATCAATAGTGGCTCCTGAAAAGGGTTACACGTTGTCTGGTGTCTTATGCAGTCTCATGAGTTCCCAGAAAACATCCAGCAGCAAACAGATATGTTTCTAAACTGAACAATAGTGCTCATAGATGGCCAGGAGCGAACAGTTACATTTCTAATCAAGCTGCTGCACTCACATTTGGGAACCTGGATGGGAAGAAACCTTGAAATGTTGGTGGTGGATAAGACAGGGAGCCATCAGTAAAAGGACCTTTGTCTAATGTTGGTGAGGTGGCAAAGGGGGGAACTGAGGTTTTAATCATGACAGCATTGAATATTATTGGTGGAAAACAAATAATGGGATGGATTTATGTAAATTTGAACGTGATTGAAATGTATTTAAAGTCCGAATTTGCTACTCCCACTGGACCACGTCTGCTGATACTCTTCAGTAAATTGGTTGTGCTGCATCTCTCTGACTTTGCTTGATTTTTTGACCTAATTTGATTTTTGGGATTACACTTCAGTTTTCCACGACAGCAGCAAGTCTGCCTGTTTGTTTGAAAAACATAGCTGCAGCAGAGCAGACCATAGAGACCTCCAGAGATCTAGTTGGCTATGCTGATTTAACTCTTTTCGTACCACATGCAGTTTCTCTTCTCTTACAGGACCACAGTGCAGCCCACCTGTCAGCTGCAAGATGTTTGAAATATAATGTATGCCAAGTGTCACCATTAAACACTGCACTAACCTTAACCCTGCCACTTTTCTTCCATTACCAGAAGACAGTGAACCTCATGACTGTGTGGCAGCAGTGGAACAGATTTACAAGAAGCTCCCATCTCTAACTCTAATCTTGTGTTTTTGCAGATGGTTCTGCCTCGAGAGACAACAAAGGACTAAACTGTGTGGGCCTTGCAGTTTGCTCCGAAAGCGGCACTCTCCACAGCGGCACCCTTCCTCGTTCTGTCTGCTCAAGTAGCAGAATTTGTAGCTTTGACTAAAGCATGTAAATTGGCTAAAGATAGTTACTGTTACTACTGCAGTCTACAGTGATTGCAGATCTGCTTTTGGAGTGGTACATGATTTTGGTGCTATGTGGAGACACAGGAAATTTCTGAAATCTGACAGTTCCTAAATTCTCAATTCCAATTTGATCTCAGCATTCTTGGATGCCATAACAGAATGGATGGCATAAACAGATTACTGTCTGCAAATGCAGCAGCTATGGCGAAGGTACCTGGTGAGGGCCTAATGGCCTCCCATGCCTGCCGAGTCATTTCTTTCCTCGTTTTGGTAAATTGACGCACAGTAAAGACTATGCGTCAAACGGGGGATGATGGACATTGTGAAATTTAGTGGTTTACTAAAGGATTCTCAGCTGTGGGAAAAAAAATATATATATATTGCCAGTCGTGCTCAATTTGCCTAGAGAGTAACTCAGGCAAGCCAGAATGAATTTGAGCCCATTTGCAATTTTGTTTGGTAAACCTATGAACCTTGGCATGGGACCGCCCGGAGGTAAAGCAGCAGGAGCAAGTTTAACAACACTGTGATGATGAAATGGTGCAATATTTTTGTTCTTTGTCTGCTATTCTCCACTCTGTCCACCAGCAGGTTAAAGAATTGTTGCCGAGGACAGCAGAGGGTCCTCTACATGACCTGAGACCTGGTGACCCGATCCTGGTAAAGGAGTTCAGATGGAAGCACTGGAAGTCCAGGCGTTGGACTGGGAACGTTTCAATTGTTGCTGACAACACCTACCGCAGTGAAGCAGAGAGAGCTACGTTGATCTACGTATTACAATGTAAGCGCGTGAGGGTGGAAACAGGTGACAGGGTGAGGGTAAAGGGTGTGACGGAGTCTCGGTGAAGTGGGACAAGGGCGTAACGGGTATATCCTGCCCTCCGAGCACAGACCCGTGAAGGCTCACCCAAACACTCACCAGAATCCTGACCTGTTTGAAATATTTTGATGGTAACTGTATCATCTTACTAAAGATGGTGGCAGGAAGTGCACCAGTGGCAAACAAGGGAAGGACCAAATCACTGTGATAATGCAAAGGTAAAATGGAATGATACTGTAAATGATACTGGTCCCAGTGAGAGTGCAGCACTTGTACGGTACATTGGACAACTTTGAGTATGATTACTGTGTTAGAGATAGTCAGGAACACAGATCAGCTTCCACCTGCTGTTAATCTGACTCGTGTATGCTCTTTGGAAAAATAATGTTGTTGGGTTTAACTGTAGCCCTCTACCGTGGAGGGCCTGGCTGAAACGTGACTCTTATCTGCCTGAGCGAATGGGGGAACAGAATTAGGTTGGTCAGACTGTAAAAGTGTAATGTCAATTGGTTTAAAGACAATATGGGGGTAGATGATCTAAAGATGATCTGATTATTAAACTCTCTGTTAGACTAAAAGTGCCTCTGACTTGTTCCTTGGGTAAATTTTTCCACAACAATAAGCACAGTACTTGACTAGTACTTGAGAGGGTGCAAGGTCGTTCTTGACCTTGTAAGCAAGTGTTAAAGAAAAAGTAGTTGTCAATTACAGTTATTTCATATATAAGTGAAAGTGACTATTCTTGTCATTGTGAGGACACGGCACTGCACACAGTGAACAGTGAACACAGTGAACACTCACACACACAAGCACACGCACACGCACACATGCACACGCGCTCACACACACACCTTGCAGTTTACATGGACACAATACCAATCACCTGGAATACCTTTACAACCAACTTCTGCCTCTTGTCAATGACAAGAATACCTGGAATACCTTTGCAATCCATCATAGTCACCAAGGATAACTTTACAAGGGCCTAGCAACCACTTAGCAATGCCCAGGAAAAAACCTAGTAACTGCCTGTCCAGTAGTCATGTCAGATGCCCGAGACAAATAAAACTAACTAACTATCACACACCACCGCCAACAATAGGGGTGTAAAAGTCAGTCATCATGGGCTGTTAACACACTAGTTAGTTAAACACTAAACTAAAGGAGAACACTAAATAACAACCGCCAATATCTTGAACTCTTAAACCCAGTCCACTTTCATCCTGTATTTATTTATTTATCTCATGTTGCACTATGCACTTTATCAGTAACACTGCTACACCATAATCTACCTGGGCTGCTTTGTTCCACAACACTGCAGCCCTCTACGGATGAATGTACTGTCTGTCGTGCCGTCTGTTGTTGTCTGTCTTGTCTGCACTTGTTGCCCCGTGTTGTGTCTTATGTTGTCTTGTGTCTTGTGTCTTGTCTTGTGTCTTGTCTTGTGTGTAGCACCAGGGTCCTGGAGGAACGTTATTTCGTTTCACTGTGTACTGTGTATATGGCTGAAATGACAATAAAATCCTACTTGACTTGACTGAAATCCTGATCCTGTTCCAGTGAATGGATGGGCATTGGCATTCCTAAAATTAGTATATAATGTTATACATTTTAAGATTGTTTTATTCAATTACTATATTTTAGGAAAACAATTAGTTATTTAACTATTTATTATTTTTAACGATATTTAAATCTATATATTTGTAGCTCTGCTCATTATTCTGAAAATTCTCAGTAATTGCAGCTTCCTACAAATTATTCCACCTGTGCAATTTCAGTACCTGCATCATACTAGATTAATTGTATAGATTTATCTGGATCTAAATTGCATTTGTATTTTTTTAAAGCATTCCTGATTTTTTTAATTGTTAATGGAGATTTTATTGCATGTTTTTTCCCTATATATTTTTATTTGCACATATGTGGCTGATGACTACATTAAAACTAACTCATAGCAGCAACAACCGTCTTGCCACTGTGAAATAATGAGTTTTCATGCCAGACGGTTGTTGCTGCTATGAGTTAGTTTTAATGTAGTCATCAGCCACATATGTGCAAATAAAAATGGCAGTAATGACATAGAGAGGGAGCATTGCAGCCATGTCCACTTGGATGCCTTTACCTCTGATGACCTTGGAAAAGCCTATGCTTTTAGAGGTTTGTGTTTGTGCTTTTATGTGTGCGTGTGTATGTGTATGTGTAACTACTTCTTGATCTTGTGTTTTAATCACAACGTTTTCTGTCCTAGGTCATTTCTACCTGCGTTTAAGTGATCGCCAGGCTGATGGCTAGCGCGCATTTCCCATAAACAGCACCTGGAAGGAAATTGAGGATGACGTAGATGCAGCTTTCTCACATGATGGCAAGCTTTACATCATCAAGGTAAGATAATCCTGAATCATTCTGGAAATTTGCTACACTTCATTAATTACTGCGTTGAAACTTCTAAGACATAGTCGGAAAAAAGTAAACTAAATACATTCACAGCTTTATTTGATCCAGAACTGTGATATTTGTATTGCTATGTCATGTAGATTCTTCTACTGTGAACTGATTGTGTTGAGCTCTTCTCAATAGGTTGAACAGCTGTACGTCTATAAGCCTGGAGGCGACCATACCCTAATTGAGGGCTACCCCAAACCACTTAAGGATGAGCTGGGCATTGAGGGGCCGATCGATGCTGCCTTTGTTTGCGGAGAGCATGCACTCGTGCATGTCATCAAAGGTCAGAAGTTTTTTTTCCTTTTGCTGTTCTCCAGAACATGTGATGAAACAAACAAAAAAAATTACTGTCTTTATAATTAGTGTTGGGGTCAGGTCTGAAGTCAGGCTGTGAATGACAATGAGAGTGGTTCACTCCCCAGACCTACTGCCACCAGGCTGTTTAACAGATAAATCAGCTCAGGTTAAGCCTCAGGGATGAAGGGTCCATGTTGTTAATGAATAAACATGGAAGAAAAAAATGACAAGAGATATCCTAACTTCTTACTTAACAAGAGAAAACGCTCAACAGTAAAGAGTGTCATTCCTTATTTTTCCCAAAGCTTTCAGAAATTTAAATAAGTCTTAAAAAGCCTCAAATGTTACCTATTTATAATTGTAGAGTGCCACTGTGTGGCCAGTCTGCACCAGACAAACAATAAAACCAAACACAGCAGCTCTCAAAGGAACAATGTGATTGCTGTTAAAACGCCAGGGGTGTGCAATATTATTATTTTCTTATCTTGTGTCACAATATCAGGCTTTGCATTACTGATATTTGATTGGGGTTTCTAACAAATGGCTAAATTTTTATAGTTTTACTATCCTCTGAACTTCCTGACAAACCCTCAGATGCTCCAGATGGGCTTCTGGGGCAGGACTGGGGGATTGTTACCTAATTATTTTGGTCATATTAGTTTTCTTATTTATGATTCTTGGTGTTCATCATACAACAGTGTTAACAGATCTTCAGTTCGAATTCTACAAGATGTATGAGTGTAATGCTCTATTATTATTATTATTATTATTTGTGGAAGATAAAGATGTTATGTTCTGTGTCACACTTTATGCACTTGCTTTTGGAGTAATGCAGCTGATGGAAAAGTAAAATTTTTAAATAGAAATTTATAATTTTATTATATGGTTACTGCAATTTCGACACGGTAGATCACTCCATTTTAGTAAATAGGCTTCACTCCACTGTCGGCATTAGCGGAACAGCCCTTAAATGGTTCAACTCCTATCTCACAAACCGTTACTACTTCATCCAAATGGATGATTATGGCACCCCCTCACCTATGTCACTAGTTAACTATGGAGTCCCACAAGGGTCGGTGTTAGGCCCAGTGCTCTTCTCCCTCTACATGCTCCCACTGAGCACTATTATACGGAAGCATAATGTTAGTTACCACTCCTACGCTGATGACACTCAGCTATACCTATCTGTTAAATCATGTGATAAAGCATCAACCGGCACTTTAATTAGCTGCCTCAGTGATATTAGGGATTGGATGAATAACAACTTCCTCTCACTAAACCCCGAAAAAACTGAGCTGCTCTTGTTTTGTAGTAGTGATGTAGAAAGGGCCAACTTCATGTCGCATATCCGGGATGCAGGGTTGAAGTTTTCAGTTAGTACTCTGGCACGTAACCTTGGTGTTATTTTCGATTCAAATCTTTCATTTAATCCCCATGTTAATGCAGTTGCGAAGACATGCTTCCTGCACCTTCGGAACATTGCCAAACTACGGCGTTTTCTGTCAATGGAAGACATGGCAAAAGTAGTACATACATTTGTATACAGTAGATTAGATTACTGTAATGCCCTACTTTCTGGAAGCTCTCAGGGCACATTAAGCACCCTACAGCACATTCAGAACACAGCCGCTAGGATTGTTAGCAGGAGCAGGAAGTACGACCACATAACTCCCATACTCTCCTCGCTTCACTGGCTTCCTGTCAGGTACAGGGCTGACTTCAAGGTCCTCCTCTTAACTTACAAGGCACTTAAAGGTCTTGCCCTAATATACCTAACCGAACTGCTTAATACCTATACACCTAACCGCCCACTTAGATCCCAGAATAAAGATCTCCTAATTGTCCCTCGCATACATTTACATTTGCGGCATTTAGCAGACGCTCTTATCCAGAGCGACTTACATTTCCTAATTACAGGGACAGTCCCCCTGGAGCAACTCAGGGTTAAGGGTCTTGCTCAGAGACCGAGTGGTGGTAGTGCTAGAGGTGGGATTCGAACCTGGGACCTCTTGACCCAAAGTTCCGTAGGCAAGTACCCTAACTAGACCACCGCCACCCACCACACATAAATAAATGTATAGGAGCACGGGCTTTCAGTTACAGGGCCCCTAGATTGTGGAACAGCTTGCCTGCTTCTGTACAGGATGCCGATTCAATCTCAGTCTTTAAATCACGGCTGAAGACTTACTTCTTTAGTTTAGCTTACCCGCAGAAATCACCATAGTGCACCATTACTAATGTCGCTGGTGCTGCTGTACATGCCATCGCACTGTATTGTTTCATTTCTGTGTCTGTCACTACTGGATCCTGCTCATTACTGACCATCCCCATTCCATTTCTCTCCCCACATGTCCGGGGGGGCCTGCTGTGGTCATCACCTGAGTCCAATGCCGAGCTACCATCTGGTCTGTGTGATGCATCTGATGCGCCAAGGGACCCTGGCAGCTCATCGGTACCTGGAAGCAACTTGGGACTCCTCACTGATCCTGGAGTTTAAAACCAAACTAACTTTGTACTGTTAGTATACCCAAGGGGGTTGGGTAGCCGGTTGACCTTGGACCCTCAGAGGTTTTTTTTTCTCCACATAGTGGAGTTTTTGGTTCCTCTCCTTCGTAGTTGTCCGGCTTTAACATCTATCACTGTAACCTGTTCCACCATGCACCACCACTGTAAAGTGCCTTGGGGCAACTGTGTTGTAAAAGGCGCTATGTAAGAATAAATTGAATTAATAATTTATTGGGATTAAGTGTTTTCTTGGTTGTTTCAAGAAAAAAAACGACAACAGAACTCCTAGAAACACAAATGCAAAGGAAATATACAGTATCTCACAACAGTGAGTACACCCCTCACATTTTTGTAAATATTTTGTTTATCTTTTCATGGGTCAACACTGATATGACACTTTGATACAATGTAAAGTAGTCCGTGTACAGCTTGTATAACTGTGTAAATTTGCTGTCCCCTCAAAATATCACACAGCCATTAATGTCTAAACCACCATTATTTTCTAGCACTGCTTTAACTCTCTTGGGCATGGAGTTCACTAGAGCTTCACAGGTTGCCACTAGACTCCTCTTACACTCCTCCATGATGATATCACAGAACTGGTGGATGTTAGAGACTTTGCACTGCTCCACTTTCAGTTTGAGGATGCCCCACAGATGCTCAATAGGGTTTAGGTCTGGAGTCCAGCACCTTTACCCTCAGTTTCTTTAGCAAGGCAGCGGTAATCTTGGAGATGTGTTTGGGGTCGTTATCATGTTGGAATACTGCCCTGCGCCCCAGTTTCTGAAGGGAAGGGATCATGCTCTACTTCAGTATGTCACTGTACATGTTGACATTCATGTAGCTCCCCAGTGCCTGCAGCACTCATGCTGCCCCAAAACATGGCACTTCCACCACCATGCTTGACTGCAGGCAAGACACACTTGTCTTTGTACTCACCTGGTTGCCGCCACACACGCTTGACACCATCTGAACCAAATAAGTTCATCTTGGTCTCATCAGACCACAGGACATGGTTCCATGTCCTTAGTCTGCTTGTCTTCAGCAAACTGTTTGCGGGCTTTCTTGTGCATCATCTTTAGAAAAGGCTTCCTTCTGGGATGACAGCCATGCAGACCTATTGGTCTTGATGGAGTGTGCAGTGTATGGTCTGAGCACTGACAGGCCTTCAACCTCTGCAGCAATGCTGGCAGCACTCATCCGCCTATTTTAAAAAGACAACCTCTGGATATGACGTTGAGCACGTGCACTCAACTTCTTTAGTCGACTGTGGCGAGGCCTGTTCTGAGTGGAACCTGTCCTGTTAAACCACTGTATTGTCTTGGCCACCGTGTTGCACTTCTTACAGCCTAGGCCATCTTTATGTAGGGCATCATGCAGTAATTATTTTAAATATAATTTCATTTATTTAGAAAGTTTTTCAAAATAACCCTTAAAGATACCATTGTGAAGCCAATTTCATTAGCTGAATCAAAGCCTGTTCTGTTGTTCACTCACCTATCATGCATGCTTTGTGTACCTTTGACACTCATTTGTGAAGAGATGAACAGCTTACAAAATGATCCCTCAGGATCTTTTTGTCTCCTTAACCTTTGAATCCAAAGGTGTAATTGACTTATTGCATTGTAACAAAAAGCAGTCAAATCATGCATTGTTATGGATCTTACATGAGCCCAAAAAAACACCTTCAGCAGTTTTGTAGTTTCCATCATCTGTTTGTCTAAGGACCTTAAAGACCCTTGCAAACAAACATTTTTTTGTCTGTACTTCCCTATTCTGGCATTTCTTTCAAACCCCTTGGAATAATTTCACCTTTGTCTGGTATGCATTTCTGAGATGTTTTTATTGTATCCTGCATTTGTTCACCAGTTAGCTGACTGGATTTTTTTCATTATTATACTGCTTGGATCACAGACTATTTTAAATAAAAGAAAATAAAATTTTTTAAATGGAATTAGAATATTACTTTGGCCCCTCTACTACTGACAGACAAAACAGTGCAGTCTGTGTGTACATGAGGGATCGTGTATGATGGGTCGCACCCCTCATTCCTATTTATATTAAAAGGAGTGTCTTGACCTTGAGTACCTTTTGAAGGGGATGCAAGAACAAGGAAAAGATTAGTGGCATGCAATTACATCAGTCTTAAAAGCAGCAAAAGAAATGCCTTTTCCAGCATATATGCATATACATATTTTATTTCTGCATATCTTTCACATTTTTTCAAACATTTAATGACTAATATAAGGCAGACAACAGGAATTAAGTTCATGAGGTCATTTTATCAATTAATTGAACAAAACTGCAACTTGCACTATGTGCCCCACATTAGTTGACTGTTCAACTTTTATTAAGTGTTACTTTAATAGAACCTTGCCTGCAGTGTGGAGCAGGTTAGAAATGTTCAACAAACAGTGCATGATCAAAATATCTCCTGGAAGAAAGATACTGAAACATGTCAGTCTGGAGAAGGTTACAAAGGCTTTTCTAAGACTTCAGGACTCCAGGGAGCCACAGTGAGAACCATGATGTTCAAAAGAGAAAACTCTAAGAGTGCAGCTACAGCTCATGCAGGGACTTACAAAAGAACCCTGACAAGCATTTGAGGCACTAGAGGCCTCATATCCCTCAGATAAGGTCAGTGTTCATGATTCAAACGTCATAAAAAAAAACTAGGGTAAGCATTGCTAAACAGGAGAAAATAACACAAAGGTTTTGTCTCAGATTTGTCAACCTCACAAAAATAAAGGGAAAAAAATCTGAACAAACATTGGTGGCTGAATGATTTTCTAATTCTTTGATGTTTAAGATTTATCATAAATATAGTTACATTTTTACACAATTCCTAAAATAGATCAAGAGAACAAAATTATGAAAAATATGTTGAGGAAAATTATCCAAAATTACATAAAGTAGTGCTTGGAAGTTTTAAAAACCTTTAGAATGTCCTATTTCTCTGTATTTATATGACATAAAAAAGGAGTACTGCAAACTGCCAAGGATTATATTGGCAAAAGGATGTTGAAGATTGCCGAGCTGCCAGGAAAGAAGAATAGAGGAAGACCAAAGAGGAGGTTCATGTTGTAAGAGTGGACATGCAAGCAGTTGATTTGAGCAGTCAAAAGGAGGAGAAGAAGAAGAAGAAGAAGAAGAAGAAGAGAAAAATGTGTGTACAGGTTAAATGCAGAAGATGCTTTTTTTTTGTGGTTCACTGAGTGCTGTGCTGTTTCACAATGACAAATAGTCACTTAAAAAGAAACATTATAAATGTTTTTAAAACTTTCAAGCACCACTGTATATTCCATAGGTATGCTTAATTTCTTCAGTTTCCAAATTTTCAATTATATTACTCCTCCCCTAACAAGGTGAATAAAGACTGTCTATTCAGGTAAGTGTTTACTGCATAACATCCTTGGTGCATAGTGTAAATTTAACAGTGAAATTCATTCATTTCTTAACACTGTTTAACTCAAAATGGCCTCAAAAAGCAAACCTGTCACCATGATAATAACCACTTTAAAAAATGGCATCACTTGTGGTGCAGTTGCACATTGCCCCATATTCATGTGGCAATGATGTATACATGGAATTAATAAAATAGAAAGCATCGTATCAGAGAGTGCTTTAGCCTATTGGGAGTTCTACTCCAGGTTGAGTGGGTTTGTTCAATAGGGGATAGGTTAGCAGCAGGCTGCGGGGGACTGCCATTGCAGACGTGCTACAGAAAAAACAAAGTTCATGGGGCAATAGATCTGGCAGCCTGCCCTCAGTGCCAAGCTCCAGTGGCCTTGGCTTCATCTCAGGAGGTATCGCTGATGGTAGGGGTCCGCACGGTCACTGACTCAGGCGACGTGACTTCTTCTCCCTCTCATGCATCTTATGCAGACATACTTGCATTTTTTTTTTTTTTAGGAAATAGGTTGCTTTGTGGAATGATTTAGTAAAAAAATAATGAGCACCTATATATCTTCATTATTATCTGTTTAAATACTTCATGTGAAGCAGCTTCAATGAGCATTAATCCCCACATCAACCTCCCACACACTGCTGAAGTCCTTTTTCCAATGTGGCGATAGATGTCTGTCTTATGGGATTGACTTCATCAGGTTGCAGAGTTTTGAGTTCAAGTCAGACCACAAACCCTTGAGACTTGTGCAAAATTATATGCAAAAATTATTGTAGTTTATATAAACTATTTATTTAAACCATTTTGAAATAGCACAGTGTTTTGCTGCTGTGGGGAAAATTAAAGCTATTTTGATTTTTCAATACTGTCACACACGTCAGCACCACTGCTGTAAATTATTATGCATTATAGAAAACTATAGATCCAGTTGGTGAAGTGTGTTATATATGGAATCAATGCTACAGTCGCTCTGCTATTGCTCTGTTGCACTCAGGTAGGATTCAAGGCAGCTGCTGCCTGCTGAAATGATTGAATAGGAAATCCTACGAGAGACATTTGCTTTTGTAAAGATCAGAGTTATGACACATCCTTTTGCCACGATTCTAATAACATACCATGCATCTAAGCCCATCCAACTTAATGCAAGTGATTTCAGTGAATTTAAAGTAGCCTTTTGATATCAAAGGCACACCATTTCATTTAGTACCATCTAACACTGACCTGAATGCAGACATCACACTAGCTATTTAAGATTAATATTATAAGTAGAGAATATGTCATGTTGCAGATCAAGAAAGAATAAAACTAGTGTATTTTGTTGTTTCATTTGGGTTTGCAGTTGTGGGTGTACATGTATGTACATCTGCGCCAGGACTCTAATTAAGATTTTAGAAGGTCAGTCACCACAAGCTCCCTTGTAACTAAATCACTGACTGACTTCATGCATCACTTGTTAAATATTGCTGCCACATTTGCTGCTGAGACGTGTGAGTGTGTGAGGCTCAATTGTCTAGCTTGTATCAAGGACCAGTAAACACATATGTTGATGTTACAGTTGCGTACTACAACAGGGAAAAACAGTTGAGGGTCAATAAAGTATGTACAGCTCAGTGATTCCAAATATAAAGTATTAAAAACATTTCAACTGTGACTACAATGAGATAAATAATACATTAACTTAAAAAATGTAAAATAAAACACAAGAAGACCCAATGCTCAAAACAAAAATTGATGCTGGCCATGAACGAGAAGTTATTCTATTAAAGAGACATTTATCTGAGTTATTCTAACCATGGGCTTATTATGTCAAGAGCCATTGTGAGATTTTGAATCAATTAATTAAAAGAAGTGCAATGATTTTCAGCTTTATTTCATTCTTGTTTGATTTATCTATCCTTCCCTATAACCCTCAAATCCCGCTGTAATGATATCAGATAGAGCTGTGTTGAAAGCCAATGCTGTAATAAATTACCAACACGTTCACCTGCACATACACTAAAATTATTTTTTTGATATGGTCATAATAGCTCAATAAAATTAGAATATTACTGAAAACTCACTCAGGGTAACATGAGGCTTCAGTCATGTAAATGATTGAATTGAATGTTATATATTTACCTATTAATAGTCCACCATGCTCCACAGTATGCAATGTGCATTGCTGTAGAGTAGATTGCTTTCCTTTGAAAATGCACAGATAATAATAGCAATAAAAATAATCAATCATAACCATAATCATAATCATAACCACATTCATAGTTCTAACGGTAATCACAATCACAATCATAATCATAATCCTATTCTGTATAAATAATTTTGGCACTGGAGTCAGCATTTGTTAAGTGTGTGTGAGTTGCCTGAGTGTGGATGATACATGGGTGAACGTGGAGTATTTGTTTATGGTATGTTTGTTTATGGTATGGTATGATATGTAAATATTTATGGTTTACATAACACCATGTACTTTTTGCTAAAAGCATGAATTGTTCAGGGCTGTTAGAATCAGTTCTTTATAATTGGGCATAAAATTATAAAACTGTTTATAATTAATGTGTAAAGAGTATTAGAATCATTCTTTGTCTGTGGTATGAGACCAAGTACATAGACTGTTAATGATCACCCAATCAAGAGAAGTGCAGAGGTCAGCAGTTTTCTATTTATTTTACTAGATGAGCAGTGCTACTAACCTTTTGAGGTCTTTCGAACAGACTGGTAACTAAACTGATCCTTCTGGAATATTCCTTGCAGGATATAAACTATGGAAACCTTGATAAATAGCATATAATTTGAAGGTGAAATGTCAGTCAGGTTTTTTTAACCAATGAGAAGAAGATTTGGAGCAAATGAGTGTCTGTCCTATTTAAAGATCAGGAACCAATCTCAGTCTGATCTTCATAACACATTTGTGAAACTGTCTGTGAAACATAGTATGAAAAAGTAGATTTCTGAAGACCTCAGAAGGTTGTTGGGGTTTTTAGACTGGAAAAGGTTAAACAAACAATCTCTAAAGAGTTTGAACTCCAACAATCCACATTGAGACAGCAGTGCTCGCTCTGCAGGAGTGTTCACCCAAAAAAGATCTCTCCAAAAACAAGGTTTTTAATGGTCTGCAAAATCAAAGAGGAACCCAGGGTAATCTCTATGCAAAGGCCTTGCTTTCATTGGCTAATATGGATGGTCATGAGTCAACAATCAGGCGGGCATTGGACATAGGTGGTTTTACAGGGTTGTAAGAAGAAAACCATTTTTTTCCATAAACAATATTGCCATGTCATTCGAAAAATCATTATGTTTGGCCAAAAAAAGTTACCCTGCGGCATAAGAACATTATTCCAAATAAAATGTGGTGGTGGCAATGTCATGGTTTGGAGCTGTTTTTCTGTCTCTAGTCTAGAACAGCATGCCATCATTGGTGGAACAGCTAATTCTTATTAATACAAGTGGATTCTTATGGAACATTTGGATGTCTGTCTCTGAACTGAACTTTAACATAAAGTGGGTCAGCCTCACTTAGCACATAAGTCATCCGGCCGAAGAATGGGAAAAGAAAAATAATGTTCATGTTCTGGAATGGTCAAGTTAAAGTCCTAGCAGCATCCAATAACTGAATGTTCTGTATGGAGGAACAGATTACATTTGATGTGATTTTTTTGCTGATGTGCAGGACTGGACAACAGTTATCAGGCAGTTGTTGCTCCAGATACTAAAAGCAAACATTCTCATACTTTTCGGACTTACAGATATGTAATAATGGAAATTCTCCTCAATAAATAAATGAGCAGGTCTAACACTTTTTTTTCTCATTTGTTTTATCGGGTTCCATTTATGTACTTAATAGGATTTTTTTTAGATATTCATGCAGAAATACAGAAGTGTATGAGTTTATACATTTTTATAACATTGCAATCAACACTGCATATTATTACTGATTGCACATAATCTCTATGTAATTAATCCATGTAGTGATCTAATGCATATATCTCTCATAATGTGCATATGTCAGATGTCTCAAAGATCAGAAACCTGATTAATCTGCACTGATCTTTACATTACTCAACTCGTGATGTGCCACAACCCACCCACACTTTGTTTCCTTGAACATCCATATGCACCTTGACCAGCTTTTGAATATGGGGTGGATGTCATGTGTGCTTACGTGAGCACGCTCTGTGCAAACTGTGGGCGTCTGAGGAACATTGATTGGTGCCAGTGACCATTTGCATGAGAGACAGCCCTCTCTTTTGAGGTGGATATAAATGCTCCAGGGCCACAGCTTGTTCGGCACCTTCTTCAGCTGAGTTCTCCCTTCAGCAGGACCACAGGACCCTCATGACCATGAAGCTGCTTGTACAGGCCCTCACCGTCTGCCTGGCTCTCTCCCTCAGCCTGGCAGCTCCCCCGTGAGTGCTTCTTGAATTCTTCCCCTTTTTTACACTTCTTGTATTAAGTTCATTTTGCACAACTCATTCCTGTCTCATTGGAGATTTCTACTTATGCTCTGCACTTTAGTCTTAGCTTAAAATGCACGTTCCAATACACAACTTGCCTTTGGTTGTTATGCATATGACCATTCTTATCAATTAGCTATAAAGACGTCACTAGAAATGATAGATGCTTTACAAAGCTGTTGTGATTTCATCCTGTTCAGCTCCATGACATGAATTCTCCATTTTTTTTTGGTCTTCAGGCATCATGCTGAACATAAGAATAACGGTGAACATAAGAATAACGGTGAACATAAGAATAACGGTGAACATAAGAATAACGGTGAGTGTGTGTGTGATTGCAGAAACATGAGCAGGGGATATTTCTTCACAAGCACCAACAACATTCTCACAAATTTGATTTCTCAAAATCAAACCTTGATTTGTGAAATGTTATGCAGTTATGTTATGCATCCAAACCATATTTTTGGGGATCTTACAAGACGTTTCTAATATATTGATAATTGCTAGATTTATGCTAGTTTTTATACATTAAAATGACCTGGAAAAAAAGACTTGTTCTCCCACATGCTTACTTACAATGTGTCATCCTGAGATATCAATTGTTTTTAAAATATTACTGTATTCCCCTGTAGCATCTTGCTTTAAATAAGAATTCTGTGTTTTTCTCAGGTAAGCATGCTGAAGCCCTGCCACCCCACCACCATTCTTTTCACCATGGGGCTGTGGTTGACCGATGCAAGGGAATTGAGTTTGATGCTGTTGCAGTGAATGAGCTGGGAGTTCCTTATTTCTTTAAGGGTAAGTGACTTTTCAAAAATCTTCCCTGCCAATGGAGGTTGAAGGAGCATTTGTAAGATTGCAAAGTTTATTTAGTATCTGGCATCTATTGAAATAATTTCTGAGCACTCTCAAGGATCCCTTCTCATGTGTTTATCATGGTGTTCCAGCTGTAAATAATGTGTCACTGACAATTAAAAGGTTGAATGGGCTGAGTTCACTTTTATTATCTTTTTGCCTTCTAAAATGGCTTACCTTTGCTCTCTAATAATTTTCAAAGGTGACCACCTTTTTAAGGGATTCCATGGTGAAGCTGAGCTTTCCAACAAGACTTTTGCTGAGCTAGATGACCATCACCACCTGGGGCATGTGGACGCAGCTTTCCGCATGCACTCTGAGGACAGTCCTGAGCACCATGACCACCAGTTCTTCTTCCTGGTACTTTGTTTCACATCTAACCATTGTCAATATTCACTTTATGTTTGTGATCTGAGCCTAATTTCAAAGTCTTTGCTACCTCAAACTGATGTCACTCCTTGATGTTCAACTGTCTGTAGGATGACAAGGTCTTCAGTTACTTCAAGCACAAGCTGGAGCCAGGATATCCCAAAGAAATCTCTGAGATGTTCCCTGGCATCCCTGACCACCTGGACGCTGCAGTTGAGTGCCCCAAGCCAGACTGCCCCAACGACACTATCATCTTTTTCAAGGGTATGACAAGCAGCTAATACCAAAAACGATAAAAATAGTTTCATTTGTAGGCTACCAATCTTTATGGAAGTTAAATCATTTCCTCACCCACAATTACACTACATGTTTATGCCATAGATGATGATATCTACCACTTTGACATCAAGACCAAGAAGGTTGATGAGAAAGAATTCAAAAGCATGCCCAACTGCACTGGTGCCTTCCGCTATATGGGACACTACTACTGCCTCCATGGACACCAGTTCTCCAAGTTTGACCCTATCACCGGGGAGGTCCACGGAAGATATCCAAAAGAGATTCGTGATTACTTCATGAGATGCTCCCACTTTGGTAAGTTAAAGCAGTGACAGGGAGAGTAACTGGAATTGCATAAATAGTTTCAGTGCACGTTTCCTGACATGTCAGTCTTGTCTCTTAGGTGAAAAGACTGTTGAGGAACATCTCGAAAGAGAGAAATGCAGCCGTGTGCACCTGGATGCCATCACACGGGAGGAGGATGGTGACCTGTTTGCTTTTAGAGGTTGGTTCTACTTCTGTCTCACATTAAACAAATCAGTATTGAAATATGTTGGAAGACTTATTGTTATTCATTTTAATATTATTTCATGTTAATTTTTGTACTTTCCCAAGACAAAAAACATGTTTGTTTTTTTTTAAATTAGCCAGAACTATGCCCTGAAATTGATTTCTGCAGCTGATTATCTGTGCATTTTAAAAGGCAAACCCAGAACATCAGATTATTGCCACTTCTATTCAGATTTTGACCAAAGTTCTCACATTATATTTCATAACCTCAATGGAGATTTCATTAAACTCTTAGGAAGAGATTTTTCAGGGGCAGTGGTGGCCTAGTGGTTAGGGCGTTGGCCACATGATTGGAGGATTGGGGGTTTGAACCCCTTCCCAATAGGTTGCCCTGAGGTACCCTTGAGCAAGGTGCTGTCCCTGTCTTGCTCCTCCCTGTGATGGGCTGGTGAACTGTCCAGGGTGTTTCCCCTGTCCTTTGTGTGCTGGGTTGGACTCCAACACCCCCCTGCCAGGGACAAGTGGCATTCAATCAATGAATGAGTAGACTTTTCATCCTGTTTTCTTCTTCTCACAGGCCATCACTTCATCAGTATCAGTGATAAGTTTCACTCAAACACTATTGAGAGTGCTTTCAAAGAGCTGCACAGTGAGGTGGATGCTGTGTTCTCCTATCAGGAACACCTTTACATGATCAAGGTTAGTGCTGGCATGCAAATCCATAGTGTTTGTATGTAAGAGAGAGAGAGAGAGAGAGAGAGAGAGAGAGACAGAGAGAGAGAGAGAGAGAGAGAGAGAGCACTTGTCATTTACCTTTTGGCATGCATTTTTTGGTTTACAGGATGATCAGGTGTTTGTCTACAAAGTCGGAAAGCCACACACCCACCTGGAAGGGTACCCCAAACCTCTGAAGGATGAACTGGGCATTGAGGGTCCTGTTGACGCTGCTTTTGTCTGCACCGACCAACACATTGCTCATGTCATTAAGGGTATGAAAACACCAGAGATAAGCATTAAAGTGATGTTAACAATGGCTTTAGTAAACTTGCCTGCAGTGAATTTGCTTTTCTGATCACATCTCCTAATCTGCAGGTCAAACTATCTATGATGTGGACCTCAAGGCCACCCCTCGTGCCCCAGTGAAGGAGGGAACCATAACCCTCTTTAAGAAGGTTGATGCTGCCATGTGTGGAAAAAAGGGTCTGGCAGTAGTGATTGGAAGCCACTTCTACAGCTTTGAAAGTCCTATGCAGATGATCGCTTCCAAGGCCATCCCTGAGCAACACAATGTGGCCCAGGAGCTGTTTGGCTGCGACCACTAAACACATCACACAGAGGGAAGGCCACGCAACATCTGAAAGTGGACTGACCTTCAGGGTCTTACTGCACATCCTCAATTAGCTATGCAATCATGCAACACCAAACGAGCTAAGCGCGTTGCATGTAAGTGGCATGTTTTTTTTTTTTCATTTGTGTCACTCTGGCTTCAAAATTTCCTACCTCTGCTCAACTAAACTTCAGCTCACACAAATACACGTGCCGTAGCAGAAGCTACTGGGTTTCTCTGCCACTGTGCTGTGCGATGTCTCAAGCAGATGTGCCTGACACTACAAAGGTAGTGTTTCTCTGCCAGTGTTGTCTGTTGTCTGTAAACACACAGAACCACCTATGCACTTTGTGGTTGATGAATAAACTAAAGTGAAATCATTTACAGCTTTTTTATTCAGAATCAGATGAATTGGTCAAGTATGGCCAAAATAGTGTGCAGACATTATACATAAAATACAAAAAAGCATACAAAGAATAAATAAGCAAGGGTCATGTTATTAACAAGTTACATAAAAAAAACAACCATATAGAAAGGTACAAAATCAAAGGTGCAAATAACAGTACCACAACATTTACATGTGATTTAATGTAAATAATATTTCACATATCACTTTATGTATGGAAAGGGAATTATAAAGATTAGATAGATGCACTACACATTGCATTTAGCATGACTCTTGTTAGAATTTATGTCTAAAACACAAGCTAATGTTAAGGAAAATAATTAACAAAGTCTATGTGAAGCCTATTTTACTATAAGAACCACTTAAATGCTTAAATTAAAATGATAAAAAAAACAACTCACAACTTTAAATGTTTTAGCAGCTTGCAAAACCACTTAAAAGAATATGAACAAAAAGTGAATATGAGCCAGGATGAGTAAAAACCAGATGTGGGATTAAAAATAAAAAAGGGTTCAATTAGTATGAATACTGTAAGCAAATCAATTGAATCTGGGGGTTGCAGGGATTAAAAGCTGAATGCCAGTTCAGAATCAACACCAAGTTTGATGCTTTTGTTTCTGTCAAAAAAAGTGAAAGTGAAAACCCTCATCATTGCAAGGTCACAGCACTGCACACCATGAACCACAACGAAAATTGGACCTCTGCTTTTAACCCATGCACACAAACACCGTGCGGCAGTGGGCAGCTATTGAAAGCTGCCCGGGGAGCAGTGGTGGGGATGGTACCTTGCTCAGGGGTACCTCAGGGCAACCTACTCTTTGAGGGAATTGAACCCACCATCTTCCGATGCAGGACCAACTCCCTAACCACTAGGCCACCGCTGCCCCCGGAGGAGGAGGAGAAGAAGAAGAAGAAGAAGAAGAAGAAGAAGAAAAAAAAAAAAAAAAAAAAAAAGCATTAAAGAGAAAAAGAAAATGAGAAAGGAGAGAAATGAAGACAGTGAGGCTGAGTCTCAATCCACCCCTACACCCTACATCCTTGCTATCAACATTTTTGTACACAAATATCAGTGTTAAATGAAAGTTTAATGTTTCCAACTTTTTTCTTTGTAAAATATCAGTTTACACGTGAACATGTTCTAATCCCTCATTCTGTTCTTTTCTGAGACAACAGGTAAACAGGGATACTATATATTGTTGACAGCTTTTCTCATTTTGAAGTTCTTAGTATGTGCGTTCACAAACACTACTATAGAATTACAGCAGATACAGGGAAAACATAGCGTCTGTCGGTATCCATGGTGACAGGAGCCTTCTGTTTCCAGTGAGACTGCATTCCAAAACTTCCTAATAACCTCAACCTTAATCTCCGCAGCGGAGGGAGTGACTTCACTTTCTGCTCAGAGGATTCCTCTTCCAAATTGTGAAGTGGAAATTACGCGCATGCTGTCCAAAAAAAAGCGAACTGAAAAATAGACTTTTAAAAATACAGTTTTAAAAAAACACAATTTTAACTGAGTAACAGCAAAATAAAAGAAAAAAAAATTAAATATGCACAAATTTCAGGTAAAACAAAAAGATTGATTAATTGATTGATTGATTGCAGTGTTAAAGGTGTGAAATGATGTGCCTTTTTGCTTCTGTACAGTAGCTACACTGTTAAAAATAATCCATTACTGAACCTGTCCTCACCTCTCAGCTCGAATATCAATATTGTTCCTGACTTTCTCAGTGGGGAATAACGAGTGGAGAAATCACAGGTCCGAGAACCACTGAAGGCAGCACGTGACTTCAAATCGAGGTTTACTCTGTTGTGATAGTTAGCAGTGATGTGTTTGAGACTCAGCCCGGGGGTGGTGGTTTGCTTTAGTTTCCTAGAAAATGAAAATAAAAAAGCTACATCGGTGGAAAATGGAAGTGATTAAGTGCTGAGGGAAAGAAACTGGAGAGGTTGATTAAACCGGTACATGCACGCACACACACACATCTCTGAGAGAGGATGAGCACGAGAGAGGTAAAGGCAACATTTGCCTCATCACTTAATATTAACGCTGACTTACTGCGGACTAAGTTAGTCAGATAATTTAAGCCTAAAACTGAGGACTGTGCAAATATCCCTTAGACCTAGTACTTAAATGGCTAAACTGAGAAATCCCTCTGTGTGGGGAAAAAGCCCGATCAGAGCGACTTCACGCAAAGCCAAGATGAAGCGGAAGTGCAGGTGGACCGTGCAAATAGTTGTAGATTCAGATCTGAGCTCGTGTTTCAGGGACACTCCTCTAGATTTAGCAACTTTTCGACAAACGAGTTTTCCTCAAATTCATCCTCTGCGTCTTCCAGCTCAGTGCCGCAGGAAAGTGGTGATGGCGAACATTTCGGCGCCTGTCTACGAGTGTTTTACTCGCTTCCTCATGAACATGAACGGTTAATTGTTAAAGGAACAAATGTTCATTGTGTTTTTTTTTTTTAAATATATATAAAACGATAGTATGGTCAAAAAAGGTCATCTTTACATTACAACATTAGGCTATGTGATGTTAAAAATTAGTCTAAAGTGGATTTGTGTTTTCATATATTATAGATTTAAATTTTTAATAGAGACAGCTGATTTGAATAGCGCGTTATTTCGCTGTTCAGCATTCGCAGTTAGGGACCGTCCTAAAAGTGCAGCTGTGAAGAAAGAAACGATAGAAACCAATTCAGGAATTCGCTTCCCGTTGTTTTCGGACAACACACTGTTACTTCCATTTCAGGAAGAACAGGACATTTAAATCACACGCTGTTTGGTTAAACAATTTATTTATATATTATGAGTACCGTCCTTGACGATTTCTTGGGGGGGGGGTGTCTAAATTGCTATTCGTCAGCTGTTTTAGAGTGACAAGCAGCTGGACCCTTAACCACGCCCAGTGCCTGAACCAAAGGTCTGACGCCTACTAAATCCAGTAAATGGAGCTAAACATTTTGAAGGAATTATTCTGGACAGCAGAAGAAAGCGCTAAATTCAAAAATAAAATTCTCTTAACAGGAAGTTCAATTTTTCTACATTAAACAGATTTCTGCTTTAATTCAGGTGTTAGTGATGCACAAGCCAGTATATTACTTTGTGCCGGTCCCAAACCCAGATAAATGGGGAGGGTTATGTCAGGAAGGGCATCTGGTGTAAAACTTTGCCAAATCAATATGCGGACAACGAAACAAACTTCCATACCAGATCAGTGGAGGTCAGGGTTAACAACGACTGCCCCTAGTGCTGTTAGCCTACAGGGTGCTGGTGGAAATTGGACTACTGTTGACCAAAGGAGAAGATGACGAAGAAAGTGGAAGTAATGGAAGCAAGGTTAAGAAAAGAGGTAAGGATTAGTGAACCGCAGTATGGTTTTATGCTGAGAAAGAGCACCACAGATGCAATGTTTGCTCTGAGGGTGTTGATGGAGAAGTACAGAGAAGGTCAGAAGGAGTTGCATTGTACCTTTGTGGATTTGGAGAAAGCATATGACAGGGTGCCTGGAGAAGAGTTGTGGTTTTGTATGAGGAAGTCATGTTACAGAGAAGTATGTGAGAGTAGTTCATGATATGTATGAGGGCAGTGTAACAGTGGTGAGATCTCCAGTGGGAGTGATGGATGCTTTTAAGGTAGAGGTTGGATTAAATCAAGGATCAGCACTGAGCCCATTCTTGTTTGCAATAGTAATGGACAGGTTGACGGATGAGTTTAGTCAGGAGTCTCCGTGGACGATGATGTTTGCTAATGATATCATGATCTGCAGTGAGAGTAGGGAGCAGCTTGAGCAGAACCTGGAGAGATGGAAATATGCTTTAGAGAGGAGAGGAATGAAAGTGAGTAGGGCAAAGACAGAATACATGAGTGTGAATGAAAGGGAGGAAAGTGGAGTGGTTAGGATGCAGGGAGTGGAGGTGAAAAAGGTGGAGGAATTTAAATACTTGGGGTCAACAGTTCAGTGTAACGGTGAGTATGGAAGAGAGGTGAAGAAGCAAGTACAGGCAGGTTGGAATGGGTGGAGAAGAGTGGCTGGAGTGATTTGTGACAGATGGGTACCAGCTAGAGTAAAAGGGAAGGTTTACAGGACAGTAGTGAGACCAGCTATGTTGTACGGGTTGGAGACGGTGGCACTGACAAAAAGACAGGAGGCAGAGCTAGAGGTGTCAGAGTTAAAGATGCTGAGGTGTGACGAGGATGGACAGAATTAGAAATGAGTATATTAAGGGACAGCTCAGGTTAGATGTCTTGGAGACAAAGTTAGAGAAGCATGATTGCATTGGTTTGGACATGTCCAGAGATGAGGATTATATTGGAAGGAGGATGTTGAAGATGGAGCTGCCAAGAAAGAGGAGATGAGGAAGACCAAAGAGGAAGTTTTTGGATGTGGTGAGACATGCAGGTGGTTGGTTTGAAGCAGGAAGATGCAGAAGACCATAAGAAATGGAGACGGTTGATCTGCTGTGGCGATCCCTAAATGGGAGTGGTCGAAAGAAAAAGAAACAGGTTTCTGCTTTGCTCACTGATATGAATGTATGCAACTCACGTGGAAAGTCCTTATAAAATATCAGGTGTTTACCTGAAACTTGTAGTGATCAATCAAGAGGCTTAATGTCACATACAGGTGACCCGCTGTCCTTTGGTGCTCAAACTAAAGAGGGTGAAAAAATGGTGCTGCATGGTCTGGGCGGCTATCATACAAGGACCAGTTAAAACACCTTCTCAAGCCACATGATGTGGGACACTCTGTTGCAGCTGGTTTGTATTTATCATCCATCTTTTTTGGTTAATATTGTGAACATTTGTGTCATTTAGGCTTGGTGATAACGTGGTGCTGTTTTCTCTATAGCTCAGAATGACTTGGCTGGAACCGGGAAGGGAATCAGTCTCACTAGAGACTGAATCCAGAAGAGTTCCTAATCTCACACTTATTGATCTGCCAGGCATTGCTAGTGTGGCTACAGGTGACCAACCATTAGACATTGAGAAACAGGTGAGGGTAGATGTCACTTAATCCTGCAAAAAACAGTAAAAAAATATCTTGCTTAAATTTGACTGCTGAAATTTTAGCAGATGTCTTGTTTGTCATTAAAAGGTGATTGTTTTTCTGAAATGTTTTTTTTTTTTTTTTTACTTTTCTATTTATCTTGCATTGCATAAATATAATAAGCCATAGAGATAACATCTTCACAATTGTTTTAACATGGTTTAACTGTTAACATGGTTTAATGGTTTAACAGATAAAAGCTCTCATTGAGAAGTTCATTTAGAGACAGGAAACTATCAGCTTGGTGGTTGTGCCAGCAAACATCGACATTGCCACTACTGAGGCACTGAAGATGGCAAACAAAGTGGACTTGCTTGGGCAAAGGACACTGGGTAACTTAGCAGGATATTTCCGAAAGTGTCAGTATTAATGTATGGATGACATGTTGATGGAAAAAATATATATATGGTGTTTTTTTGTTTTTTTATGCAGGTATTATGACCAAGCCTGACTTGGTAGATAAAGGTGCTGAGGATACAGTGGTGAGTACCGTCAATAACCAGGTTATCCCGCTAAAGAAAGGCTACATGATTGTAAAGTGTCGTGGTCAACAAGACATAACCAACAATCTGAGTTTGACTAAAGCAGAACGAGAGAGACCTCTTTGAGCAGCATTCACATTTCAGGTACAAAAAAAATTCACTGCCATCCTAAAAAACTGTTTAATTAAGTAAACAATTTTTTTTTTTTATTAGTGTATTTTTTTTTTATTGTCATTTTAGTGGCTTATGCTCAGTACTGTGGCATACAGTAACTGTGGAATAAAGAAAGAGAACAAGCTTTCATAGTCCAAACCCTGAAAAAAACCCACTATTTCTGTTACATTCTCTTGTTCAGGCCCCTCTTAGAAGAAGGGAAAGCTACAGTACCTCTCCTAGCAGAGAGACTAACAAAAGAACTGGTGGAACACATTGGTGTGAGTTAAAATTGTTTTTATAACAAAATAATTTCAAGCATCCCGCCATATGTCTTATTTTTTTTCAAATGCTTTTATTCTTTTTTTTCCCCCATTTAAAGTGGTCACTCCCACAATTGCAACAGCAAATTGAGAACAAATTGGAGATCACCATTCAGGGGCTGAGAAAAATTGGAGTTCCTGAAGAAGAAAATGAGAAGACCAGCTTCCTCGTTCGGGTAAGGGCCTCACAAGAGTGTTCTCTTTGTTAAACCTTTCTTTGGTGTGGTCTATTTTGCACCCTTCAATTCTGATTGTGGAAACGTAGATTGTTTTCCCTTTATTACAGAAAATACACGAGTTTAACCAGGTCCTTGCAGATGTAATGAGGGCAGAAGATGATGTCCAAAACTCACACACTAGGGTTTACAGTGAAATGAGGACAGAGTTTGGAAAATGGAAGTCTATATTGGATAAAAAGGCTAGCACACGTGAGTTAATCTCATTTGGTCCAAGTCAAATGGTGGGAGTGATCTAAACTGAAGGAATAGGGTTATGAACTTTGAATTTACATCATATCTCCCATGCAACTTTCTTCATATCATAATGGGTTGTCTAGTTGAGGAAAACCTCCGGGATGAGATCGAAGAGTACACGAAGACCCGCAGAGGAAAGGAGCTTCCTGGATTTGTCAATTACAGAACATTTGAGAACATTGTCAGGAAACACAGAGGAGCTGGTTGAGCCTGCCATAAAATTACTGGCAGATATCACAGGTGAGTACAAGCCACTTCCCAATACTATTTAGCAACAGTTTATTATCTGTGCAGATTGTTGAAACTGGCCTTGGTGGTTTCTTGTATTTCTAACAGACATTACCCACTCCTGCTTAAACAACATTGCAAACTCCTATTTCGAGGCCTTTCCCAACCTATTAAGGGCAGCTAAAGAGCCTATTGAGGATCTACGTGAGCAGGAGTATGAGAAAGCCAAAGAGAGAGTAAAAGCTCAGTTTAAGATGGAAAAGATAGTCTATTCTCAAGATGGTCTCTACAGCTGGAAACTAGAGACTGTCAAAAAGAAACCAGAACCTTGCAGAACCTTTGGAACCCCACTCATCAGCGCTGATATCCGGGAGATGACTCAGCACCTGAATGCTTATTTCTTGGTATGCTATTACTACAGAGTGTTGTACTTATGTGAACATTACACATTGTCCATGAGTCTGTGTTCAGTACAGCAGTTTCCATGTGTGCTAAAGGCATGGCTTTGTGATGCTAATAACATGCAGATGGTTGTAATTTTAGACAATCCCCAGTCTAGACTGAGAAACACACCTGGCGATTGGTTTTACCGATGCTACGAGTGTGTTCAGGACTTAGTATTGAATCAGTTTCACTTTATGCAATGTAATCCTTCTACAATGCAGGATAACAAGTCTAATATCTGTAAAAGCTTTTTAATGAAATTCTCACTGCTTAATACACATTTTAAAAACCTAGAGGGTAGAGGGGCACCTGCAGGCAAAGTAAAATCCAAAGAAAAGTAAGTGGTGTATAGATTTGATAGATTTAAAGTGATTTGGTTAAGTTGGGGGTAATTTATTTATACTTGACATCTATGATTGTAAGCATTCATGTAAAAAAAATAGTTATAGGTTATAGGTAGCCTATAGTTGTAAAGCAACATCATTTTTTATAAGATCTTCAAATGAAGATAAGACAAGCCTCTGATAGTTCAGTATCACATGCTGCACTAGTACATCTCTCAACTCCAGACAGCCATGTTGGCCATGATCGGAGGCAAGGAGGCAGCAAAGCTTATCCGAGAGGATTCTGACGTGAGACACCGCAGGAAGGTACTGAAGGACCGCATGAACCCTCTGAAAAAAGCGAGGCAGGTTCTAAGTTTGTCCTCTCTGCCTCCTAGCTGGCTCAGGACAAACTGAAGATTGATCTTCCAAACCTGATCTTTATCCTCTTTTCATGCTTACACTCCTGTCATCAAACATTTTTATCCAAGGCATTTATGTTTTTGTTGAAATCTTTTGGAAGGATCAATGTTACAAAAGCATGTTGATGTTACAAAATGTTAGAAAAAGAAGATATAAAGTGATTTAATTTTAAATATTAAAATAGCCAATGCAGCAATTATTGACCATAAAATGCCAAAACCTTTATTAAACCTTATAACAATTAATAATCTTATTAAACCAGATTTAGCTCTTATGTCTAGTGGATGTTAAATGCTTTAAATAGAATCAAAATCGATGTGGACACGGTCTTATTTCGTTTTATTGGTTTGGTGCTGCTGTAATGCAAATTTTCTCATTTTCGTTTATTGTCATTTTGGAAAGAGAACAAAAACAGAACACAGACCAGGGGGCAGCGGTGGCCTAGTGGTTAGGGAGTTGGCCCCGCATCAGAAGATTGTGGGTTTGATTCCCTCACAAGTAGGTTGCCCTGAGGTACCCCTGAGCAAGGTACCGTCCCCGTCACTGCTCCCCGGGCGCTTTCAATAGCTGCCCACTGCTGCACGGTGTTTGTGTGCATGGGTTAAAAGCTGAGGTCCAATTTCATTGTGGTTCACACTTGCTGTGCTGTGACCTCGCAATGACAAGGGTTTTTTGTTTTTTTTTTTATTAAAAAAAGAGGGAATAATGTGAAAATACCTTTGTTTTTTGAGAGTGTTCTTTCACATTCACAATTTTCATACATTTCAACATCTTAAGCCTTTTTATGAAAAGCCCTGCCCATCCAAATGTTTACAAATTTACAAATCTTATTGTGAAGTGAAAGTGACAACTTATTGTGAATACACAGCACACCACAACAAATTTGTTATAATTGTTTACCAAAAAGATTTAAACCCACTGTTTAGTCTAGACTAGAGTCTCTAGTACAGAGTGGGGGCACACTGGACCACCAGGTGACGCTCTAAAACAGTTAACGGGAGAAAAGTACAGAAGAGGACATTTACCGTAATGTTGCTAATATGTGAGCAATGAGGGCTACAATTCCATTGAAACGATGAGGATTTACGTTCCTTTTCTGTGTTTTACGTTAATATATACGTCTTTCTGAACACTGGTAGAAAGTGATATTTGTGAGCAAAAACTCTGACTTTGTGAAGCGCTACTCTTGAACTCGCAGCTCTTCCTCGCCTTGAAACGATGCTTGGTGTGAGGTCCTTGTTGTTTAAGTCATGTCGTTTAGCGCTGAAGCCCCAGCTCTCCGGTTTGATCCAAACAGGTGAAAAGTGCTGCGGCGCCAGAGTCGCCGTGGTGAGTGACCATGCAGCTCCGGGAAAATCACGCTTTGCAAGAAAGAATATACATATTCTTAAGCATATTGTGATTGCTTTGGCCTGGTCCGCGCCAGTAAGGTCATTCTAAGTGAAGAAATTATGCGAGTGACGCGTCCCAAACTGCCTTTTCACTCTACACAGTAAGCCTAAATAGTGTACACTTGTTAGAAATGTGCTCAGTAATGTAGTGGGTAAAGAGGGTTTTGGTTTGGGACACAGGTTAGGCCCCTACACAGACATCAGGCCTGATCTACAAAGAAGTGTCTGTGTGTGTGCGCAGTCCTCTGCAGACATGCAGCATTCTGATATAGGCTGATATAAAGCCTGGGGCAGCGGTGAGTGTGGGTTCGATTCCCTCACCAGTAGGTTGCCCTGAGGTACCCTTGAGCAAGGTACCGTCTTCGTTACTGTTCCCCGAGCGCTTTCGAGAGCTGTCTCCTGCTTCACGTGTGTGTATGGGTCACACGCAGAGGTTGAATTTTGTTGTGTTGTGCTGTGCAGCGTTTCACAATGACAAGGGTAGTCACTTTCACTTTCAATATGTTCTAAAATGCATACTTTAAACGATCCTCTTCTGTGACTGAGCTCAATAGTGGAAGTGACTATTCTTGTCATGAATAGTCGTGAAACAAAACAAAATAACACCTCTGCATTTTACCTTTTAAACACAAATGTGCAACAGGGCAGCTATTGAAAGCATCCAGGGAGCAGTGACTGGGATGGTAACTTGCTCAAGGGTACTTCAGGGCAACCTACTGGTCTGGGATTCAAACCTATGACCTGATCCTGGGGCCAGCTCCCTAACCACTAGGCCACCGCTGCCCTATGATAAAATATAGTGAAAGAGAATTTCTTCATTTAATGAAATACAATCTGAACAGAGATTATATGCTTCTGTTTACAATCCAGATTTGTTGGTTGTTTCTGTAGAAACTTCAACCAAAGCTACATCATGTTCATTGTTCAAGCATTCTGTCAGAGTATGTACAACATTCAGGGTTTGTGCTCCTGTTTAGGTCCTGTATTTATTTTCTAGCAGGGTTCACACAACATGATCACAGTCAGACATGTCTACCCCTCATACTATACTTGTCTTTGTGAACAGGTGCTGTCTGGATGTGGGGTGTATGACGGTACAGAGATCCATGAAGCGTCAGCGTGGGTTTCACACACCTAAACTTACATCACCTTTATGAAACTGAACAAAGCTGATTTCAAAGCCAACAGTATATCTCGTTTTTAAATGATGCTCAGTGTCTCAGCAATGATCTCAATGATCCATTAGAACATTACCCACAGATATTTAACAAAAATAATGTTGTTTCGGACAGATATCAAATTTATTGCATTACACAAGAGGAGAATGTTTGATTGACCCTGGAATTTGGTCCTGATTCCATTTTTCCTGGTCCGTTTTCACTTATGTTTCTAAACCTATAGTAATTAACAGTATAATTTTTACAGGTTCATGTTTCTGCTTTTTATATATATTCAAAAAAAGTTTCTATTAAATTGATTATATGTATCACATTGTTTATTGATGACTGACTGACTGACATGAACTGTGTATTTTATTGTGTGTGTGTGTGTGTGTGTGTGTGTGTGTGTGTGTGTGTGTGTGTGTGTGTGTGTGTGTAGAATCCTGGTGCACCTGAGTCGGGGAGGTGCAGAGGTTCAAATGTTTGCTCCTGATGTGGCTCACATGCATGTGATCGACCATGGCAAAGGGCAGCCTGCAGAGAAGGAATCTAGGTGAAGTATGGGAATGATTTTGCATCGTGAGTCACTAGTTCCTTCTTCATAGCTCTTCTCCTTATATGTTTAATCACTGTGTGCGCACACGTGTATGTATGTGGTCTAGAAACGTGTTAGCCGAGTCAGCTCGCATTGCCAGGGGCAGCATTACGGACCTGGCCAAGCTGCATGCCAGTAATCATGATGCAGTCATCTTCCCTGGAGGCTTCGGAGCGGCAAAAAACCTGTAAGCATTGTGACATTATACTATATAAATATGCCTCAGGTATTCGCATGCTTGTTATTTCATGGTGTCTTCACATATCAGGTCCACATTTGCTGTTGATGGAAAAGACTGTACAGTGAATAAGGAGGTGGAGCGTGTCTTGAAGGACTTCCATAAAGCAAGGAAGCCCATTGGGTGAGTTTATTGTCTGTGAACATTCAGTCAGTCAGTCATTTTCTGCCGCTTGTCCCAAGCAGGGTCGCGGGGGAGTGCTGGAGTCCATCCCAGCTCACACAGGGTGAAGGACAGGGGACACACCCTGGACAGGTCGCCAGCCCATCGCAGGGATCCGTGAAAATTCAGTTCCTTAAAAATGGTTTAGTTGTCACACTTGTGTAACAACTGTTCTTTAAGGGAAGTAGGTGTCCAATTGATGGAAGTCTTAACACTGCCCACTGGCAATAATGTGCATTTATACAAAGAGAAAAATGTTTAACATTTCAAATATTTTTTAACATTTTAATGATTTGTCAAATCTGATTAAAAAGGGGCGAAACAAAAACATTAGTAGATTTTTCTCTCTTATGCCTTAAACAGCAAGGCTATTGTTTTTATATTGCAAGGTTGGGTGTCTTATAATGCAGTTATACTAGATGAACTAGATGAAGATTTAGGTGCCTCATTACTTAGATTTGAATAAGAAAGCTATTTTCTGCTCTAAACTATGCAGAACAAATCATATATTGACATGTTTTTTTTATTATTGTTCAGTGTGTGGTCAACACTCATGTTCATTTGTTGCGTTTATCAGGTTGTGCTGTATTTCTCCTGTGCTGGCAGCAAAGGTGCTGCCTGGAGTGGAGGTCACAGTTGGGCATGAAGAGGAAGAAGGGGGGAAATGGCCGTATGCTGGTACTGCTCAGGCCATCACTGCCCTTGGTGCCAAACACAAGGTTAAGGAGGTCACCATATCCTTCTCAGCACTCACAAACTTTTTGTTGTTTCAGTTTCTAAATTTTTTTATTTTATTCTGGCTTGATTCAACAAATATTTTATTTCTTCCATGCTCAGCCATCTCAGAAATGCCACCATTTTGTGACATTTTGTTTGCCCCTGGGACAGGATGAAAAAAGAATTGTTTCTGGTCAGGCTCACACAGTTCAGGGGTTACACTTGAAATTGGCTTGAAATTGAATACGATTTTTGTTTCTGGGCACTAAAACCTGATAATTTGAAGCTCATTAAAACCTTATAAAAAAGTAAATACAGTGCCCTGCATAATGTTAGGGGAAAAAACATTTTTCCTTAATTTCCTTCTCTGCTCTTCAGTATTACATTTTAAATTAAACAACTCAGATGTGCTCAAAGTGCATATTCAATACTTTTGAATATATTCAATACATATTCAATACTTTTAGAGTTTTGATCTTATTTACATAATCTCATTTAAAACATTAAGAGGCTTCAGCACATTCACAACTCTTCATCTCTATAATGCTCTAGCTTCCTGTAGCATTAAGAATTAAGTTTAAGGTTCTCTTATAGGCACTAAATCCCTTTGTGGACCCTGATCAAGCTCCATTGATAAAAATTTGCCTTCAAGGACACTATACCTTGTGCTGCCAGGGCTGTAATGTTGACAGGGCCATTCTCATGCACATGTGAAGGTGCTCATCTGTGATTCTGGATAAAGATTTAGCTTTATTAATGTTCATAGTAGAGAAAGTTTACAGTTCACAGTTTAAAGTTATTTGTTTACATTTCAGTTTCACCATGTAGAAATTACAACACTTTAATACATAGACCCCCTCATTTCAGGCAACCATTAATTTGGGACAGTTGGCTTCACAGGTGTTAGTGATCACTCAGGTGTATTTCATTGCTTCATTAGTGCAGGGATAAGATTTTAACATTTGGAGTTTGTAGTTGCCATTGTTCAATGTGAAGAGAAAAGCTGTGCCAAAGAAGCTATTATGAGGCTGAAAAGCAAGAATAAAACCATTAGAGACATCAGTCAAACCTTAAACAACTCTCAGGAATATCATTAAGACATAATATTAATAAATAATAGAAATTATACATTCGTGAGCCCTGTAATTGTAAAAGGTAGGCCAAGGAAGACCACCACAGCAGAATCCTCATGGTTAAGAAAATCCCTGTCCAGTAGATCAGAAATGGTCTTTAGAAGGAAAGTGTGTCGTTGTCAGAGGCTACTATTTGCAGAAGACTTCATGAACAAATATAGAGCCTACACTGCAAGATGGAAGTTGCTAGTTTGCCACAAAATAACAAGATGGCCAGATTACAGTTTGCAGGGGAAAAAAAGTACTTAAAAGGGCCTGCAGTTATCTGGAAAAAGGTGTTGTGGAAAGAGAGCAAGATTAACTTGTAACAACATTGAATTACTGTCTGGAATGTGCACTTTAATTGTGTCTGTTTGATTTTAAATTTTACACTGAGGAGCAGAGGGGTTACATCAAGGAAAAATGTATGTCACAAACATGGAGGGCACTGTACATATCTGGAAGTAGCCCAGATTCTTTTATTTCCACAATTTCAGGTGCCTGCAAAGGTATTGCGGTTGCAAAGAGACAGGAATCATAAATTGGCGCACAAAGCATTTCTGGGAACAGAAGAAAAATCGTATTAAATTTCAAGCCAGTATAACTCCTTAACTGCATGAGCTAGGCCAGAGAAAATTTTCATACTGACTCAGAGGCAAACAAAATGGTCTGATTCTGAGATGGTTGGAAGTGAAACATTTGTTGAGCTGAGCCAGAAGGACCAAGAATAAGGTTGAAGTTTGATGAAGTTTGTTACATTTGTATCTGAACTGCTTGATTTGATCCTTAGCCTTTGACCCTAACGAAGCCCACGTGGATTCAAAGAACAAGGTGGTGACCTCTCCTGCTTTTATGTGTGATACAAAGCTACATTACATATTCGACGGGATTGGTGCCATGGTCCGGGATGTCCTGAAGCTCACTGAGAAATGAGGGCAGGTGGTGTGCGACTTAAAGTCCCCTCTAAAGTACTGGAACAGTGAAGGCAGATTCGTTGGTCTTTGCTCTGCCCTGAAGACATTTGGGTTTGAGATCAAAAGATTCTTCTTGGATTATGATTTTTTTTTTTTTTTTTAATCTTTTAGTTCATGTTTTTTCCGGGGAGTTCCTCTCTTCAGGCCACTCTTTAGGAGAGACCTGAAGTGGAGAATTTTCCACTGTTACCCCCTTAAAGTCCTTTGTTAACTTCGCAGTCTATTTTGGATCATTATCTTCCTGCATGATAAAGTTAATCCTGATTAGCTTAATGTAACTAAACTAACATTCTCCTGCTACCATTGTGAGTTAAATTGTCCATCATAAAGACTGAGCCTTTCATGACACTACATCCACTGTGCTTCACAGTTCTCTTCAAAAAGTGGATTGTGACAAGTACCCCTGATCTGTGGATCAGGTTCTTTAGGCTACTGAGTGTTGTTTTGAGGATTTACCAATCTTAAAGTATGTCTGCCATTAGCAGTGGTTTTTCTTAACTGATCGTCTGTTGTTGAGTACACCAGTGGTTTCCTCCTTACTCATGACCTTTCTAAATACTTGTACTGGCTAAGCACAATGGGAAATGTGTACAGTAACTTCTCTCAGCTTCAAAAAGGCATGTTTTCCTCAAATAAACTCTCTGGTATGTTGGTTTTCCTTTTTTAACAAAAAAAGGAAAGACAAAACATGGTACCTTCTGTATCTCATTTTTAATGTCCACATACCAGCAAATAAAAACTGAAAACTGGTTCATGCATCTCATATTCATTATGATCTCAAAGACAAATGTCTCTAGTGAATAGCCAAATAAATTAATTGACCTTGTTGTTCCTAGACTTTGATGAGACTTTGATGAGGTGCTTCAGGTACCTCCATGTATATTCAGCCAGCACTTAGGCAAATGTTCTAACCATCTTTGGGCTACTCAGCAAATGCTCTTTAGCTTCACTGATAATAAAAGCCAGTTAAAAAAAAAAAGTATTACAGCTAGTAAAACAACAGCAAGAAGTGTGAAGGTGATTTAGTTTTAATAAACGGCATAATCATTTTGAGTGAAATATCCAACAACAGACAGCAAAGCAGTGCCTCAAAAGGCAAAACATTTCTTTAGGCTCTTTACTTTCTTAAAAGCAACAGCACAAATAATTTAAAGCTTCACTGAGTGGGTACACACTGTCAAAAACCTGTTTGTGAAAGCCTATCTCTGAGTCATTGACTGCAGCTCCTAATCGTGTCCAGCAGAGGGCGCCAAGCTACAAACAAATTTAGAAGTAATTCTAGAATTGCTAGAAAGAATCATTATTTTTAAATATAATTTCATGAATTTTTTTTGTGATACAGTTTGTGTGCTTGACTCGTTACAATCGCAGTGTGAGGTGTTTCTTTTAAAAATTTCATTAAAGTATGAATGAAAGAATTTTAAAGTTGAGATTATTTAGGACAAAATGGGCAACTTTGGAACAGCTGTTCACACAGACAGAACCTCACAGTGAGGAGGTTCTGCATTCGATACCCAGGCCTGAGTTCCTTCTATATGGAGTTTGCATGCTCTCTCATGTCCTGTGTGGGCTTCTTGGGTGCTCTGCTAAAAAGACATGCCTTTCAGATGAACTGGAGTTTGTAAACTGTCCCTGTCTGTGTGTTTGTCTGTGTGTCTGCCCTGCGATGAAATGTCAACCTGTCCAGAGTGTCTCTTCATCTTTCAGTCTGGGATGGGCTTGTTTATATACTTTTATTCTCCAAATGAAAAAGCCATGTATTGAAATGTGAATGATGGCATAATGTGCATAATGATTAAAGCACAATAATTAAAGGGTAAATATATTTTGATTAAAGGGTAAGTATTTTTCTGTGATTTTTACTGAATACAGATTGCACTCAGCCAGTAGGCCCCAGGATGGGAAGTTTGTGGGTTCGAGTACCAGACCAGTAATTCCCGCATATTGTGTAAAGTAACTTAAATAGCTGCCCCCTGCTGCATATGTGTGTATGGGTGAAATGCAGAGAAAGCATTTGTTGTGTCTCATGGTGTGCTGTGCTGTTTTGCAATGACAAGTAGTCACTTTCACTTCACTTCAAATTCATCCAAAGTAATTTACACAGGAGGGTAAAGAGCTATGACTTCACTGACAGTACGAGGACCTGAGGATCACTTTCATCATTTGTTATTATTACAAACAATGTTTTATTGTCTTTACTGATAATTATGATAAGCTGAGTTTAAGAAGGCATCAGTTTAATGTTTAATTTATCAAAAATATGCTGTTTATCAAAAACCTTTGAGATACTCTCAGAAGAAGACAGAAATACCCCTGTCCTGAAATGTGCTCTGTTTTAAGTTGTGGAACTTAAGTGAAAGTAGGTTCACAGAGTCCAAAATGAATGATCGAAAGCTCAAAAGCTTTGTTAAAAGATTTTTTTTTTTTGATGTGGAAACGCATGGAAAAGTAATTGAGTAAAAGAACTTAGGTTCACTTCCTGGAGGAAAAAGGTTAATTGTTTCAGCTGACAGTGCATGAGAGGAGAAGAAGAGAAGTAAAAGGTTGTGTGTGTAGAGGGTGTGGCTGGCATAACAGGATTAGTTCTACAGCTAGTCACCAGCACCGGTCTTCATATGGCACCATGCAAAGGGGCACATGCCCCAGTGTGCTGTGGCTCCGCCCACACACACTCTCATTTCCTGATTACCCATCCACATCTTATTAGAGATGGCTTGGCCAAAATACAGCTCTCTACCCCACCCACAACTCATTTTCATAAGACCATAAACACATTCTAACAGTTTTGGGTTTCATTTACAGCACATGCTCAAAGATCTAACTCCAGTGTTACAAATAGGTTACGTTTTTTTTTTTTTGGGGGGGGGGGGGGGATAAATACTAATCCACATGATTGACTTCTTTTATCCTTGCAGCTTCAATGCAATAAAGAAATGTTAAACAAGGATTTTAAAATATTTGTCAGAATCTGAGAACACTCAGCTGCTCAAATTTGAGTAATTACCCATATGTGTAAGATTGTGGTCGAGTAAAGAAGCCTGACCCTGCATTTCTGTTTATGGAGTTATTCATTTCCACCTTTCTTCAACACATGAACACGTTTATCTTTACCTTCACCAACTCATGTTAATGACAAGATTTACTCAGACACACTTGTCCACACTTGTGAAAAAAATAACGAGGACAGTTTAGTGCAGCGAAAAGGATGTTCATATTTTTTTTATTTCTATGTAATGCCTGCTTGCTTTAATGCTGACAACCTATGCAACAAATGCTTTAAGGAGAGATTTTAGAATTTAGCTATTCAGACCAAAAGCTGGATTGAATTTTAATTTAGGTTTGTTGTTCGAGGCTAGCCTTTCTCTTTTCATGCCTCTATCATTTTACTCATCTTCTCTCCTGCAGTGTGCTCTTGTCTCTCACAGAGAGGCTCTGCAGTGTTTCTTTTCTCTTTCTGTTGGAAGGTCAGGCAGATGCTGTGTCTCCTGCATGTTACTTTAGTGCTCACACACTGGAGGCCCTTTCTCAGGCTGGGGCATTTATTTCTTCCTGTTCCCAGGCAAGAGCGTGCTGTGATGCCTCGTTTTCTTCACTGCTTCCCACCAACTCCACCGCCCCTTTCACACAGCCATCCAGCCAGAGGCCCTGGGCAAACAAGCCCCGGCTTCTGCCCAATTTGTTCAGACAAAACGGGGGATTTAGGGCCTAACGCCACTCTCATGGGGGACAAGTGCTAAGTGTTTGTGTGCCAAGCTGAGACTTCAGCACACACACACACACACCCATTCCTCCCCACTCGACAGGCGGCCGATTGCTTTCTCTCAGCCAGGTCACGCTGCCTGCCCTTTGGCGGCCTTTAGCTTTTAGAAGCGGACACCTGCTTCTTGCTTGGCTTTCTTTGTATCTTTCCTGTCCCTTCTGTTTTCTGTAAATTGCACCCCCAGCTCTGAGGTGTGCTGTATGTAATTTTCCTGCAGGTTGCTGGATTCTGTCCACAGTTTGGATGAATGGTTTGTAGAATATGATGAAGTAAGTGTGTGTATTTGTGTGTGTGTGTGTGTGTGTGTGTGTGTGTGTGTTTGTGTTTGTGTGTACGTGTTTGTGTGTACGTGTTGGGGGGGCACTGGTGTGAATAGGCTAAAGCCTCAGTACATTAGTGTGAGTGGGCTAGTCAATCAGAGGCCAGCCTTGGGCCTCAAACCCGAAAACCTGGCATCTTGATCAGAGGATTAGTCAGCACCGGGTCAAGAGCAAGACAGGCGCACTCTTTCCCTTTTCTCTTCTCTTTCTTTCTGCCTCTTTAACTCTCTCTACATTTCTCTCTCCTGCTCACTCTTTTCTTTACTTTTCCTCTTTTTCCCCTCTCCCCTCTCTAACCCCCACACACACAAACACACACACTATATTTCTCAACCTCTCTTCTCTTACTTTTTCCTTTCTCTTTTTTGTTTCTTTTTCATTTATCGTCAGCCTCTCACATTCTCTCATTTGTACTTTCTTTCATACTGCAGCTCATATTCTCACTCTTTCATTCTCTCTCTCTCTCTCTCTCTCTCTCTCTCTCTCTCTCTCTCATACACGCACACACATACACTATGATTCTCAGCCTCTTACTCTTGTTTGAGAGGTTTGAGTCATACCAGGCTGTGGATTAAGGCCTGTGTGAAAGCTTACACTCCTCATTCTTATTCTGATTGGTTTACGGTGCTGAGAGTCTCTCCCACTACAGTGAGGCTGTTAGCAGAGAGAGAGAGAGCTTGTTTTCACATGACGTCATTTGATTTGGACTCCCATTTTGAAGCCTTTTACGTTGACTAATTTCCAAGTGTAGTAAAAATTGATGGAAATCCTGCTGCTGTATGTCTACTGTATCACAGTAGTAAATACGTCAACAAGTATATACTTGGACAGTTGGTGTTGAGTTTAAAACGTTTGTCCTCAAATTCAAATCAAATTTCTCTGCTTTAACGTGAGTTGATAAATGAAGTGTCTGTAAAGCACACATCAAGTTCAGCCTTCAGCCCATTCAACTTATAGAAGGTTTCACTGAGGCTCACTCAGTTCTAATTACATGGACTACCTTCATTGTACTCTAGTTTGGTACATAAATGGTTAAAAAAAACAAAGAAACTGGATATTTTTGGCTAGATCACATCACTAAAGAGTTTAGTTTTTTTAAAGACACTGGTTGTTTAAGCCTCCCTGCGATGGGCTGGCAACCTGTCCAGGGTGCGTCCCCCGTCCTCGCCCTGTGTGCGCTGGGTTGGACACCGGCACTCCCCCGCGACCCCGTTTGGGACAAGCGGCAGATAATGGATGGATGGATGGATGGTTGTTTAAGCAGGCGGTTTACATTTTGCTTTTTTAGATTCCTGTGTGTTTTGTTGTTAGGTGGCTTTATAAGTGAAAAAGCCATTAACTTCGATGAGAGGTCTGGATCTGTTTCTGAATCTTTCTTTTGCAGTGGTATCTTTTGAGGGGTTATAAAAAATATTACGCATCTAATGAACAGTCACTTCTTGAGGTTAATGTGATGAAAGCAGAAAAAACAGGAACATTTAAGTGTCTGATTGACTTCTGATAACAAACTTTTAATGATTGGACGACTATTTCAGAGCTTCTCCAAAATGCGTGGTCTTCAGGTTCCCAGGTAGTGCCCACCAAAAATGGTTCAAGGAAGGATAACTGCTTATAGTAACCCAAAGCTTAATGTTCTGCATGTAGAGCAAAATTAGCCTGTGTGATCTGGTTCCACAGAAGAACTACTGCAGCACAAATTAATGAACAATTAACCATGATAAATAAAACAAACAAAAAAAAGAAAAAGAATTCCAGAGTTTTTAAACTGTCATTTTGTAAAAGGGAACTTAAATGTAATTGGAAAAAAAATATTGTGGAATAACATTGGCTAAAAGCAGATTTCATTGCACATTGCATTCCTCACATCACATGTACAGATAATTCCTAGAATCCTGTAGCACTCCAGCTGCACTATTCTAGAATCTTGCAGCATTATATCAGGACTGTTCTAGAATCCTGTAGCCATATAGCAGGACTGTTCTAGAATCCTGCAGCACTACATCCAGACCCTTCTAGGATTCTGCAGCACTGTTCAAGAATCCTAAAGCATTACATCCACTCTTTTAGAATCCTGCAGCACCACTCTTCTAGAATCCTGCAGCACCACAGCTGAACTCTTCTGGATTTTTCAGGAGGATTGTTTTTACTTTTAGAACCCTGCAGCAGTGACCTAGTAGTTAGGGAGTTGGCCCCAGATCGGAGGATTGTGGGTTTGATTCCCTCACCAGCTGGTTGCCCTGAGGTACCCTTGAGCAACATACTGTCCCCGTCACTTTTAATAACTGCCCCCTGCTGCACATGTGTGTATGGGTGAAACGCAGAGGTTGAATTTTGTTGGGTTGTGCTATGCTGGGTTTCACAATGACATGGGTAGTCACTGTCACATGCATCCTAACTCTAGTTTTGCACATGTTGCTCCCTGGCAGCTGTACTCAGTGCATCCTTCCTAAACTGATTGTTTAATAAGCAGTAATAACAGCCATACTCCTGGCAGCAACTATGGCTGACTCTGTTCCATTATATAACACAGGTCACTTTGTGCTTCACCCTCTCCATCCTGCCCTGTGCACTCCTCAGATAACAGCTGCTCAGTGTGTTTGTCCGGACCATTCGAACCCCAGAACTGGTTGAGGAGGTGTGCGTGAGTGTGTCCTGTCTGTTAGTGTATCCCTCCTCTGACCCCTGGTCACCCCTCCTCCCAGCCTCAATAGTGTGTCGTCTTGTTTGCCCCAGCTTGGGGTCCTAGCGTCCTCAGCTTCTGATGGTGGGGGGCACACAGTGAGGGGCCTTTGGAGTGAAGAAAGCAGCAGAGGGGGGAATTAGCAGTTAAAATTTATGCTCCAATCTCCATATGCATATCACTGACAAGTGTTATACAGAGAAACCTGCAGTCAATACGTGTGCAAGGTGGCCCAATGCAGAGATGCACTGAAGGGGGGGGGTGGCAATATTGTACTAATTCATGCAAGAGAGTCTCTATCAAAGAGAAAAACACACGGTAATTAGCCAAGGGTGAGAGGGAAAGATGGGGGAGAATGAAAGAAAGAAGGAGGAAGAATGAAAAGAGAAAGAGAGGAATGGCCTTGTGTGAATGTGACGTGTAAATGGTATGTTGATGCGTTGATTAGCATATGGTTGTTTGGCCGTGGAGCTTATTCACAACTGGAGCTGAATGTGGCCACTGTGTGGATGTGACTTTTTTCTTTTCCCACCACCTTTTCAGTTCCATGCATCCCCCCATACACACACCCACCACACATACACACTCCTTCTCTTCTTTTCATTTCTTTTTTTGCTTTGCCTGTGTCATTGTCATTGCCTTTTTCTGCCCAGTGCTTTTTTTAATGTTGTGAATCTAAGATATTTCTGCAGTGAACAAGGCACACAAATAAATCACCTGAAGGAAACATTTGGTGAAATATTACTACAGTCAAAAGTCCTTAATCTATATTTATATTTCAGTTATAGCACATGTACATGCATTCAATGTACTTTAGTTTAGAAAGCATGCTCTTAATTAAAATGGATACATATGGTACCAAAAATGAATTTTAAGGAACAATGAGGAAAGCAGAGCTGTTTTAAAAGGTTCTTATGAATCATAACAGGTGTATTCCTTTGCAGAGAAGAACCATTTAACCATGCAATCACATATATGTCCATTAAATGCTTTGAGTTTTAAGTGGTATGCAGAGGACTGGACACTTTCCTACAGAGAACATTGCATTCATATTTAACAACAAATACAGATTATGTCAGGAAAAAGTAATAAGAATATCTTTTTAAGCCATTGATATCTCATGCAGTGGTTTTTCAGAATGCATTTTTAGTTCTATATTTCTCCTTGTTTCACCAAGCATTGTACAATTTTTATTTTTACTGAATTTATGTTATGATTTTATGTTTTGTTTATTGTTTTGTTTTAAGTTTAATTGATAATATATTTATGTCAATGCCACGGTGGCGGGGAGCGGGAAGGACGTCATTGCTGAGCCAGGGGTTCTAGACATACTTTTAACAGAAACATGAATCCAGACACGACACTGGACCAATACCAAAACCAGAACCAAAACCACCCGCAACGACAACAGAAGTCTAGCAAATGAGCTGCGCTCTGTTCTGACTCATTAAGGCTTAAGTACATACATTTACGGCATTTAGCAGACGCTCTTATCCCAGAGCGACTTACATGTCCTAATTACAGGGACAGTCCCCCTGGAGCAATTCAGGGTTAAGGGTCTTGCTCAGGGGCTCAGGGTGGTAGTGCTAGAGGTGGGATTCGAACCGGGAAGCTCTTGATCCAGAGTTCCGTAGGAGAGTACCCTACCACTAGACCACTGCCACCCAGTGGTAGTAGTCAGCCTCAATGTAGCACACCATATGTGTCATATGAGCTCATCGTCAGAACAGAGCGCCCTCTACTGTGAATAAAACAGAAGCAGGAAACCCAAAGTCCTGACATCCCCCCCTCTCAAGGGTGCAACACCGGGGGCACTTCTCCAGTGCTGGAACCTGGAGGGGAGATAAGCCGGAACAAAAGAAAACAAAAATAGCCCCTTTAATGGTGTACCTGGTCAGGTCCATATTCTCAAATTAATAAACAATTGTACAGAAAGGGGGACCTGGACCAGCCTGTCATGTCTCGGGCTGTTGGCGGCGGAGAGGGGTACCCCAGAGTCTCAGTCCATATTTTTGTAACCAAGTCCCTTTGGTATTCGTGTTTAGCTGTACATCCTTTTGCTGCCTTTCTGCTGTCCTGTGTTTCTTCTGTCACCCGTCTCTCTTACTCTGTATTGGGGCCTCTGGAGGACTTGTCTGATTGGCTGGAGAGCCTTGCCCGGTCATCATCTGAAAAACAGCTAAATACAGGAGATTCTCTGTGGTTAGAAGGGGAAGAGTTCTTTACCCAGTGCGTGCTCCACCTCCGGTCTCTGTCCTTCTTGCTCTCCATGATTATCGTTTCATAATCTGAGGTGTGGAATTTTTCGTCTCTTTCGTACAAATGTTGTAGTGTTGTGCCAACGGGGATGACATTCACACGGGCGTTAAGCAAGAAGTTTGGGGGAAGAACAGCTGGCGTGAAGACTCTTTTGGGTGTACCGGCTGCAATAAAGGAAAGGTATCCTTCCACTGCTGCACTGCTGTTGCTCTCCTCTGGCACTGCTGGCTTTTGCGAGGCCTGGGTAACTGTGTGCTTCCATCTCTGAGAGGCATGATAACTTGTGCTTTGCTTTTACTGACCTTACACTTGGCAACCTGGGTTACTCCTCTCTTCTGAGCAGGAGGGGGTTCAACTAATTCCGCAGCCTCTGGTATCTGTGGGTCCTCCAATGGCACATCAGATTGGGCTGCTGGATTGTCATCACCGGTAGCTTCCACAAAGATTCTGGAAGACTCCTCCTCTGGATCACTCTCTCAAGGGAATTGTCAAGGGAATTGAGTACCTCTGAGGAACTAGACTCAATTTCTGAATTCACTACAAGGGAAGAGATCCGTGAAGGGCAGTCTATTCCAGAGATGATGCCTGAGGTAATGGATGGAAGTTGCTTATGATGAACCAGACTGGGAGTCACATTCCTAGATGCAGTTGCCTGGTTATGTAACTTTGACTGTGCGGAAGGAACATATACAGTGTCAGTTCCAGCAATATGTACGGGTATGTTCTGAACAGGTTCACTGAGAAGTTTTCGTCTAGTTGGCCAATAGGTTTCAGCAGAGGTCAGGGGATTCTGAATAGTCCTAGCCTCTCTCCTCGATACTGGGAATGTGGAGGGGAAATAATCCTGAAACTTAATTTCTTGGTCCTGTTACGATACAAGTCTATATTCTCACCTGAAGCATCTGCGGACAGGATCTCCACCAGAGGCTTCCTCTGCCCGTGTTCCAAATCAGTAATCAATGCGAGTGATTTCAGAAGAGACCTAATTGTTATGGGTACCTCTGCCGACCAATTGGTTGCATGGAACTTCCTTGTTGTTCTCCCCAACTCGCCACTGGGGTCCCATGAGGAAAGGTCCAACTCACTGGAAAGCCTTGGCCTGAAAGAGTCTAAAAAAGAGCTAAAAATGGAAGAATCTTTCTTGGCCCTGTGACACTGTGCCCTAGGTACCAGCAGGGTGAATCTCATGGAGTCCAGGTTCTCATAAACACAGCGAATACTTAGTTTTTTGTCCATAATCAAACATACAAAACTGTGCATTACCTGGCCTCCTTGACCATGCTCTCTGGGTGGGTCTTGCAGCTCAGTGGTCTCCCTCCTGGCTTTTTCCAGTTCTGCCTGCAGAGCAGCACTGTTGCCTTGCACCTGCTTCAGCTCCTGCATGAGTCCACTGACTTCTACTCAAAGCTCACCATTGGCTTGAGCTAAAACCTCTCTCTCCCTTTCCATTGTTGCAAAGTCACTCTGGCAAAGAGACAAGAGTCCTTTGGTCTCCTCAAGCTGAGAAAGCAGAGTGGTGAGCTTTTCTTCGTGTTTCAGTCTTTCATGGGTGGCTGAGGTGGTTATCTGCAGAACAGAGGTCTTGCTCTCTGCCAGCTGTTGGTTGAGCCTTGTCAGCAACTCCCTCTGTTGTTTGATCTGATCATCTTGTTGGTGAATGTCTGTGAGAAGTGCACTGTGCTTCATATTGGCCTGTCTGAGTCTTTCTGACTCAGCCCTTAAGTTCTCCTGGGTACTGTTCAAGCTTTCGGTTAGCCAAACTATCTGTTCACTGAGATCCTTACAGACTTTCTCACGCTCTAGGTATCCAGCCTGCTTTTCCTGAAGTGCCCCATTCACTTTAACTAATTCTTCCTGAAGGGGATGTACCTGAAACTGGTTGCTCACCTGTAGCTGGTGATTCTTGGCCTGAAGAGAGGCGTTTTCATCATTGCTGAGCCAGGGGTTCTAGACATACTTTTATTTGAAGGAACATGAATCAAGACACGAAACTGGACCAAAACCAGGACCGCCCACAACGACAACAGAAGTCTAGCAAATGAGCCACGCTCTGTTCTGACTCATTGAGGCTTAAGTAGTCAGCCTCAATGTAGCACACCTGTGTCATATGAGCTCAGGTGTGCTCCGTCAGAACAGAGCGCCCTCTACTGTGAATAAAACAGAAGCAGGAAACCCAAAGTCCTGACAGTCAATTCAAATGTCATGTAGAGTTTTACTTATTTTCACACAATAAAAGGACCAAGAGTGTTCAAAGTTGCATACAGCTAAATATTCACATCCATACTCTACAAAAGAACTTTAGCTTGTCTTTGATTATTAAGTTATTTAGATGTAAATTTTCTATAAAGGAGATCTGTGTACATGCAAACAGGAAACTTTAAAAATAAACAGACTTGCTATTGTTTTAATGGGCATTTATCAGAAACCCAGTAGAGCTTCAGGTACTCAAGATCAGTGGTCCAGCTGAAAACACAGAGCAGACACACAGCACAGCTACACAACTGTTTGGCCAGCTTTTGCTAGGCACTTGCAGCTTGTCACAATAAAACATTTCCATCCATCCATCCATTCATTTTCTGCCGCTTGTCCCAAACGGGGTCGCGGGGGAGTGCTGGTGTCCAACCCAGCGCACACAGGGCGAGGACGGGGGACGCACCCTGGACAGGTCATAAAACATTTCCCATTTCTCTATTCTAATCTACAAATAAAATCTAAACTTGCACCAACATTATGATTACCTAGAAGACTATAAAGAAATAGGGGCCACTCAAGACTTTTACACAACAGTGTACATGAACAGGGTGGCATGGCGTCACAGTGGGTAGAGCTGTCGTGTCACAGCAAGAAGGTCCTGGGTATGTTTCCCAGTTAGGGCCCTTTCTGTTTGGAGTTTGAATGTTCTCCTTGTATCTGTGTGGATTTCCTCAGGGGGCCCTGGTTTCCTCACACCGTCTAAAGACATGCAGGTCAGGCAAATTGGAGATGCTTTATTGCTCATAAGTGTGTGTGCTTGTCTGTGTGTCTGCCCTGTTATGGACTGGTGACCTGTCTAGGGTTTTTCTTCGTCTTTTGCCCTGTGAGAGCTGGGATAGGCACCAGTACCCCTCGCGATCCAAATAAGGACCAGCAGCTATGAAAATAGGAGTGAGTGAAAGAGAGTGTGCATAAATTAAAAACATGTAGTCGCAAGGAAAGTGTGATATAAGAGAGATAACGACATACATTTTTTCTTAAATTGCAAAAAAAAAAAAAAATAATAATAAATTCCCCAAAACAACTAAGTAGATGCAAAATTCAACAGCTGAGATATAAGCAAATTATTTCAGAATGTTGTTTTAATGTAAAAATTCTATTCTATTACTGAAACACAGACAACAAACTTTGTTCAGCAAGATTCTTTACAGTGGTAGAAAGGCTTTCTACTTTCTGCAAAATTCTTTCTGCCATTAATGGGCGATTAACACTTCAGATATCTGCTTCCTGTCACCATTCCTGTGCACAACATTCTAAGCAGTAACATTTCACATCCAACCTCTCATCAACCTCTCATAAAAGACATTTATATGATTTATATGATTACATTATGCAGAGAATTTTTGAGAAGTCATGGCATTCCCCTTTAATAGCACTCTCCCTTAATCATAGGAATAATTTATCCTGCATAGTTCCCGTCTCACTGCATTCATCCCACTCCCTCCCTCTTCATTTGGGACTGGAAAAGAGCAGGGTGGCGGGCCCAGTGTGGTGCCTCAGCTCTTTTGTGAGCTGGTTTCCTCATGCCAGCTTTCTGCTGTCACATTAGTGCATGTCAACCCCGAAGACACACATACTCACGTTCATTCTCATAGACAACACAGGGTCAACCGTGTAAAGCTCTAATAACCAAAGACAACATTTTTAGAACTTCAGTTTCAGACAAGGTGGCATTTATATTGTGCAGCTGCCTTCTATTTCGGTGTGATGCAGAGCTAAATGAGTTTGGAGGTTTGAAACATACTATTTGATCTTCATTTTGTGTAAAGGCTGTACCTGTTTGCTCTGTAATACATGGCCTAGACAGGTGTTTTGCTAAGACAAAAAGCCGTAATCCTAAAATACAACGTTTAATAAGTCATTCCTACAAACGAATTAGCTTGTTAACACTGGAGTACATCTGCCAAGGATTATCTAAAAATAGCACAATGATTTTTAATAACAATGCATTATTAAGACCCTTTAATGTGTGGCTATGCATTATATCCAATTGTCTGGAGATACCTGTAGACATCCACTGTTTTTGGGTTGTATTAAAAGGTCTATATCATAAGCCCAATTTTGCTTGTTTTTTTTTGCTAGTTTTTCTTGTAAAGGTTGGTGTTTGTAAAATTCACCTGCAGAAAAAAAAAAACACATCTGCCACTCCATTGAGTTTTTCAGACTTAAAGCCACATTATTAAAAATGGAAATTAAAAAATTAAGAGATAAAGAGGTTAGAAGATAATTTAGTTGGAATGTTGATGTTATGATTTGATTGCATTCAGCCACAAGGGGACTGATGGTCTAGTGTTGTTGATGGATTTGTTCTGGAACACAAACTCTAGCCCAACGCATTCCAAAGATACTGGATTGAGCTCAGTCACTTCTGAGAACATAGTTGGAGTGTGTGAAAATGAAACTGACTATTCTTGTCATTGTGAGTACACACAGCACAGCACACAGTCAACCACAATGAAATTGGACTTCTGCATTTAACCCATGCACTATGGATGCACAGCTATGAAAGCGCCCGAGGAGCAGTGACGGGGATAGGGCAATTCCCTAACCAATAAGCCACCACTGTCCACTGCCCGTGTGTGTGTGTGTGTGTGTGTGTAATGTAGCAGGCTGGTGTATGAAAACAGATTTGTGTGTGTGAATTAAAGATTTCTTATCAATAATATTCTTATCAATATTCAATAATACTACATCTGCTTGTGTAGCACTGTGGCTTGCTTGGTGGCAAGTGGGGAGGTGTAAAAAAAACCATGTTAGTTCCATAAACCGATACGGAAAAGTTCCAGATTACATTACCGTGATCAGCGGAGTCGTGCAAAATGACATAAAAAAAAGAAATGAAGTTGCTGAGTTTTAAGAAAAGGACTTGATCTTTTACCAACTGCAAAAGTCTTTTCCCTTTATTTTTCCTTTTTCTACCCGTTCCCCTTATGTTTGTGGCATTTCCCAGACACTCTTATCCAGAACAACTTCCATGTCCTAATTACAGGTTATGGGTCTTGCTCAGGGACCCAGTGGTGATAATGCTAGAGGTGGGATTCGAACATGGGACCTCTTGAGCCATAGGTCCAAGTACCCTACCACTAGACCACCGCCACCCCTCTTTCTCCATCTTTCCCATGACAACCCATTTGCCTAATCCTCCTTCTCTCTTTCTCACTCCCTTTTGCTTTTTTCTGTCTCTCCCGCCATCTGCTGTCATCCCTCTTCCTTCCTCTTTCTCTCACTTTCATGTTCTCTCCCTCTCTTCTTCCCTCTCACATTTTCTCCTTTTCTCTATCCCTCATTTTCACTCATTGTCGCTATCTTTCTCCATATAATTCACTTTGTCTTTCTACTCCTTTCTCATTCTATTTCTTTTCTTCAATTTCTCTGTTTCTCTTCTTCTCTCTTTCTCATTCTCCCTCTACTTCTCTCTACCTTTCTTTCTCTCTCTTTGTTTATCGGCCTACTTCTCTCTCTCCCTGTTTATGGCTACACTTTCCTCTCTTCCCCATATTCTCTCTCTCTCTCTCTCTCTCTCTCTCTCTCTCTCTCTCTCTCTCTCACCCCCACCCTGCCTGTCAGAGCAGCACAATGTTGATGCATTAGTATGCTAATGAGGCGGAGGGTGACAGGTGGCCCGCTAGACGGCTCAATTAAGCTGCTTGTTAAAGGCCAAGCTAACGAAGCAGCCTGCACTGCAGCCCAACAAACAATGTGACTGTGCTGGCTACAAATTGGTGGGGAGTGCTAGTGGATTTGCGTGCCCAATTTGTGTGTGTGTGTATGTGTATGTGTTTGTGTGTGTGTGTGCGTGTGCGTGTGCGTGTGCGTGTGCGTGTGTGTGTGTGTGTGTGTGTGTGTGTGTGTGTGTGTGTGTGTGTATGTCTGAGTGACAGAGACAGAGAAAGAAACTGTTTCAGTGAGTGTGTGTGCTGGGAGTGGTAAATGTTAAGAGGTTAGTGTGAGAGTTCTGATGGACATGACTAATAATGACTAATAAGGGAGGCTGCTGAGGGGATGTCTTAGAAATCCCATACAAACTACTCTCCCATCCCCTCCCTTTCCAACACTTTACCTGACACTCAAACTCGCCTTTCAGAAAGAGGCAAAAAATATATAAAAAAATACAACTGAACCCATCCTCGGTTATTCACAACTTCTTTCTTTTTATACCACCAAATCTCCCAAGTTTTTCAGCACACTCTGTCTTGCATTTGGATATTATGATTTAGGGCTGGGAAAAGAGTAAGACACTTGTTGAGCATTATTTTAAAAAAGGAGGCGGTCGGCCAATTCAAAAGAAGACGTTTTGCATATAAGACACATTGTAGTGAAATAAACATGGCTTTGTTTTTCCTTTTTGTGGGAGACATCATTTAGGATCTGGGAATGTTTGGTTACTTGTTGTTTTTGGCTTTTTGCTGTGGTGGGGGTGTGGGTTTAGATATTTAGCTGTGAGCTCTCTCCATGAACTTGTGCATTGTTTATTGTGTTCGAATGAAGTTGCAACTCAGACACAATAATCAGTTTGTAACCCTGGCCTGCCGAGGCTGGTAATCCACGGGTGTGTGCGCGCTGGGGCATGAAATGGCTGCACTGGGGTCCATCACCCTGCTCTCTCTCTCTCTTTCTGCTGCCACTGTGAGGGAGGGGAGGCAGTGCGATCAGAGTGGCTAATAGGGTCCGACAAATGGGGTTATGTACAAGGGGGGGCAAAAAAAAGGCAGGGGTCTAAAACAGCCGCCCTTTTCGATCACCACGAAGCTGCCGCAAAGCTGGCCACCTCATGAATATGCTAATCCGGGTTTATCCAAATATGTATGGGTAGAGAGAGAGAAAGAGAGATAGCAGGAAACCGACAGCACTCATTAATTAATAAAAAACAATGTGGCTTTAATGACAGAGTTGTCACAGCTAAGGGAGGATGTTGGAGGCAAACGAAAGGGGTCAGTGACACCAAGGCAGTGATAGGTATTTTAGAGAGAGAGAGAGAGAGAGAGAGAGAGAGAGAGAGAGGGGGTAATTTTTCTCCTTAGATGACAGAAAAGGTGAACACCAACAAGCAGACCATCCTGACATGCAGCCAGCAGACAGAGTGGGGACATGATAAAGGTTAAAAAAGAAAGTGATCTCTGTCTGAAAGCTGAGAGGGGAAGAGATGGTTGATCGGCTAATTAGACCTAAAGTTTGTGTAGGCCAGGGTGGACATTTAACAAGACATACTTTCTCACTGATAGCTTACAGAACTTTCTGAAACTTTCTGAATCTCTCTCTCTCTCTCTCTCTCTCTCTCTCTTTCTCTCGCTTTTTCCTCATCCCCCTCCCACCCTCCTTCTCTGCCTCAGTGTTATGACATGGTAATCTGTGTCTCTCTTTTGACAGCTGAATGGCGGTTTGAATGGCTGCGTTTTCTGCCTACATGAACCTTTTGGAAGTGGATCAGCCATATGCCCGCAAACATGCACACCAACAGGCTCTCTCTGATACAATGAACGAAGGGCGGGCCGAGAGGGGTGATGGGTGGGTGTACCTAAACCTGAGGGATACGCACAGGCATATTCTTTATATTTTTGTATGCCACCCACACTGCGATGGGGTGGTCTTGATAAAAAATACTGTCTCAGCAGGGCGTATTTTTGTGTGCATGACTGTGCATTTGATTCTGCTTTCTTCAACATCAACACTTTAGAATTTTTCCATCTTTTTGTGTTGTATCAAAGACATTATGAAATTGTGGGCGCTAGACATGCATAATCTGAATTGTTCACATTATTTGCCGAATGAAATGACAAATTTTTTAATAATCTGCCTTCATGAAGCCTGTACGTGTGAAGAGCTGAAACCATTAAAATCATGTTAAGCACAAACAGAACAAAAACTTTATTAGCATATGGTCACTGCACTGACTTTCTCTTTAAATATCAGTGAAAAGAAGAAAAAAAATCACTTCGTTCACTGGGCTAATTTTGAATTGCTGTAAGAGATGAGCAATAAGTTCAAATAAGTTATAATATTCTAAATATGTAAATTAATGTTATATTATATACGTCTCACCATATGTGTGCTGGGATTGGCTCCAACATCTTCCCAAAAACCCTGGTAAGGATATAATGCTTAGATAATGGAGGCATGGTTCTTATAGCCCTTTGTGATATGCAGCATCATTTTATTCACAGTTTTCCCCGACTTTACTTGTTTCGTACTTTTTTTTTTTCGATATTAGCTCGTCTCAAGTAAGACCCTATTGGTGAACTGCTGCCCTCTTCAGGTTAAGTCATAAGGCTGAACGTCACTTTGAAAATGCAAATGAAAAAATCAACTTTAGAAACATTTGTTCACATATAAAATTATGCTTGATTTCTGTTCCATGCCCAGTTCCCTTTACAATAACGTAAAAATAAAGTTGTGTTTCATTAACATTTTTCTTCTTCTTTAAAGCTGCTAGATTTTTTTTTTTTTTTGCAACATTGATCTGTCATGCTTTTGTAGCCTATGGTCTTTATGGTGATTCAAGGCTTATGCCGCCTTGCTTATCTAGGGAATAGGGGATAAAGATATCAGTCCTGAATGATATAAGGGCTCGCTGAGAGACAAAGTAAGACAGGGAGAGAGAAGAGCTATTGTTTTTGAAGGGGACCAATCTGTTGCAGTGGTGGATGAAGTCTTGTGACAGGGAGAGAGTTTGTTAAGTGACATATGTGAGACAGAAGGACAATAGGATTATGGTCCTTTTCTTGTTCACCCTGCCTTTGGACAACTGGGATTATCATCCAGAGGATGAAGGATCTGGGCTGCCCAAGCCACCCTGCCGCTGCCTCATTCCCCTGTGTGTGGAGAGAGAGAGAGGGGTTAAGGGGGTCCCCTGGAGAGATTGGACCACCATCAGGATCTCCATATTCATCAGAAATCACATCTCTTAAGACTTCATGCTGCTTGTCTTGCACACACACACACACACGCACGTGCGCTCACACACACACACTCACATCTGAAATTCTCTTTCATGGAAATTCCTTGTTGCACCATTTGCTGTGTGAACAGCCATAGAAAAACTGAAAACAAAGATCCACTTTCTTTCAGTCTTCTTTTAGTCTCTCCAGTTCCAAACATCAATTCTCAATGTAGTAGGGAAGAGAATGTAAGAAAAGATTTAGAAAAGGTAAATGTGGGCATACACATAAAGTTAAATATGCTCTTAAGGGAAATGGAGGTCAAATTTAATTTGGATGGTCCACTTTAGATGGTTCATTGAAGCTTAGCTTGTCATTTAACTAAACATTAACTAAATGTCTCTTAAACACAACTCAGTTAAATATTGCAATGTAAAAGATTGTATTAAATGTAACTCTAACTCCAACCTTAAATGTAACCATAAATATTATCCTAATCCTAACTTTCCTAGCTTCTGATAATCTGTCAAATTTCACCAGATAGTTAACAACAGAAGAATCTGTAGATTATCTATAGATGACCATCAAAATAAACTGTGACTGAGAAGTCTTAAAGTAGTGGTTCTCTGTCCTTATCCTGCAGAAACCCTGCACCCCACATGTTGGTGGTTATTCTGCATGGCAGAAGAGTTGAGAACCACTTCCCTGAAAACTTCACAATGGAACTTTTAAGTAGAAAGACTTAAAGAACTACTTTTTGTAAATGAGAAGAGAAAGTTCCAATGAAAGAGAAGCTTCCAATGAAACTTTACATTAACTCCATCATCATTAAGGGTTTATGAAGGGTTTATAATTAACTATTAGTCAAATGAGTTATTAACAATGTTTATCAATAACAAGGCCACTGACTTGATAAAATCATTAATATACAGCTTTGGCACATAAATAAAGGCAGCAGCAAGAAGTTATACCTGATAAATTTGTGATGAGGTTAACAAGTGTCAAGCTAACTGATGAAGAAGAAAAAGTAGATCAGTTACCAGCAAATTCTGAGCATCCATCCATCCATTATCTGCCGCTTGTCCCAAACGGGGTCGCGGGGGAGTGCTGGTGTCCAACCCAGCGCACACAGGGCGAGAATTCTGAGCATCAACATTGTAAATGAATGTTGATTAATTAATTAAATTAAATCAATATTTTAATCATTTTAATTAATATTAATTAATTAACTTAATTAATATTTAGGAAGCAACAAGTTACTTTTGGCCCTTTTGTTCTTGTGATAAACTTTTATTGTCTTAAGGGGGTTAAAACTTTATTAAAGTGAAAGAGACAACCCTTGTCATTGCGAGGTCACAGTACACATGAACCACAACAAAATTGGACCTCTGCATTTAACCCATGCACACAAACACGATGCAGCAGTGGGCAGCTATTGAAAGCACCCGGGGAGCAGTGACAGGGACTGTACCTTGCTCAAGGGTACCTCAAGGCAACCTGGGGAGGGAATCAAACCCACAATCTTCCGATCCGGGGCCAACTCCCCGGCCTTGTTTTAAGACACTGAATCTTCATATTCTCAAAATGGTTTATACCCACGGATGTTTATAGGGGTCACTTGAGGCAGGTCAGCTCATCCTAATTATTAACTGCATTTTCTCACTAAAATAAGCCAACAGCCGATCTCATTAAAAAGTGTTTCAATATTGCTTAGAGGTAACTTTTCACCAACCTAAAGCTTCCTTACTAAGAATGTCTGGTTACGATTTTCCCTCTCTTTTTTGTGTTGTCCTTTTTTAAGTTTTGCCAAAATCTTTGGTATTGTTGTACATTAGCTGCAAATATAAAGTTGACTTTAATGTTTGTTGTGTTTTATTGCACTATGTTTGTTAGTCCAGTGTAACCAACCCATGTTAATGGCCCACTATGAATTATTCCAAATCTTCCCAGTTCCCACTGTTGCACTGAACCCATCCATATACAGCAGTAGTGGCCTAGCGGTTAGGGACTAGGCCCAAGGATCAGATGGTCGTGGGTTTTGAATCCTGGACTAAGGTTACGCCATGAGCAAGGTACTGTCCTCCTTACATCTTGTGAATATTGGTACCCACTGCTACACATTGTGTATGGGTTAAGTGCACAGAATGCATTTTTCACGCAAAATAGTCTTTCATATCACTTCAGACAGGGATTGACTTGTTTAAAGGGATGGCAATGCCAGATGATGTTCCTCAGAAAAATGTTACGAATGAGAAGGTGTGAGCCTGTGTGACCAAGTTTAAATAGCTGGGAGCAGATTCAGAAGCAACTCTGTAGGGAAGCAGGTGCTGTGGGAAGCATCACATGACTTACATGTTAGTACTGTGTGACTGGAAAGTTCTAGCTAGTGGGGGGAGTTAGGCATGGACAGATAGGAGAGAAAATGTAATCAGCTTTAATCTTACAAAAAATCAACAGCTGTGTCTCATCGCAGTGTGAAAAAAGAGGCCCAGGAAGTGGGATTTTGGGAATTTTATTGCGTTTAATTGATATCTTGCATACAAAGCTTTGCAGGAGTAAATGTATATCGCCATAATAATTTAACTTAAGATGAGATGAAATTAAGATGAGTGTTTCCATGACCCTAACACCCACAAACCTCAGATTTGTTTGTTTTAAAGGGAGCTCAAATGTCTTTTGGTCAGATGTCCTCTTTTCTAACTGGAAAGCAGGAAGGAAACTACATTTTTGTGTTTTCCTGTAAAAGTCTGTTCAAAGGTAAAATGAGAATCAGTTACTCTTACAAGCCTAGTTTTTTTAGAAACTCTCTGTGTACCACTGTCTGATTTGCAAATTTACCCACTAACCACTCTAGCCCCTCACTGTAGTGTGTGTGTGTGTGTGTGTGTGTGTGTGTGTGTGTGTGTGTGTGTGTGTGTGTGTGATAGAGCGGTGATAGAGCGTGGGTGGGGTAATGATGAACTCATGGAGGAAGTGTGAAGGGGGCAAGTGAAAATTATCAGAGTTGAAGGGGTGGTAGAAAGTGTCAGGAAGAGAGAGCGTGTGTTAAACAAAAAGAGGCACTTGTCTGCCAGTGGAGTGTACAGGCTAGGCCAGCAGAGAGAGGGAGTGACAAAAGGCATAGAGAATGAGAGAGTGATGGAGGACGCAGGGGCTGTCTGCTGCGGAGCTCATTGGTGTCCTAATTGATGAGGTCATGTGGAGGGCTTCACCAAACTTGGGGCATCCATGAGAGGTCACAATAGGGTTATCCCAGGGTCATAGTATGCTCGTAAGGGCAACATGGAGATGCCTTAACATGTGACTTCTCCCTTCTTTCATCAAAAATATGAAAATTATAGAAAATGAGGGTTCCATCAATATTCTTTCATTTTTTTTTCTCTTTCATGGCTGATAAGTCAGAGTTAGAACTTATATTTATGTAACTGATAATGCAAAGTAAACTTGTGGTGTGCTGTTGTTATTGAATGTGCAGTCATGCACACCTGAGCTGTTTCCATGCAAATCATTTTTGTCCATTTCATCATTATAGGGATCATCTGTTCCCATCACCGTGGACTGATGTCCAGTACACTGGAGTGATTTCCCAGCTGTAGCACTTTCAATTCGCCAGACACATAATTCCTGACACTTCAACCTGAATTTTGAGTGTAGGCTATGTCTTGACACTGCTAGTTAACACTTTAATATACATTTCTAGAGCAAATAAATTCACCTCCTTATAGACAGCAGATAGTGGTGGAAATCTGCCAGTCCTACCAGTCAAATATGCTCAAAAGAGTGTGAAAAAAGAGGTGTGAAAGTGACCTCAAAGGACAAATATATATATGCAAGCACAACACACTATCCTGATTCAAACACACACATAGACAAACTCAGTAATTACTGTCCATTAAAGTCTGTTGTACTTCTCCCTTACACCTCATTACGAGCCTAAACATACACACACACATACACACAGCCCCCTCATTACCAATGGCTCACTAAACGCACACACGCACTGCTACACACAGTGTTCTCATTACCACCTGCCAGTTAAACAAGCAAACACTCAACCTTGCAAGTGTGACCACTGAGAGTTGGGTGTTAGCGTGCTAAACTGTTTGGCAATGTGTATGTCTGTGTGTGTGTATGTGTGTGTGTGTGTGGAGAGACTGAGCTTGCTTAAACATTATCGGGTAGGATTGCATGTGTGTTCAGGGTTGTTATGGCTTGTCTCCAGTGAATTTCTGAATCTACCACTGTGGGCTGAATCTACTGCTGTGTTCATTTCTAGCTTTTATATTCACCTCTAAAAAAGTTCATTGCAAAAAAGTGAACCCAGTAAGTACCTTGGCCTCGAAGCAGCTAGATTTCTCCCAACACTAAATGTGTATATCTACTAATAAATGTACGGAACTGCACAAACGCATAAACGTCTTCAGCCATACCTCATTTCCCCATATTTTGCTTCCAAAGAGCAAAATTTTATTGTATTGTTAATGCATATTGCAGGAATAGTTCTCCAGACTTCCTGAAGTACAGTTTTTTGGCTCTCATTTACATTTTACGGCATTTAGCAGACGCTCTTATTCAGAGCGACTTACATGTCCTAATTACAGGGACAGTCCCCCTGGAGCAACTCAGGGTTAAGGGTCTTGCTCAGGGACCCAGTGGTGGTAGTGCCAGAGGTGGGATTCAAACCTGGGACCTCTTGAGCCATAGGTCCATAGGCAAGTATCCTACCACTGGACCATTGAGCCACACTGTGGCCTACATATGAATCATTCAAGCAGAACAAAGCTGTCAAACTTAAGGCACAAAGCAGTGAAGATACAGGTGAAGGACCATTTGACAGGTTCAAATTAGTATGTTGCACCAACAAGGCAATAGCTTAGCAAAATATAATGAAATGATGGGCACAGGAAAGGCAATAGACATACACAGGGTTTGATATGAATCAAACAGAACTGTTAGACATTTTAAGGAATAACTGAAGGACGTGCACTTTAATCATGGACAATGAAAGAGGCTTATTAAATGTTGCCATTTTGTAGACAAATGTGATGTATTCAAGTTAACCAGAACTCAAAGCTCAATAATAGGTTATTTTAAAAGGAGTAAGAATGGGAGTTAAGTCCATTATGACTTTGTAGGTTTGTATATATATATATAAGTTAGTACTTTGGCACGTAACCTTGGTGTTATTTTTGATTCAAATCTTTCATTTAATCCCCATGTTAATGCAATTGCGAAGACATGCTTCTTGCAACTTCGAAACATTGCCAAACTACGGCACTTTCTGTCAATGGAAGACACGGCGAAAGTAGTACATGAAAGTAGATGAAATTTATCACTTTGCCAGTACATCGCAAATAGACACATAGACAGATGCAGTCACTCATTGGGGCAATTTATCATCTCCAATCGACCTAATGGTAGCTTTGGCCTGTGGGAGGAACCAACGAAAAAAATAATGTAGACATATGGGGAACATGCATACTCCACACAGAAAGGATCCAGGGCAAAAGATGAAATTCCTGATTAAAAGGAGTGATAGTTAAAAAAGCAAAGACTCTTTGTTGTGGATGATGAATTTAACTTAATATTGTTAAATTCATTTATTTTGGGTCTTTCACTAGACATACACTACATGAGCTTTATCATCAGAAGAAATCTGAGCACAGATATTAAAACTGAGGAGGAGAAACATGAGAATGCTGTGGTCAAAGATATGTTTCCTGTGACCTGATTTCATCGTTCTCTCTGTAGCTGTAGCGCTTGGGTGATGGTGTGGTCTGGATGTAAATGCACAGCCAGGGATCTGTGACTTAACTTTATTGAATATAACAACATAAAAGCACCCGCACATACGTAAATAACACAAAGAAAGACTGATGCTCTGCTCTGACTCATTGGTACCTTAAAACCCTTCTCCGAAGAGACACACCTGCCATTCCATTAAGGTAACAGGTATGTCTCATTGGAGAAGGGTTTAAAGGTGCCAGTGAGTCAGAGCAGAATGCCACCTACTGTGACACTGACAAACTCAAGGAATTTAAGTTCTCTGTTTATGTGATGGAGTCTTGTCATGTATGTCTTTGTCCAGTGTCTGGTCATCCCAATATATATATAATTATCACACCAAAAAAAGGAAAATGTTAATGAAAAAAAGAAATTTGTAAACTTAAAAAAAAAAAAAGATTTATATGTATAAGGTGATTTTAGCATTTTCTTCTCAGATGCTGGAATAGCTGTATTCAGTCACATGTGACTGACAGTGACCCCAAACAGTCCCACAACAGACAAACCTGTGACATTTTAGACGTACGACCTTTTAGTGTTAATGCTTGGTTGTACTTTAGATTTGTTTTACATCTATTCTTCAGTATCAGAATTTATTGTGTCTGTCTGTAACAAACTTTATAGCACCAAAATGTTAAGTTAATAGAATAAGAAAAATGATATTAATTTGAATAGTTTTTGTGGTCCATCCACTATGAAATCCATCCATCCATCCATCATCTGCCGCTTGTCCCAAACGGGGTCACGCTGGTGTCCAACCCAGCGCACACAGGGCGAGGACGGGGGACGCACCCTGGACAGGTCGCCAGCCCATCGCAGGGAGGAGCGGGACGGGGACGGCACCTTGCTCAAGGGTACCTCAGGGCAACCCACTAGGAAGGGGTTCGAACCCCCGATCCGCTGATCATGTGGCCAACACCCTAACCACTAGGCCACCGCTGCCCCACCCACTATGAAATGAAACGGTATTTTCGATCGTCAAAAAATAAATTTTTTGTTCTTGACAGCAATGAAATCTTAGCGCTAATGGCATACAAGCATACAGGCACCAGTTGTCTGCCTTCTTTAACAGCTTTTTAGAACACAGAATTACTAGAGAGTAAGTACATCTAGATCTTTATTTAATTTGGATCATTTATTTATTTGTTTTTTGCAATAAATTAGTCCATAATGACAAGAAATGTTACTGAAATGGTCTAAATGTACCCTCCAACACCATCCCCTTTTCTAGCTCATTAATGTGGAAACAGTTTTAGGTGGTCCCAACAGTCTTTTCTATCAGTTTTAAAAACAGTTAATAATGTTAACTAGACATTTAGATCTCTCTATATTTTTCCCTCTCTCTCTTTCTATCTTTCTCTCTATCTGCAGCTGGTGGATGGGCTCTGTGTGTCTCTGTTTGGTGGCCGCCAGCTTCTTAAAGCTGTCTGTGTTTAACTGCCTTTCTGATTTACGCTCCCCCCAATTCTCTCCAATCCCACTCGCTTTCCTTTCCTCCTTCCATGCCTCCTTCCTCTGCTTGTGTTCCCCGCCACAGTGCTGCAGTGTGAGGCTCTCAGCTGCAGGGCCTTTGTTTATCAGATGTTGGCACAACCCAACTGGAGGCATGCTTCACCCATTCTCTCTCGCTCTGTCTCTCTATGTCTCTCTGTCTCTCTGTCTCTCTCTCTCTCTCTCTCTCTCGCTCTCTCAAGGTGAATGTCAGTGCAGTGTGCCAAGGAGAGCAGATGGGGTACTGAGGAACAACAAGAAAAAGAGAGATGTTGCATTAAAATAAAAGCAGGTAGAGAATACTAAACTGACTCTCATAGAATGTATTGAAACTATATTGCATTGAAAATGTTCTGATTAGATTTTAACATACTCTGACATTATCTTATGAGAAAGAAAAACATTGAATATTCAATTAGACATATTCAAGAGCTGCTTGAGTCACAGATGACTCAAGATCAGCTTCTCAGAGTCAAAATAGCCCCTCTGTAGTGCAGCTGCCTAAATGCTGTGCTTTTTGTTGGACTGATACAAGGTTGATTCCTGGAAATGCTACAAGACTCAGCCTCCCTCTCCCTGATCTGCAGCCACTATGTCTTTATGTGATATGGAATGGTTTAGCACAGTCATGTGGTGGGGAAGGTATTAGGACTGATCACTACTATAATTGAGGGCATGATATTCTGTGTTAGGTTAAGATTCAAAACAAAGTAGCCTATATAATCATCTATCATTTATCAAAATAACCATAACAGCAATTTTTAAATTGTGTTTCTGAACCACTACTACAGTGAAGTATATTTGAGCCATTTTTGCAATTTAGATGTGGTGTTTTTTTTTTTCATTAATGTGATACTCAGCTTTGATTCTGATCTGGTGCCTCAAAGAGATTCAATTTTTTCTTCTGTAGCGCATTTATGTTGCTCATTACTGATACACAGTGGTAAACCTCAAAAACATTTACGTCAACATTTATGTTAATGATAAATATCATTACAGAATAATGTCAGAAACAGTTTATTAACCTTGCTATATTACGTGTTAACTTCCTTTCCTTTCAAATTACTCTAATTTCTGATTTAAACACATTGTAAAAATGTATTCTTTTGTAAACAAACCTATCGTTGTAATTTTTCTAATGACGATGTGAAAAGTTAATATGAAAGGCAATAAATGCTTCTCAGATTCTGACCTAGCTCCAGTTTAAGTTTCAACAGAAGCTGAAAGGGCTTTAGTTACTCTAATGTTCCCCTCTTGGTTTGATAAAAAAGATGCAATATGGTTTTCAGAATTCATTTTTGTCAGTTAATTTTTAAATGAAACATGTTTCAGCCTTAAATTTCTTTTGCACTTCTGAACTTTTCAGACTCTTGTCACAGGTATCACAGATGCTTCCTGTTAAAGTACTGAATTTTTGATGGATGTGGCAATGGTGTTCTTAGGGAAACCCAACTTTTCCCAAAATCAATTGTATGCAGGTTGCTGGCAAAAGTACACCAGTCTACTTACAACTTTACATTTACATTTATGGCATTTAGCAGACACTCTTATCCAGAGCAACTTACATGTCCTAATTACAGGGACGGTCCCCCTGGAGCAACTCAGGGTTAAGGGTCTTGCTCAGGGACCCAGTGGTGGTAGTGCTAGAGGTGGGATTTGAACCGGGGACCTCTTGATCCAGAGGTCCGTAGCCAAGTACCCTACCACCACCCTATAGTTGTACCTCCTTTGGTCTTTCTATGAGATTCTGTAAGCACTGTGCATAAACAACTGCATTATTTTCACTTTTCACACAGTTGCTGCAAATTGGACAGTTGTGCTGACCCTGCACAGGCCACTAAAGACAGACAGACAGACAGACAGACAGACAGACACACACACACACACACACACACACACACACACACACATGCACACACTCACACACACACACTATTGGTCTTTTCCATTATGTAGTTAGTGTTTCAGCACCACCTGCACCTACCTTACCTCCTCATTTCCTAATGAGTTACAGTCACATCTCTCCTGACTTACAGACCTTTTGCAAGTGTGTATGTGTATTGGGAGCATCTGCTCAAATGAAGTCTACCTGATTTCCTACATGCATGCAACGTTTGAATGCGGTTGCCAATTATTTGCTGAATTTAGCATATTAGAAAAATTAAAACGCTATTATTTTGTTCATTTTCATCAGATAACTAGAAGTTATTTAAATTGTTTTAAATTGTAAATCGTTGAGTGTGGTCTCTGTTTTCCATGCATCTGTATATTCAGATGTTTCCTTGCCTTAATGCCTTGAGGTGTTTGTTTGGCTTACTGTCCATAAAATAACTTTTTTTTTTTGCTTTATGCTTGCACATATTACATTTCATTGGTAGAACCAACTATACTATATTCTTAATAAGGCACCAAAAAACAAAAGAACGCAAGCAGGTGATTTGGGCTCTGGGTTGTGAGTGAGGGAGGGAGAGTGTGTGTAGCGAGAGAGAGAGAGAGAGAGAGAGAGAGAGAGAGAGTGTAGAGTAATTTGTGTTTGTGGTATCCTCTTAAAGGTACTCCAGCAAATGAGGGGTTGTTCTTAAAAACACAAACCTGCACTCTTCAGCTTGAGAGGCTTGTGCGTGTGTGTGAGTGTGTGTGTGTGTGTGTGTGTGTGTGTGTGTTTGTGTGTGTGTGTGTGTGTGTGTGTGTATGCGTGCGTGTGTGTGGATGTGTGTGTCTGTGTGTGTATTTCAATTTCAGCTAGAAAGGCCAAAGACAGGCAGTAAATTATTTTGCCTGAATTGTGAGGACACCGAATTTATTTATTTCTTTGTGTGAGGTCAGGTAAAGAAGGGGTTGATGGGTGTGTGTGTGTTTATGTGTGTGTGTGTGTATGTGTGTGTATGTATGTGTGGCATCTTTGGTGGTCATCATTGCCCCTGTCTCACCCTAATATCCTGTCCCCCACTCACTCTTTATGCTCACACACTCACACACACACACACACACACGCACACACACACACACACCCATACACACACAGTGTCCTCAGAGTCTAGAAGCCTCCCCGCTAATTAACAACAACTCAGGCCCTCCTCCTTCTGCATGGCAGTAAATATTCCCACACACACACACTCACACACACATCCCTGCCCCAGATACAAGCCCTCCTTCGCCTTTTTCCATTCTTCTCTTTCTCTCTTTTCTGATTTTTATCGCCTCCCCTCGTTTTGTCCCGACTACTACAGCCATCAATCATCCCATTAACCTATCGTGTTCAGGGAAATTCTCGGGAACGCCCCTCCCCTCCTCCAACCTCATCCCACACAACCACACAGCCTCTCTATCCTTTTTTCCAATCTCACTTTCTCTCTTTCTTTCTTTCCCCCTCTCTCTCCATCTCTCTTTATATGTATACACACACACACACACACACACACACACATATATATATATATATATATATATATATATATATGTGTGTGTGTGTGTGTGTGTGTGTGTGTGTATATATATATATATATATATATAGATAGATAGATAGATAGATAGATAGATAGATAGATAAACGGATCAGTCTCTATTTATACATATATGTGCATGAGTAAAGCATTTCAGCTGTGTGAGGGTCATACTAGAAGTGGACGGAGATGAAGAGAGCTGTTTTTCTGCCGGGTGGGGGAACCACTCTGGGTGGTACGCTGGCTCACAGCAGGAAGCACAATGCCCCCTGCATCCCTGTGCAAACTCACAGCCTTGTTTACAACAGGGGAGGAGACACCATCAATGCCCCAATGATGTGAACCACCCTGAGCCTATTCACAGTGACAAAAGGGTTACGCCAGCCCTAACATGTACACACATGCACGCGCGCACACACACGCACACTCACACATAGTTAAGGGGGGAAAAAGAACCTCGTCTGGAATTGATTATTTGGAGAGTGCTAAACAGATCTGGAAATTCAGTACATCCAGCATTCAGAAAATGCAGATTATGGCAATTTCTAAAGTTTGGGAGCTCCCATCACATAAAATACCCACTTTACACTCACAATTACTGTCTATTTGAAGTGCACATATTAATATAATTAGTTCATCTTTATTGCATTTGACTTTACTGTTAAACAAAATCTGAACGCATGGGGGCCCCAGCCATATTTATACTGTAGATTCCCTGCAGATCATAGTTCAAAATGGCTACTTGATGATCAGTGATTACCTGTGGTCTAAGTTGGGCATAATGATGGCGCTTGTTCTAACTGGAGCCACTCTGGGCCTGGTGGAGACACAGGTGTGTCACTGGCTGCTATTTAAGCCCAATGAGTCAGAACAGAGTATAGTTTATTTACAAGGTGAAGCTCTGCTTAATAGGTGGTATTTTAATTCTGGGAGGTTGATTTATCTTTGAAGTTATGTTCTGATTACTAGCTCTGCATTGACGCCTCTTCCCAAATCCTCGCTTTCTTTCTTCTCTTTCTTCTTCTTCTTTCTTTCTTCTTCTTTCTTCTTCTCTCTCTCTCTGCTCTCTGTCTCTTTGCTGAAGGCCCTTCTTAGCTGGCTCTCAGCGGGGCTGAATTAAAGGCTTTAATTCACCAGTAGACTCTTTTCTGCACCGCTCGAGGCCACAGCAGCCAAAATGGCTTGATGACAACGTAATTGCAAAAGAATTGAATGAGGGCCGCTGCCAAAGAGGAGAAAGAGCTCAACGGCATTCCCTTGCAGCGATACACACAGTGACACAGTAACACATACACATGCACATACACATGCACAAACGCGCTCTCTTTAGACTCTTTAGTTTATTTTGTTCTTTGACAAGATTGTGAATGGTAATAGAAGCAGTGATTAGGAATAGAATGTACGTTGTGATGAGGCAATATAAGTTCTAATAATTACAGTCTGATCACACTGATAGTTTTGTGGGGTCTTAATTTATTTTGAGACTTTGTATATAGATGTATGATGGTAGACTGGGCAGATTTAATAGAGTGTCAAGAGATGTGTAAAGTGTGAGAGAAAGATGAGGCAAGAACAAAAAGCTAAGAGCCACTTGGACACACACACCCTCTCATCCCCATTCATGTCTTTCTTTTGTCTGTTCCCCAATATTGCTTCATCTCTTGACTGCTGGATGACATGTTGATGAGGATCATGCAGCCCATCTGTCTGGTTTAAAGGGCAGTGTGTGCATGCGTGAGGATTGGATGTTCAAATGGCAGGACAGAGGGGCAATGTAACAGGTGGAAGGGGACTATACAAATGCCTTTCGAATCAGCACAACACAACCATATGTAAGGGCCTACCATTGAATATTTGAGTAGATCCATACTTAAGTTCCTCACCATAACTTTAGTTCATGACTGTTTCTATTGAGTACACAGCACAGCACACAGTGAACCCAGTGAATGAACTTACACCTCTGCATTTTACCAACATGTGCAGCAGGGGGCAGCTATTGAAAACGCCCGGGGAGCAGTGACAGGGGCAGTAACGTGCTCAAACCATGTACCTCAGGGCAACCTGGGATTTTTTCTGGGATTTGATGCCATGACCTTCTGATCCTGGGCTCAACTCCCTAACCACTAGGCCACTACTGCCCCTTAGGGTATCCTAGGAGCAACTGTAGTGCTACACCTACCCTGGGACTGGAGGTATGGCTTCCCCTGCTGCACTTTGTTTATATGTTTAATACTGAGAATCACATTGAACAACTCTGACTGAAGCATTTGATGCCATATGATGCTCTGAATGAATTTATTTACCCTCTAATAATTGAATTATGTATAACTGTTACCCTTAGTGGAAAGATGATGAGAGAGAGAGAGAGAGAGAGAGAGAGAGAGAGAGAGAGAGTATGTAGTAGAGAGAGAGAGAGAGAGAGAGAGATCAGATTTCATTCATCTGCATTTCATTGATGTAATATATTTTATTCATGTGGAAATGATGCTCAGGTTTGAGTGTTCTGGGCCTTACTTTAATCAGTGATGTCCTTTCAGCATACTGGAGGAGACAATAGTTTTGTGTTTAAACAGTTGGAGTACAGAGGGTGACACAGAGGGCAGCCACAATCACCATCTTCCTTCAAAAACAAACCAACCTGCCCCTGCCCTGTGTGTGTGTGTGTGTGTGTGTGTGTGTGTGGTGAGGGAGGCATAAGCTGCCAGCCCCAATCGTTAGACATGAGAGAGCATGTCATGGGGGTGGGAGGGTGGAGTGCTAGAATTCTCTCTTTTCTGTATGCAAATGACTGGAAGAGAGATCAGGCCAAAAGAGAACCTGCATTCACACTTTTTCTCTTTTCTTCAATTTTTTTTTGTGCATATGTTTAGGAGACCATGTTTACCTCTCTTTGCAGACATGAGGCTGTGAGTGTTTCATAATGCTCTTATTAAACCTGAGACATCTTTTAGGATTGTAATGGTGTTATGTAATTACATAGTATTACCAAGGTGTTTAGCAGATATCATTCCACAGACAACCAAATCAAACTAAACTCATAATAAAGTGCCTCTTTACTTAAGAGACAAATGAATGTTCTTAAGATTATCCACTTTAATGAAATGCTCATTTCAAGTGAGGAATAGTGTTAAAAGCTGGAATTAAATTGCCTTTGCTGGACAGTGGAGTTTTGACCACTTTTGAATATAGAAATCAGCTTCAAAATGATCTTCTCTAATGCTTAGGCTTCAAAACACACACGCGTTTGTAAAATTGATTATATTCAGAACAATCAGGATTGATTTACAGAAACAAAGATCAGCTCCACAAAATCAGTGAAAGTCTGGGGAGGGTGTGTGTGATATTCAATTCAAACACTTACACATAACCTGGCATATTTTACATTTTATAATATCACATCATTATATCCATTAAATCTTTAACCCTAAATACTTAATGGGTCTTAGATTCAATTAATCCTGAGAGTTGCAGGCAGAGACTAAATCCATATTTAAGGATTTCTGGAAAATAATGGCTCAAATAAAAGTACCTTTCAAACACCAGCGTCAGAAGATGTGCCAATGTGTCATCTCAGACAGCTTGCCTGAGACAATAAAAAACTGCATTAAAGCCTCTTGGTACATGCAGCGCCTCTTCAGCAGTGAAGTGTGTTATGCTCTAACTCACCCAAGGCAATGCTGATCTAAAATCTAAAAGTCATAAACCTCTAATTACAGAGGCTAAAACATAAAACAGTACAAAATCATCTCAATGTGAGTCAATATGCATGGCTAAAATGTATCAAAGTAGAAAACTCTCAACATGAATATGGTTTGGTGGGGCAAAACTGTTCACTAGTTATTGTCAAATTCTGAGTACTAATACTGCTACAACTTCTAATACAACTAGAACACCCCCATCCTTCATTTCCAGCAGGATCAGGAGAGCAGGTTGTAGAAACATTTGTAACATTTGGTGAGATCAAACCCGACAGCTTTCTCTTATAAAGAAAGCAGCCACCTTCAGAAAGGGCTTTCTCCTCTCCTCCTACACACACACCCCCTGTCCCCGACCCAGGCCTGGAACCCAGCAGCCTCAGCACACACGGCCCGCAAATCCCTCCTTTATCCTCCTGCAGCCAGATGGGGCGGCAGGAATACTAGGCAGAGTCCAATGAGCCCCCATTCAATTTGTTCTGGCGTGTAAAGGAGCTTGTAAGCTGCTCCATTTGGAGGGTGCAATAGTGGCCAGGAGCGGAGGCTAATGCTAAGATTTAATTACCTACTAATGGCTGCTGTAGGGACAAAGCCTTGGCAGAACCAAACAACCTACACCTTCCACTCAGAGAGAGCGAGAGAGAGAGAGAGAGAGAGAGAGAGAGAGAGAGAGAGAGAGAGAGAGGAGAGAGAGGAGCAAAAAGAGAGAGAGAGAGAGCGCAGAGAGAGACTGTTATATTTAAGTCAACTTTGGCTATAAACTCTAAAATTATAAAGCCTCTAATTGCGTGGTGGTTCTTTAAACTTCTTATCTTTTCCCTGGAACCACCTTCCACTAAAACTCTCCAGAGAAGAACCTTTTTTGGCTTTAAACAATATCTAGGGCAGATCATGAAGTTTAATAAGAATGAAATGAAGGGAGAAGGAAAGCTAGAAAGAATTAAAATGGTGGGGAAAGGCAGTTTGGTTCAACAGCCAGAGAGGGAAAGTTCTCTCACTTTCTCCCCTTTTCTTGACTCCATTCTTTTATTTTGGAGGAAGATTACAGGTGATTAAGAGGCCTACATATGTCTTCCTCACCATTGGTATTCAGCTACAACATAGAGCTCAATCGCCACCCAGACTGAGCGCAAGAGAGAAAGAGAGAGAGATGGTTTGGTGGGAATTAGTAAAAAAATTACACTTAGAACAAATTGGAGAGGGTGTGGAGTGTGTTAACCTCTTAAACCCTAGAGGTCTGTATAGCACTAGAATGTCTCAAAAGAACAGAAGACGTTATACTCTCTTTTTTTTTTTTTTTTTTTTTTTTGATGTAATGATTTATCAGTGTCTGTTACTTTAAAACCGAAACCAACACTGCAAATTAGACTAATCTAACACACAGACTAACTAATTTATTGAGCATTAGTGTAAATTAAGTGTCAATGATAAATACTGATGACTTTGGTTTTATTGTTTGTTACCATTGTGTAGTTCCAAAGCTTCACTTTTAAACTAAGGAAGCTGAATTTGGATTTCATGCATGTTATTCATCTGCTACTTTTTGGGCAGGTGGAAAATTAGGAACTCCAACTAATCTCTCAACCATATTTATGTCTGAAAAAATAAAAAGAAAGATTTTTAAAATGTGAAAAATTTTGGGGTCCTACATAACAAGAAACACTTCTATTCAGGATTTTCAGGTTCATGACTTGCTTTGGGAACCTGATCTGACTGAAGAGCCAAATGTTAAGTTTTTCTGTTGAAAATGTAATGGTGACACACTTGTGCACGCGTGCACACACACACACACGCACGCACACACACACAAGATGTACATTACAAATGTAATTATCTCATAAACATAATGGGAGAAGGAGAGAGCCAGCGTTCAGAATTAACACAATTGATCACGATCCAACACTCATCCACCTACAGGTGATAGTGCTCTTCAGTCTAGCTTCTCTCTTTCTATCTCTCTTTCTCTCTCTCTCTCTCTCTCTCTCTCTCTCTCTGTGAATTGTGATTTAACTGTGATTAGGGGATGATCAGATGTGTATGTGTTAATGTGCTCTGCGTTAAGAGCTTCCATTCTCTGCACCTGAGCTGTGAAGTTTGGACTTTGTTCGCTTGTTCCAGGTCCCTGCCTGCCTCCCGCTGAGGCTCTAGTTTCCAGCTTACCATCTGGTTTATGTCAAGCCAAACTTTTCCCATCTGAATCTTTTCTGTGGAATGTTTCTCAGAGACTAAACTCAGCCTTTGCGCAGTTTTTCCAGAGAGCATGAGCACTGGAAAGCACTTCCGACAGTGTAATTACCCTGCCAGCTATCAAATAGTCAGTCAGCTGTGTGTGTGTGTAGGTGTGTGTGTGTGTGTAGGTGTGTGTGTGTTTGTGTGATATGATACACAGCGCCTCCCTCCTGGTTGACATTTCAGATAATCATATGCGGCTGAGTTGAACCGCCGCAGACCGTCGTTTTCCACGGTGCTGCTGCAGATCTAATCCAGACACTTTCAGCATATATTACCATTTGGGTGCATTTAACGAGCGAGATTATCGGAATCCATAATGAACGGAGCCCAACTCCGCTGATTAAAGCGCGACTTCGCTCCGATTTTAAACCTCCTCATTACCATAAGCTTATTTAGCGAGTAAACAAGCAAACAGACGGGACTGTCCGCGCGCGTGAAACAGACAACTAACACGCCCTAAATAAATAAATAAATAAATAAATGCATTAATTAAACGACCTTGATCTGAGGACTGTTTCCGAAATGCTGTCAGGAGTCCGGGCAGATTTCTACCTGTGGAGCGCAGCTGAGGAACCTCAGACTCTTCCTAATGCAGTCGCTGCTTTTCTTTTCTTGCCTTTTCTTATTTTTCCTTTTTCCCCCTACCATTTTCTCATTGCCACCGCGGTCAGGTAATATAATAATATAATATATTGTATTATAATATAAATATAATATAATATAATATAATATAATATAATATAGAATTACTGCAAATAATTATGTACAAACGGTAATATAAATAAATCGGGAAGAAAAATAAAATAATAATAATATAACAACAACAACAATAATAACATACACAATAGTAACAGGCCAATAATAATAATAATACTGGCCAGATAATAGAGCGAATTCCACGCCTCTGCTTGCTGAGCAGGGTCTCTCTCTCTCTCTCTCTCTTCTCTCTCTCTCTCTCCATCAGATCCACAACCAGTCCTTCACGCCTGGTTTGTTCGTAGTTCACTTCTAATGGTTGCAACCGGTTCTCTCAGCCAAGTCAGCCTGGGTGGGGTCACTGCTAAAACAATAAGCAGTGCGCGTGCTCAGAGAGCGCGCTGAACCCTTCAACTCCATTCTGTGCAAAGAGACACGAGCCCTCACCGTTATTCTGATCATTTATTGTGTACTCTTGAATCAGAAACAGTCATCCTTTTTCTTTCTTTCTTTCTTTCTTTCTTTCTTTCTTTCTTTCTTTCTTTCTTTCTTTCTGAGTTCAGTGTTAATCTTGAAATATTCCTCTCTCTCCTGAAATACGGCACCAAAGACTCAATGCTGGATGTTTTATAGCACTAACGATGCTCCTGTATGTGTGTGTGTGTGTGTGTGTGTGTGTGTGTGTGTAATGTGGACTCTTGCGGCGCCATATGCGTAGCGGCTCTGATTGACTTAATGAAGCCTCATCTCTGTAATGACATCAGATCTGATCCCACCCTCCTTCCCCACCCCACACACACCCCCTTCACAATCCCAGCCCCTCCGCCAGTTCGCACGGAGCCCATTGGTCGTCGCCGGGCTGTCAGAGAAAAAAAAAACAAACCCTAACTCGGTCACATTGTCCCGCTGACTCGGGTCCAGGTGGCGGGGGCACGCGCGCGCTTATAAAACGCCCGCGCCACTCCCCGCGTGCCAAACGCGCCGTCCCGGAAAAACAACAAACAACAACAACAAAGTGAAACTCCCAGCAAACACTCCGCTAAAAGCTGACCGGTAAGTTCACGCGTTTTCATCAAACTTGCGCACGTGCACGCGCTCTCATTAGTTTCCACTACAACGCGCAGAGCTGTTTTTCGTTTTTATAACTTTTCTGCTTATCTTGTTCGCAGACGCTCCTCACGCGAACCCCATGGACTCCGACGCGAGCCGTGTGTCCAGCCGCCCGTCGTCTCCCGAGACGGACGAGCTGTTCCTGCCGTCCGCCGCCGGGAGAAAGTCGGGCGGCTTCTCGGGCGCCGTGTCCTCCACGCAGGGCGACTCTCCAGGCGCTGAGGGCCGCGCGCTCTCCTCCTCGGGTTCGGGCGCGGCGGACGACTGCGCAAGTGCGTTGGCCCTCAAGATGTTCTCCAAGAAAGACCGCAAGCTGCTGTCGGAGAGCGAGCTGCAGAGCATCCGCCTGAAGATCAACAGCCGCGAGCGGAAGCGCATGCACGACCTGAACATCGCCATGGACGGGCTGCGCGAGGTGATGCCCTACGCGCACGGGCCCTCGGTGCGCAAGCTCTCCAAGATCGCCACGTTGCTGCTGGCGCGCAACTACATCCTCATGCTCAGCAACTCGCTGGAGGAGATGAAACGGCTCGTTAGCGAGATCTACGGAGGCGGCGCGAGTGCGGCGGCGGCAGCGGCGGCAGCGGCGGCAGCTGGAGGGGGGCCGGCGGGCACGGCAGCCCATCACGCCGCCTTCCACCCTCCAGCGTGCGGAGCGCTGGCCCACGCCGCGCCGCTCCCCGCCGCCACGCACGCGGTACACCACGCGCTCCTGCCGCCCGGCTCCGGCGCGTCCGGTCTGTCCGTGCGCGCGCACCAGGGACTCCTCAAGGCTCCCCCTGCGGCCTCCAGCTTCCAGCACTGGGGCGCGGGGATGCCGTGTCCGTGCAGCATGTGCCAAGTCCCCCCGCCGCCGCCGCCGCACGTGGCCACGATGAGCGCCGTGAGCATGGCGAGACTGGCCAGCGACTCCAAATGACTCTGAGCGGCCGGGAGGCGCGGACTGTAGCGCACTGAACCTCCACACAGATGTGTCCGATCCACGACGGAAAATGAATCCACTGCACCTCCCTCTCCCTTCTGCCCGCCCAGCGGACACTGGGTCAGGCCGGGCTGCTGCCCTGCAGTGCATTTGTTTTCCGCTCTGAAACACGTGCGCACGTGTTGAGCTTCCTCCGCCGGAGTTCTATGGATCAGGTGATCGAAACGCGCTCCTGGGCCGTGAGGAACGCAACTTTACTAAGCCGGACAGGAGAGGCTGCTGTTAACCTTCAGTGTAGCTCTTCATGAGGGTGAAGCACCTCTTCATCATCATCATCATCATCATCATCATCATCACTATTATTATGAGCATCATTCAGACTCATCATTCAAACTCTCCAGGCCAAGCCATCGGGGACAGTGTGCACGTGTGTGTGTGTGTGTGTGTGTGTGGACAGTGTATGTGTGGACAGTGTGCGTGTGTGTGTGTGTAAATATGTAGACAGTGTTTGTACAGAATGAGAGATTTTATAATAGGACTGAAAAACCCGCGCTTTGGAGGATGCCGAGGAATTCACATTGCACCTGCTCTCTCTCTCTCTCTCACTCTCTCTCTCTTTCTCTCTCGTTGTGTTTTTGTTCTACTGCCACGTCACCGACCGACGCAAAGAATGATCATGTTTTATTTTTGATAAAAGTGCGAGACGATATTTATTTCCTTGTCTTGAGTGAACGAGGTGATGATGTGAGAACTGTAAATGATGTAGTGCAAATAAAAGGAGAAGTTTTAAGTCAACAAGACTGGTTGTGTTTTCTTCAGACACCTGTTCAGCTTCCTCCTCTTCCAGGACAACAACAAACCCCTGGCAGCTGCTGAAAGATCTCCCATCCCAGACAATTACCTCACCACAGCTCTAACTCTCCTCCACTCATTTCTGCCAGGAAAGAGAGAAACAGACAGGGCTCACTGATGAATTACTGTGGGGTTATAAACCCTCAGACACCAACACAAACACTGATGAGCAGATTTACCACATAAACTCTCACAAATCCACAAATTAAACTTGATTTATTATTATTATTATTATTATTATTATTATTATTATTATTACTGTGGGAGATCTAGTTTCTTCTTTATTTTTAGGTGTTAAAATTATATAAGTTGTGATACTGATATAGTACCACATTGATTTTGCATAAGATTAAAATTCTGCATGATCAAAAATATTTGTGTCTAATTGATGGGTAAAAATACCTGGAAATTAGGCTTATAACATCGAAATATAGGGAATAATGCTGGGAGTAATATTAAATAAAAAACAAAATAACGAAACAACAACAACATCAATTTGCGAACTGCTGTCACAAAACAGAAAAGTAAAGAAGTAAAAGTAAAGAAATAAATTATAAGGTACGAATAAAGTAAATTCATTACCCATATTTTATTCTTTTCGATTTTCAAACGAACTGTTAAACGAAGTAGTTTAACAGAATAAAATAAATTGCAATGTAATTAAATCTGGAGCTGGACAAACATTTATACATTCATGAAAATTTTTTAATCGAGTCCCATCGGCCTTTAAGAAACTTGTTCATCTGATGGAGCTTCTCCAACACTGAAGATCAGCTTACCAGGAGAGAGAGATGAACACTGGACATAATGGAGGAATAAATTAAGAAATGAAGGAGGAACTAAATGAAAAATAAAGGAGGAAATACATTAAAAATGAGGCAGAAATGAATGGAAATAAAGGAGGAACAAAAAAAATTAAAGGGTAAATAAAAGTGGAGTTAAGGAGGAGATAAAGGTGGACATTTAAAAAATTAGGAATTTAAGGAGAAAGGAAAGTTAATAAAGTAAAAATCAAGGAAATAACTCAGGAAACAAAAGAGAAAATAAAGGAAGGAATAAAGAGCAAAATGAAGGAGATAGTGTGTGTGTGTGTATGTGTGAAAGTGAAAAAAAAGTGAAAGTGACAACCCTTGTCATTGCGAGGTCACAGCACAGCAGGCAGTGAACCACAACGAAATTGGACCTCTGCATTTAACCCATGCAAACACCGTGCAGCAGTGGGCAGCTATTGAAAGCGCCCAGGGAGCAGTGATAGGGACGGTACCTTGCTCAAGGGTACCTCAGGGCAACCTGCTGGTGAGGGAATCGAACCCACAATCTTCCAATGCAGGGGCAACTCCCTAACCACTAGGCCACTACTGTGTGTGTCCTTGTGTGCGTGCATGCGTGCTTGTGCATGTTTTAGTCTGAGTTATAGGTATTAAGAGCAGAATCCTGAGGGAAGTGTTTGGACTCCTTATTTTTGAGGTCTGAAACTGATGGGGATGATTTTATATAAAGTGGGGCTTTTTCTTCTCTCCAGAGCCAAAATGTGATGAAAACCCAGTCTTGGGGTGAAGTTTGGTCTGTTGTGTCCCCGCCATTAAACTTAGTCTAAAGTAAAACTAGTAGAATAAACCAGAGGCCTGCAAAGTCTAAAGCCTTCAGTTTGTGAAAGTGATTATTTGTTATTGTGAAACACAGCACAGCACACAGTGAACCACAAATGAAATGTAACCTCTGCATTTAACCCATACACACATGCTGCAGTGGGCAGCCATGTCCAGATTTCAGGGAGCAGATAGGGACAGTACCTTAAGGGTACTAATGGGTACCTCAGGGCAACCTAATGGTCTGGAATTTGAACCCACGATCCTGGAGCTGATTCCCTAACCACTAGACCCTCACTGCCCCAGAAATAAGGAACGCTTCATGATTTTGCATGTCATCTTTGTGCTCCTTCTTTCTCCAAACCCTCCAGAAAAAAAAAACAGAAACCCAGTGCCCACAGTCCTGCAGCTCAACCGGGTATTAGTTTATCTGGAGGTGTGTGTGTGTGTTTGTGTGTGAGAAAGAGCTGAACTCCAGACTGATCTCAGCAGAAGCTGCTAACTGCCTTGTATCCCTTTTCAAACATCTGCTTGTTAGCCGCCTAGTCCATTTGCTTGGAGGAAAAATGCAATTACCCCTGAAAGGTAATGAGAATTACACACTATCACATTTTCAAATTAATCACCCTGCACCTCCCCTGTCGACCCCCAGACAGCAGCTCCAGCTCAGGGGTCTCTATCTTGCTCTTAGGCCGCCATTTAAAAGCCACCAACAGGCCGCGCTACTAATTAGCAGAGCCAGAGCGTGCACCATTAACCAAGAGGAAACTGGGCCTGAGGGGTTCAGTGGGTGAGAAGGCAGAGTTACCGGTGGATGTTTAGGATTCAGGTTAATTATAATGCAAAAGTGTGTGTGATTTGGGCCTGAGTGGGTCAGTAATTGCTGGGGACATGGTAGAGCGGTTATTTCTGCTTTTTAATAGATAAACTTCTCACTTCTCTCACCTCACAGGTCTCAGAGCTGGTAAGGCCTCACTGGACCTCAGGTCATAACTCTGAGCAGAAACTGATACTCAAACTGGCAGTTAATCACGTGTCAACGCGGTGAATAGATGGCACAGTAAATGTTTAGGAAGATTTTTCTGAAAGTCATTATAATTAAAACTCATTCACCGGGATTTTAAAACCATGAAGCTTTGTTTTTTTTTTAGGAATTGCTCACTGGTTTTAGCTTATCTAAATGCTGAGTTCACACAGACTAATGAACCTTACAACCATTATACAGCCTACAAAAAATGATTTATAATATATGTGATTTTATTATGAACATATCCCAGATCACAAACATAGCACAGATCATATAGAAGGCAAAAAAGGATTTATTTCCAAACAATCTTCCTAAATGTAGAAAATGAAAGGCAGTAAATTTAAGAGGAAATCGTGATGTGTAAAAACAATTTTACTAATCATAGAAGTAGGTGTTTCTCAGATAAGTCTGTGAAATTGTTTTAATACAGAGTAAAACAGGTCATAAGAGAACATAGAAGGAAAACATTTAAGAAAGGATGTTCAAGCAAACAAGATGGTGATGTTCACTGATTTTGTGGATGAAAAAATAATGATACTGAAGAATAACATGATATTAAAAAGGATGGTGAGAATGATAAGCCCCTTTATCATTATATAGAGTGATTAAATATAAGCTTTAAGGGGAGAAAAGGGGTTGAATTAGAAAGTATTTACTTTTTTCTCGTTTTTGAAATGCGATTATTTCTAAAATATTTTTTATTGAATTATATTTTGTATAAATGATTGTCATATACTTTCTAGATTTTATATCATTGTTACATGCATGTCTATGTTTAACATGTTCAAAATAATAGAAAATATAAAATTTAATAAAATGCTCCGTTCTTGAGAAAACTCCACAGTGGTGCACAGGAATCTACTGCCTCTAAGTTAATTAATAAGAATTTTTCTTTTTTATTAACTGAATATATATTTCCTGAGACATTGTTTTATAATTGTTTTGAGTACATATAATTGTTTTATACATTTTTGAAATAAATTAATGGTAAATAGGTACATGTAGCCCAGTTTAAAGCATAAAAGTCCCTCTAAAAACTGTTTTGTTTATCTAATACCTAATATATCACTATCAACATTACATAAACTCTGAAGATATATATAAAGGGAATATATATCCCATATATTATTTAGAAAGTAAATAAAATAATTATATTTGCATTATTGCGATTATCATCTGTACACCATTATACAGAAACTCTGAATTTTACAGTGCATTTCATGGATGGACTTCAAATTCAGTTCAATTTTACAAACAATAATTTTGCAGATTTATATGTCTCATTGAAGTCTCAGTTCTGTCCTCTCATGAATGGACTTTAAGAGGTGGACAATTCAACGCTCACTGAGGATGACCTTCCGTCTTTTCTTGAACTCCCAGATTGTGTTGTTTACAATTTGAATATTCATGGTGCATCTTCAATGTGCGCGTGCGTGTTACACTTACATTTCAAACCCGTTTCCAAATCCCCTGGTTTAGTCCAGATGCAGGCCTTTTCAGACACCAAGCCATGTTGGTGCAAAGGATTAGACAGAGAGGATTGGAGCAATGCATCAAAGGTGGTGTTAAAACACACCAAATAAAGGAAAGAAAAGAACAGAAAAAGAAAAAAGAAAAAATAATCTAATATAAAAGTGCATCTGTAGCTTTGTAAGAGAATAGAGCATGTTTGAGGGTGTGTGTGAGAGAGTGAGTAAGAGAGAGAGTTGGGGAGGGAAGGATAATCTCTTCATTGTGGTTCGCAGTCTTATGTCTCTCCTCCATTTTATAGTGAGATTGTTATAGTTTTGAATCATATATTTAATGTATTCATCATCTTTACTATTAATATTATTCAGTAACCCTATGATGCTGCCAAGAAAGCATCACGTACTGAGATGGTGTGAATGAAATGTGTGTGCTTGTGAATGTAGGGGGGGGGGGTGGGGGAGTGTTACAGTAGCCATATGAGAGCCTTTCTCCCAGGGGAAGGCTGATTCTCTCTTTCTCCTTCATCTGTTCTTCCTTTAGCTGCACATGGCACTGTCTGGAGGGTCTGTACACCACTGAAAGACCATTATGTGGGACTTTACATGTTTCATGTAAAGATGGGGGGAAATGGAGCTAGATTAATTTGATGCATCTTATTACTCAAAGCTTTGTCTTTCATTCAGTGAAAGACATTTTGTGTGAATTCTCACAATGAGAATTAAATGAATAGTTGCTAGAAATTTCCAACCTTTTCATTTCCTTGTTTGTATGTAAAATTTTGATGAGTTGATCAAAGTTGATGAGTTGATCATGATCCAAAAAATGGTTTTACCACTTCATATAGCTTTAATGAGGTGGCCTATAATGTGTGAGAAATATAGAGAAGCCAGAGCCTTTCTGAATGGAAAGTTGGTTAAACCAACAAAGCACAGATGGAAGCATGTTTGACTTTAATGTTTCATCACAGATCCAACTTTAGTCCAATATGTTATGCTGGGCAGCAAAAGGTGCATTGAAAAAGTTATGCATTTCTATTAAATCTCTTGTTTTTCATTAAAATTGACAAAGAATGCCAAGGTTAATATTAAAGGAAAGTCAATGGAAACATGGGGAGATGGGGAATGGAGGCAGTGTGCAAAAATCACACTTGGGTTTAAATAACACAACTTGGACATGTCCTTAAAATGACTTTCAACTCAGCTCAGGCAACAAAGTAAGTCTTTGTGAAATATCACCCTGAGAAAAAAACTCTTGGAGGACCAGCCTTAGTATGATGAATCAAGTCAGATCAAGCAAAGTAGGTTTTTATTGTCATTTCATCCATATACACAGACTATCCATATATATAGACTATCACTTGTAAACAATTTGTGCAGCTAGGGTAAAGTCAATAAAATATAAATGTATAAATATGAGTGATGGACATATTGTAGGATTCTAATAAATATAAATGGCAAAATCAATAAAATCGTTAAACTTCTCAACCTTATGTGCATGACTTTGCTTGTCATTTCTGCAACTGTTGCGCATGGTCCATATTTGTCACCTAAAGTAATTAATTATTTTAAATAAATCTTTAATCACAGAAATCCTTAAACTTCATGGACAGAACTCAAGTCATCAGACAGTAAATTAAGTGTTTAAAGAAAAGAAACAAAGCTATTTGGAATAGTTGGCTAGCATGTAGCCAGAAAGAGCCTCAACTAGCACACTTGCCAATTTAGCTGAAGATGTCAGTTTAAAGAAGAGATCATGTTCCTAGATAACCACAAAAATATGATCTGGCTGTAACATAGCTTGTATATATGCAAACAAAGCAGCCATTTTTTTTTTTTTAGTTGAAATTTGTTCTGTTATAAGATTAAATTAGACTGCGTTGAAATTCCCTACTAAATACTGGAGCTTCGGCTTTAGAGACTCAAGACTCAACTTGTGAACGTCCCTGCTAGCCACGCTTTTACTCAATTTTTTGTGTTAAATTCAATTGTGTTCAGATGGTTTAATGCCAGAGTTTAATCACTGGTGCTCACACCAAAAATTAAGAAAATTCCAAATTTAGATTTATTTTAGACCAGAAAACAATACAATTTAAAACTAAAGAATTGGAATGAAAAATAAACCTTAAATTTTTATGCTGATTATGCTGTTTGTGTGAGTGTGTGTGTGTGCATGTGTGTGATTGTGAGTGTGTGAGTGTGTGTGTGTAGCATTTCTAAGTGCATGTGCTTTTCAAACCCAGCCTGGACATCAGAGAAGTGTGTGTGGTGGGGGGTAGTGTGTGTCAGGCCATGAGCAATGTGTGTTTGCATCCAAAAGTCTATGACCCAAAGCTGATGAACTCCCATACAGGGTAGATCAATGTGTTTACTGAAAGAGTCAGAGACAAAGACAGATGGAGAAGAGAAAGACGGAGAGGGAAAAAAGAAGGGAATGTATAACAGAGAGAGAGGGAAAGAGAGAGAGAGAGAGAGAGAGAGAGAGAGAGAGAGAGAGAGAGAGAGAGAGCTGTCTCTTATACAAGAGAGAGAGAGAGAGGGAGCTGGGAATTGAGAGTATTTGAGTGGTTAAAGAAAAAGGGGATAATCCTGTAAGATGAGTGAACTCTTGGATATTCATGACTGGCCGAGTGTGGACCCTATGTGAAAAGGGGACATGGCCTGGACACGGTGTGACATCAAAGAGCACCATGGGGCTCCACAGGCCAATGTGTGTGTGTTAGCGGACCTTTATTTGTGGCTATCTGCATGAAACCATTCAGAATGGAAGTGATCTGATGAGTGATGCACCCACTGCAAGATAGAAAGAGAAAAAACAAACCAGAATATTTAACACAGGTGTCCACACATTCAGACAATAAAACATCCATGTATTGCACACTTAAGAAATTATGTTTTTCAGGCATGTTATGCATCTACAGCATAAAGCATGAAGTCTCATTTGATACTACATTTCAGATCATCTCTGCAAAGGCTATGTGATGAGGTTACAAAAGTGGTGTGAATTTAAGTGGATTTGGTTTAAAATAAGATAAGATGGATCCCCTGGGGATGATAATTTTTTTTTCTTTTACTTTTGCTTCATTAAGATAACACAATCATCAATTTTTTTGATCAAAGAGGGCAGAAAATGCATTGGAGTAATGTTTCAGCAGTTGAGCATTATGTAAGCTCATATATGATTTTTTGTGGGTGAAAGGGAGTAAGCCATTAATTTAAATAAATTTAAAATAAAATAAAAAGGATTTTAGTACATCAGTGCTGCAACCTCTGTTTAGTTCTTTAAAGAAATGATGGCGGTGAAAAAAGCATCAGACCACTAGGATTATGTCAGAAACCCATGAAGGACCATGAATTGTACCCCCAAAAATAAAAATTCTTAAATAAAATGAATGTCCTTTTCCATTGCTACAGTTTTGTAAAACAGTTTAATTACATTCCAATAGGTGTTACATTATGTTTAAAATGCAACAATATATTTTACTGATGAATTGTTTCTTTAATAATTAGAGAAAGGGCTCTGTTGTATGACTGCTGAGCTGTCATACAGTTGACTCAGACACTCATGAGGGCTGAACAATTTTTCATTTTTCATCATTACAGTCCAAAATGCTGCTCCACTAAAAGGCTTGTACAAGTATTAAATGTATTTTATAATTATAATGATTCTGTTTATGTTAAATGTGTATTTATTCACTTTAGTTGGCCTAAATATCCTGTTTCGGGGAATGTTGACTATTTTTCTAATAGCCATACAAAGTGAAAGGGAATATTTATCATTGTAAACACATAATTATATTTCTATTTATATATTTTATAAATATTAGATATATCTTCAATTACACAGCAATAAACAAACATATTTTATGGACATTATGAACCAACTATAGTTACACAACTAGTTGAGTCCTGAGATCCAGCGCACAGGGCATTCTCTCTGTCCCTCAGTTGGTCTAGTGGTAGGATACTTGCCTATGGACCTCTGGATCAAGAGGTCCCAGGTTTGAATCCCACCTCTGGCACTACCACCCTGTGTGGCTCCTGTAATTAGGACATGGAAGTCACTCTGGAGAAGAGCGTCTGCTAAATGCTGCAAATGTAAAATTTCTCCCAAACTGTGGAACAGTCTTCCGCTAGCACTGAGATCAGCACTGTATGTTGTGCAGTTTAAGGCCTTAAAACTTACCTTTAAAGACTAACGTTTGGGTATCATCTGCAAATATACTTTACTTTATTTATAACATGGGTAAAATCATTTCTGTTAATATTTGTTTTAATTTGCATTTTCTTTTAAATATAATTATTTTAATTGTTTTTTATTTTTTAGTTTATCTTGCTGTTTTATTTTATTGTAAATCTTATATTCTTCATATATTCAAGTTTCCTTTGTTGGACAAAGTGAGACAAGAGAGACAAGAGAGAATGGTTCTCCATGGACCACAGAGCAACATATTGCAACATAAAAATGCATAAAACACATATAAGACAAAGTGTAGCGACAAAGTACAATAAACAATAGATGCAACAATGCATTACAATAAATACATACTAAATAGTGTATTGGGATCATTTTAGTACTTTATTTAAAGCTGTAAGTTTTGGTGTGAATGTAGGTGCTAGGCCCTAAATTATCAGCATGTTTTGGTACATAATTGCACAAGGTCATTAAAAGAGTATTTTTCTTTATACACTTTTTTCACACACCAGAACAAATGTCCGTGGACTCCACTCAGACACTCCACTCAGACCTCTTGTTGCTGATTACAGCTGCTCTATCAATATACTGTATAGCTGACACGGATGGATTAATTAGTAGATTGCAATTTCTTTTTTAAACTCACGACTACATATTGTATAAAAACGGTACCAAATTGGCATGAAACTATTACAAAACATCTTTCTTTAAGGTCCCCCCATGCAGTTCTCTTGTCTTGTGTCATGATCTTGGCCATGGACATGGGGTGTTTCCGTTTCTCTATTCTTCTGCAACTTTCTTGCCTTGCATTCCTTTGCAGGTCTGTGTCCTGCTAAGCCGAGATCCTTTCTTTCTATCTGTCTCTTAATGCTTGCTCTTCCATCCCTATACCAACCCTTCTCATCCATCATATCCCATAAGCCTTCAGTCTCCTCTTTCCCCAACTAACCTTCCTTTTGGCCCCTTACCACAAAGTGCAGGGGTAAAGTGCAGTGCACACACACAAAAGAAACTTTTTTAAGATGATATGAGGTTGACAAAGGTCCTGTATGGTGGCTTTGTGGCTGTGTTGAAGATGTCAGTGGCTGGCAGGAGATTCATCACTGTCAAACAAAGCATGAAAAGCAGTCTGGGTTGGGGGGAGGTCCATGATCTTTCCACTTTCAAAATCAACTTTAAATACAAAACCCATGGTAATCTGAGACATTTTAAAGAAATATTCCAGCATTTTTCACCGTAATATATACCTGCTCTTTATTTTTATATTATTTATAATATAAATGTTGAATTAGAACAGTAAAAAAATTATGTTAATATAATTAAATATTAATGCTGCAAAAAATTTATTGTACCTGCTGTTGCTTTTAAGTCTAATGGACAAAGCTACCGAGCTGTTAAAAATCACTGCCTTTACCAGTGGTTTTCTAACAAGCAAGTGCAAAAGTTCTACTAACTAACAGCTGAATTCTCACAAGATTTTTGTTCTTATGATTCATAAGGTAAAAAACCCCATTAAAAAGAGTTGCAGGAAAACCTGAAAACAGCAGAAACAACAGTTACAGATTACAATAACTTTATTACAGTCACTTTTGTTCCTACACCAAACAAAATGTTTTTTGCTAAAAATGCATCTAAAATTTGCACTCAGTCATTTAAAAAAATCAGAACTCAGAAGAAATGCTTTGACAAAAATATAACTGCACATTTTAAACTCCAGTTGTTATTAGAGCATTATACATGTCAGGGTGGTGGTGGTCTAGTGGTAGGTTCAAATCCCATCTCTGGCACTACCACCACTGGGTCCCTGAGCAAGACCCTTAACCCTGAGTTGCTCTAGGGGGACTGTCCCTGTAATTTGCAGTCCCTGCTAAATGCCGTAAATGTAAATGTAAATACATCACTGAAGTGACAGAAGATATAGGAGGATAATTTCATCTCATCAATCAAGAAACTGAATCTAGCAAGAACAAACATACAGACAATATAACTTGACTACTTTTTTAAAGAAGCTGAAAATGCATGCTCGGAAGCCATATGTAACTGCTGACTCGTGATATTTTCTGAAGGATCTTTAAATTAATGATTCAAAAAGATTCAAAAGAGGGCAGTTTGCCAAATGGAATGAAGAGAATTACTATTGCTCCAGAAAAAGTTACCATTGGCAAATCAAAATTATGTTTGCTAACAGTGGCTTTGCAACACTGTACTAATGTTATTCAGAGTAATATTAAACTTTTATTCAAATTATTGTCTTTGGTGATCAACAATAATGGAAAATTACAGGAGACAGATATCAAGTTGAAAAAATCAGGGATATTGTGTATCTAAGTGTATCTAAAACTTGGAAAACCATTTTTAAGAAATCACAACAACTTTATATGGCTCCGTACTCCAAACAATCTCCACTTCTTGGAGCTCTTGCTTCATGAGCGAAGTGCTGTGAGTGATAGCCCTCATTAACGAAATATGACACGTCCAACAGCTGTCACAGAGTTGTTAGTGACTGCTATAATCAGTGTGTCCACAGCAGGCCCGTCTGTATGTGTCTGTAAGTGTTTGGTGAAGCTGTTCCAGCTCCAAACAGCCATGACTAACTGAGACTGTGTGACAGTGAAGTTTGATTCAGGGTTTGTTATGTCGATTGTGCTCGGGCCCGAGGAGACAAAAGACCCACGGGGTGACTCTCCTCAGCCCCTTCTGCATCTAAGCGGTCCAGGCCAACCTTTCCCAGAGCATGCTGAGAGCCACAATGCCCAGCCTTCAGCCCATTGGTTCTGCCCTATTAACAGCTTGTAATCTTCTCATAGCGCTGGCTGTGAGCCTGCAGCTTCATAGTTAACTGGAAGGCTCCTAGGCCTGACGCCCAAGACAGTTGCACCTCTTCACCCACCCCTCCACTCATACACATTCCTTTTCCCAATCTGTACACTTCCTGCCTTGACTGAAGGGCCTTCTTTTGTGTTTGAATTGTTCACCCAACTTTGAGGCCCTGCAGTATGTCCCTCTGCACCTGTCTCTCTGCAGGGATGCAGGCAGGAGAATAGAGTTGTTGACATCTGTTAATTTCTCATTAGAACTTTGCTTTATGCAGGTTTTCTTTTGCGCAAGATAACTCCGTTCACCACGCCATCCAGCCGCAAGCTGGTGAAGGCCCGGCCAGCCGGCGGCTGAAAGAGCATGGCTGGCATTTAGCAGACGTGTGCTGGCGATTAATATGGAAACATACGTTTTATGCTACCTCACTGCAGATTCTCTGCGTGTTATCAGTTTTGACCTTTCAGATGGCAGATAAAGAGTTTCCAGTGTGAGCTGTCTAACTTGCACAGGTAGCTGAACTTCTGTGGTGTTTTGTTTGTTTGTTTGTTTGTTTGTATGGGGTAATTAAGCTGAGGGATTTGGCAGCAGAGCATTTTTGGAGCCATATGCGCTGCATCATTAACTGAACTCCAGGGCCAGTTTTTCTAAAGGTGCTTGATCAAAGGCCAACACAATATTTATATCAGTATTTTCTAAATGTAATTTTAAACTATTTTTACCTTCCATTTATGTGAAATGATATTTTAAATAACTGAAAATTGTGAGTTTTTTAAATTGCGGGTTTTTTAAGTGTTATCACATCATTGACTCGAACTGGAAGGGTTGAGGTGTATGCTGGACACTTTTTTTCATGAATTTTTACACTGAAGGACCCCACATATGAAACCCCATAATTTCTTCATTGTTTGCACTCCTTATTTTGGACAATACACACAATAATTGTAATGATCCTAAGGGATTCTAAAACAACTTTTATGATGTATATTCTTCTCCTGGCCTGGAATTCATGTAATTGTAAATTAGCCATATGTCACATTCCAGTCAGGAAGAAAAAAATTAAGTACAGAGTCTCCAGGATGACACTTTTGTGATTTTTTTAACCATTACACATGGACATGTCATGCTTTTTATGTAAAGTTTAAGTTTAGTTTATTTAGTTTAAAATTTCTCAATTTAGGTTTTAGTCATATCTCAGCCGTCCACTAACCAAGGCGTCCATGTACACACACACACACACACACTGTTCTTGTGCTTTTTCTTTGCCTAAAATGAGTTTGTACTTGATTGCAGAACCCTTTAAATAAATTCAGACTTGACATGTTGACCCAGAATGTACCTTGAAAGATATGAATAATTATTTATGTAAATTATTTAAAGATGTTTAATAGCATGTGAATATATGATGTAAATCCAGTGTAAAAACAATTAAAATCTCCTTGATCCATTTCTGTGCCTTTAGTTCACTTGATGAAATGCCCTCAGGTCAGAAATACTCAGGTCTGCATATCAGTGCTGAGAGTTTGTGTGTGCGTATGTGTGTATTGGGGGTTATATCTGTGTACACACTTGTCTATTTGAGACAGAGGGAAGACCCCTGGGCCAGCGAAGACCTGCTCGGCCAGGCGTGCCCTAATGTTTAATAGGGGCCCACAGGAAACAGGCTGGGTGTGAATGAACTGATTGAAGCTCCAGGTGCAGCTCCAGAGACCCAGCCACATCCAGGCCAGCTTTGCCCAGCCGGAGTGCACCCAGGCCCCCACAAAGACGGCCCTCATCCTCCTGTCCAGCTTCACCGTGCCCTGCCCCGCTCCAGCCTTGTGATAAAGGCCCACGCAGGGCAGGGGTACGGATGTGATCCCCCCAGCACCACACCACCCCCATTCAGCCCCCGCAAGCTGGAAGGAAGGATGGAGAGAGTGGGAGGGGGGCGGGTGGACACCAGGTTCTTTCTTTGCTTCTCTTTTTCATCTCTTCTCTGTCTGTGTTGCAGTGCAGGTGTCCCTTTCTGGCCTCTCCCCTTGCTCCTTCTTTCTGTCTCTGCTTCTTTTCACGGAAACCCACACACACAAACACACACACACACACACACACACACACACACACACACACACACACACACACACACACACACACATACACACACACAGCTGACAAACATCCCAGCTCTAATCCATCACAGGCTGGCTTTTATAGTTCAGATTGTAGGAAAACACACACAGACATGCACATAATACTGGCAGGTTGGGCTCTGTTGCCCTGCAGGTGCCTGGCATGGTGATTGCTCTTTTAGTGTGATTTCTCTTTCCTGTCTCTGTAAGAGTGGGTGTGTGGATGCCATGATACCATTCACGAGGCAGACAACACCGATCACTAACCATTTGCTATAACCCCCCTGCTCTTTCTTTCATTTAAGGGAAATGAGGCTTCATTTTTTTCATCACTTCTTTCCAATATGACATCTATTTCTCTTTTACCCCTATCCCTTCTCCCCTTCAGAGGCAGGGGCAGGTTCTTAGATAGCATGGCCAAAAAGAGATTGTGAATGACTGTTTTGCATGTGTTTGAGAGAGAGAGAGAGAGAGAGAGAGAGAGAGAGAGAGAGAGAGAGAGAGAGAGAGAGAGTTAAAACATTAGGTCATTACCCTAGTGTCTTCCTCATTTCTTCTCAATGAACTCAGCGTGTGATCCAGTCTGAGAGACTGTCATGCAGTAGATCCACTTGAAGATTATCAAAACAGGGTCGATCTATCAGCTGCCTGGAGCCAAAAAAACTTCTGGACACAGAAGACCACCTTTTGCAGTCTTTCTGTTTTTCTTCTACACTGTATTTTAAAACTCTTTGTGAGTGACCATGGACCAGCGGAACTGAATTACTGCAGCACCTAAGAAGAATCAGTGATCAAGAGATATTGCTGTCTTGGAGAGACTGAGGTATCCTTGATATGATTTAGCTATATATGAGAAATCTGTGAGAAGATACTTGGCTTGTGGTGGAAGTGTGTTTTTGAACACGTGCTTTGAGACTTGCACATCCCAGTAACATGCAACCTCTTAGGTGCAGGGAGCAGGAAGAGAGATCTTTGCAGCAGCACATGCCCAGATCTAATAGGGTTACTGGGGCTTTAGAAGCAGGAGGGTCTTCTTCTAGTGCTGAGGTTTTCCAAGGGTTTCAGAGACACCCCAAACTCCCCCGAGAACTCAGTCTAGAGGAGCAGCATGAACTGAGACGGAAAATCAACAGTCGGGAAAGGAAGAGGATGCAGGACCTCAACCTGGCCATGGATGCTCTACGGGAAGTAATGGTACCTTACTTTTCATCTCCATCTTCCACTACTGGTGCAGGAGGAGCAGGGCTACAGCACCCATACCTGCCCTCTGGAGTTCCTCCAAATGGTCGCAGACTCTCCAAAATCTCCACTCTGGTTTTGGCACGCAACTATATCCTTCTGCTGGGCTCATCTCTCCAAGAAATGAGGCGACTCCTGGGTGAGGTCAGCGTTGGGATGGGTGTTGGCGGAACAGTACCACGCCTCCTACTTGCTGGAGGATGGCCATTTCTCACAAGTCCAGGACAGCTCTTGGTAACCCCCCCGGAGGTCCAGCCATCCGGTCCGGTCAAATGTTCTCCACTGCCACTGAATGACCCCTCAACTTTGGATGAGCCATGGGTTTCAGGGAGGGCAGCAGGCACCCCACTCTGCCCCTGCAGTGTGTGTAGGGTACCCAGAGTGGTCCACGGCCCTCTTACATCACGCTTCCAAAAATAAGCCTAGGACACCGAAGGGTACACATCTGCATTCTCACATGCGAAGTGCTTGTGAATTATCAACACGCTCCTCTTTGTTTGTTTGTTTTTTTCTTTTTTCTTTTTTTTTTACTGCTCTTTATTTTATTGTTGTGGCTTCTGTGTGTCAAAATAGAATCTACCTAACCGCATTTTAAAATTTGGCAGTGATACCCATTTCTGGACCTGGCCAAACACAGCTATTTTTAAACAGATGGTTTATTAGCTGAAAAGATCAACTGTGTTAAAGTTGAGGTATTCAATGGTCACTGTAGGGTTGTCACTCCTGTCTTATTCAATTGACATTTTCCATCAAAATAGCCTAATATGTAAAAAGAGAGAAAAAAAAAATAAAAAAAACAAACAAAAAAAATAAATAAATAAGATCTTTCTTTGGGATTTTTAATCAATTTTCTCCTTGGTTTAGTCAATTTAGCCAGTTTCACCTTGGTGTATTAGCTGAAAAGATCAATTGTGTTAAAGTTGAGGTATTCCATGGTTGCTGCAGGGTTGACACTCCTGGCTTATGCAATTGACATTTTCCATCAAAATAGCCTAATATGTAAAAAGAGAAAAAAATGCAAAAAAAAAAAACTAAACAAACAAAAAAATCTTTCTTTCTTTGGGATTTTTAATCAATTTTCTCTTCAGTTTAGTCAATTTAGCCAGTTTCACTTTGCTAGCTAGGTCTGTTCATGTCACTCTGAGAGAATAAAGCCTTTTTCCAGGATGCATTAAGAGGCCCTACATTATTTAAAACTGCTAATAATGCATCACATTTAAGCAGCTCAACCAAGAGACCAAGGCCAATTGTGCTAACATCTCTGTTTTACGGCTTTGGTATCTTGCGATTGAACTCATGATTTCCCAATGATAGGTCCAATGCTTCGACAGTTACACCACCCTGAACGCCCTAGTTATGTTTTCTAGTGCTGAAATACATTTTAGTACTTGAATGTTAAGAAACCTTTCTCTTTTATGAAATAGATGATGCTGTTTTGTTCATAGCAAAGAAAATAAAGTGGATTATGAATGATTATATGTCTGTGTGTATACTCTGCTATAACTGAGTTTAGGAAACATAGTGAATACTCACTTTTCAACAGGCTTTCACATGTCACGTTCTCCTCCTTTTTATTGGCAACCACTGTGCGTGTATATTGTTGTGTGTGTTTGTGTGTGTGTGTGTGTGTGTGTGTGTGTGTGTGTGTGTGTGTGTGTGTGTGTGTGTATGTGTATGTGTGTGTTCGTATGTGCTCTTCATCTAAGTGAATGTGAGCCTTAGCAGACAGAAATAATTAATCCAACCCTCTCCAAGCAATGAGGAGGTGCTGCTTACAACAATACTGCAACAGTCTCTCTCAACTCTGGCCTTGCTTCTTTAGCCCACCTCAAACTCCATTCAGCTGGACCAAACAAACCCCAACATCAAAACCTCTCCCTATAATTACTTTGCCCCAATCTCCTTCTTTTTCTCCACCTCTCCCTCCCCCCCAGTCCTTTGCTCTGAGAGGTAAAAGGCCGTTTAGCCGTGCCGGTGTGCCGCATTCTCATTACACTCTGCTCACAATACGTTCAAACGCCCAGAAAATGTGTTCCCATCAAAAGAGCTCGCCCTGCAAATGTAGAAACAACACCCCTCATCACCCCTCAGCACCCAAAACTCTGACGTCTGTCACCCCTGGCACTGAAGAGCAGGGCCCTTTTCAATTCAAAAAGAAAAGGAGGCAGTGGTGAAAGAGAGCAAAGGCAGTCTCCGGTCCAGGACGAGGGGCACGTGAGCAAATGATAATGCAGATCATAATCATAATAATGATGATAAAATAGTGGGAATAATTGGGCTGCTGTGAGAGGGGGATTAGCCTGGCCGGCTGAGTGAAAGAGGGCAGCAGGTTGAAAGGAGGGAGTCTGTTACCCATTGGGTGAGACAAAGAGAGAGGTAGATGCCATTAAGCAAGATTAAGCCTAATAGAACTTGATTTTCTTGCAAGGAAAGAAAAGAAGAGGGGAGGGGTTTGGTCCAAGGAGCGAGAAAGATCAAAGACGTTCCGACTTGAAACCCCACTTCTTGCAAGGACACACACATAGACACGACTTAGTATTCCTCATATTTACATATAGCTGTCTTATGTCCTAGCTTGAACAGGATTGCCTCACTTATTTTTACTGTCATTCACCTTATTTTGCCCCTCCCTTCTCTCTCTCTCTGTCTCTCTCTTTTTCTCTCTCCTTCTCTTTCTCTCTTTCCTTTTTTTGTGTATGTGCTTTAACTTATTGGCAGTGCTCAATCCTGGCAAAACAAAGAGAGACACTGAAAGAGAGTAGAAAAGGGCTGTCCTATTGTTCCACAGTAAATACTAATGTGTCTGAGCATAGTTCACAGATATATAACCAGCAACCTGAGACAGTGTGCGGATGTGTTTTTGTTTGCGTGGTATATATGTAAATCAACACAGACTAGTTGCCCATTAGTTTAAATGCCCATGTGAAATATGCTTAGCTCTGTGTATAAGAATGTGAGCATGTGTTAAAGACTGATGGAGGGCCATCCATCCTTGGCTGCGGGTGAAAGGACAAGTGTGAGAAGAGTTCCACTCCTCCTTTCAGCTCCTCTCCACATGCCGAGGATTTATTTCACCCTCCTGGGTCTTTTTTTAACCCCTCACACTGGCCAAATCACCAGCTTCCTGGTGACTTATAGCAGCTGAGAAGAACAGAGAGATGTATCACAACCCAATGCGCAACACATGTAGGAAAGAACAAAACGCTAATAGCAAAGGTATTTTTTTAAACAACAGGTGCTCTTGATAAGTGAGGTGAAGACTTTTTAATCAGATGCAGATAAAGTAACAATGAAGCTTCACCACTAGATTATTTTCACAATTTTCTCCTCTTCTCTTCTCTTCTCTTCTCCATCTCTCTGCTTCCTCTCAACCCCTCTCATCTCTCTGTCAGTCTCTCTGTGTTTTCTGGGAGTCATGGTGCTCAACGTGGGGAGTCTCAGGGATAGGAAATGCTGAGCAATAAATTTAAGCATGTGAATGAGAGAGCGAGGGAGAGGAGGAGGGGTGGAGATACAGGCCCTATTCCCTTCCCACCCCTCTTATTATTTACCTCTTTAACTCCTGTACCCCCTCTATACACACCCTTTAAATTCCTGACTACTGTTCTACAGCAGTACACTCTCTTCACTGAGCCTAGTAATGACCTGTGCCATTAACCCTCCACTCCCACCCCTAACACACCACACCCACACACACACACACACACACACACACACTATACAAATCTGTGAAGAAATTAGAACAAAGACAAGCCTTTCTTTGGCAATAAGTTGAAAATGTATATGTATTCTGTTAACCTAAGATCCCAGGAAATGTCTGTGATTTTCACCGCTCGCTGCATCCGCAAAGCAACCAGCATTGTGGATGATCCCTCCCACCCTTCCCACACTCTCTTCTCCCTCCTGCCATCCGGGAAAAGGTTCCGCAGCATACGGGCCTCCACTTCCAGGATGGGAAATAGTTTCTTCCCCCTGGCCATCAGACTGTTGAACTCTGGAACCACCAATATCATGGACTCTTAAAACCCACCAATAGCTTGAACTCTTAAACCCACCACTTCACCCACCACTTCCTCCACTTTTCATTCTGTATTTATTTATTTATCTCATGTTGCACTCTTGCACTTTAAATACAGTAACACCGCTCCACCACACTGCTACACCATAATGTGCCTGGGCTGCTTTGTTCCACAACACTGCAGCCTTCCACAGATGAATGTACTGTCTGTTGTGCCGTCTGTTGTTGTCTATCTTGTCTGTCTTGTCCGCACTTGTTGCCCCGTGTTATGTCTTATGTTGTCTTGTGTCTTGTCTTGTGTGTAGCACCAGGGTCCTGGAGGAACGTTATTTCGTTTCACTGTGTACTGTGTATATGGCTGAAATGACAATAAAATCCTACTTGGCTTGACTTGACTTGACTTGACTTGATCAGTCAGATAATTATATTAGTAACTCAAAGGGAAATCCCACCTTATTTATTTATTTATTTTTAAACATTTTTGTGATTAAAAGACAAGAGGCAGAGCTGGAAGTGTCAGAAATTTTAAGATGTTAATATTTAATATTTTAATATGAGGATGGACTGGATTAGAAAGGAGTATATTAGAGGGACAGCTCAGAGTGGAGACAAAGTTAGAGAAGCAAGGTTGCATTTTTTTGGAAATGTTCAGAGGAGAGATGAGGATTAAATTGGGAGGAGGATGTTGAAAATGGAGCTGCCTGGCAAAAAGAGGAGAAGAGGAAGACCAAAGAGAAGGTTTATGGACGTGGTGAGAGAGGACATGCAGGTGGTCAGTTTGAACGTGGAAGATGCAGAGGACCGGAAAAGATGGAAAAAGATGCTGTGGCGACCCCTAAATGGGAGCAGCAGAAAGAAATTATTTTATACATCTTTTGCATTATCTAGTCTTTAAGATGTGAACAAAGAGTGTTCTGATACAAATTCTTTGATAATAGCGTTGATGGTCACATTTCTGCAACAAATCATCCATCCATCCATTATCTGCCGCTTGACCCAAACGGGGTCGCGGGGGAGTGCTGGTGTCCAACCCAGTGCACACAGGGCGAGGACGGGGGACGCACCCTGGACAGGTCGCCAGCCCATCGCAGGGAGGAGCGGGACGGGGACAGCACCTTGCTCAAGGGCACTTCAGGGCAACCCATCGGGAAGAGGTTCGAACCCCTGAGCAACAAATCATGTCTATGCAATCTATATGTGGAGTGTCAGATGCATTATTTTAATAAGAAGGCTTCGGCCTAAAACATTTTAGAAGACATGCATGTTGGATGCGTAAATGCAAATGTTTTTTAAACAGTAAAATTTAGACTAAACTGTTCTCATTTGTAATTTGTAAACCTCAAAATATTAATTCAGTTATGATTTCTGATAAACACGATTGCACTACTGATAGAACTGTGATGAGCTGCTAGTGAAGAATACTTTAAATAAAACCTCGGGCCTACTTTGTTGTGAAGAGAAAACCGAAGTAAGTGTAAAGTGTTTCAGTCTTTAAACTCTCTACTGTGTGAAGAGGAAAGCAAACACACACACACACAGTCCTCTCAGGGTTATTCCACACAGAGTCAACACTCTCTAACCTGAAGAGTAGAGTAAACACACACACACACACACACACACACACACACACTGTTGATAACACACTCTCTGGTGCTGGTTGTGTCTGTCAGTGTGGTAATGACCCGCTGGCTCTCAGTTTGACCTTTTCCCCAGAGTTTGCCCCCCAGGGTAGAAATGCCAGTTAAGACATCACAGAGCTGGGCCTCTGTTCTCTTTCTCTCTTTTCTTCTTCTTGTCTTTCTTTTCTTCTTCTCTTCTCTCTTTTCTCTTCGCTTGGCCAACTTGCCCTGGTTGCTCGGCTGACAGCAAACAGGTCGCTCTCTTTCTCTAGCTTCCTTGCTCTTGTGTTCTCTCTCCTCTTTTCTTCCCCCTCTTTTCTGCTTAATTGAGTTGTTTGGCAGACAGGCTTGTCAACCCGCCGCCACTTCGTGGGGAGTCTGTGTGTGTGTGTGTGTGTGTGTGTGTCTGTGTGTATGTATGCTGGGAGACACAGAGCAAGGGTGAGCTGGCCTTTGTGCTGTGCTAGACGGGTTAGTTTTTCACAGTTAGTGCTGCTTGAGTAGATATTCCACAGAGAGAGAGAGAGAGAGATGGCATTAATTTAAAGTTTAGATAAGATGTAAGAAGTTTAGATTCTTGATTGCAAATTAGTTAGTATTATAAACATAGACAGCAGGCATTGATCCTGTGTACACAACAAAGGTTAATGGCATAATAATTAAAGTCCATTTAAATCTTAAATGGGTTTCCACTGATGTTTTTCAGATTCTTTATTAACAAATCATTCAGATGTGAAAAGTCTCTCAGAGGGTTTGGTATAAAAATGCTCTGTTCTCGAAAAATGTCAAAATTGTGGTAGTGATACAGACTAGACATCAGAAGAATTTACCAGACGCTCTTATCCAGAGTGACTTTCATATCCTAATTACAGGGACAGTCCCCCTGGAGACCAATTCAGGGTTAAGGGTCTTGCTCAGGGACCCAGTGGTGGTAGTGCCAGAGGTAGGATTCGAACCTGGGAACTCTTGAGCCATAGATCCATAGGCAAGCATCCTACCACTGGACCACTCGCCTCCCTAACAATATATTTTACCATACAGAACGTTTAACTGAAATAATTATATTATTTTAAATACACTGCATGATGTCACAATGTTTTACTATGCGAATATTTTGTCTTTATATATATATATATATATATATATATATATATATATATATATATATATAAAATGCAGTGAATGAACAAAGAGAACAACCAAATATTTGCGTGATTACTTGCCTTTCAGGGTCAGCATCAATTTTCTAGGTACACTTGGCACAGTTTTGAAGGAATCCTGGCTGGTAGCTGTTCCAACATGACTGTGTTTCAAACTCTTACATATGACACTCTGATGATCATTAGCACTGTTTGCAAAATTATTGATCATACGCCTGACTATAACTTCTACAAAATCCCCACTTAAAAGTGCGTGTACCCATAAGAATTGATGCTGTTTGAAGGCAAAAAGGTAGTAACACAGTAATATTGATTTTGATTTAGATTTTTCTTTTGTTTGCTCACTTTGCATTTTGTAAATTGATCAAAATAAACAATCATTATTTTATTTCTGAAAGCGTTCTTTATTTATAGTATTTTATACTGTCGGAATTTTGCACAGTACTGTGTGCAGTACTGTGCAAAAGTTTTAGGCAGGTGTGAAAAAATGCTGTAAACAAAGAATGCTTTCAGAAATGGTTTTGTGTTTCATCAGTCAACAAAATGCAGTGAATGAACAAAAGAGAAATCTGATTATGACTGATGCCTAAACTTTTATAGTAAGAGAGAGAGAGTATATATATATATATATATATATATATATATATATATGTATATATATATATATATGTATATATCTTCTTCTTTCTTCTTTCTTTCGGCTGTCTGATTAAAGGTCGCATAAGGATCAACTGTCTCCATTTCTTCCTGTCTTTGCATCTTCCCTGCTTCCTAACCCACCACCTGCATGTCCTCTCTCACCATCCATAAACCTCCTCTTGGTCTTCCTCTTCTCCTCTTTCCTGGCAGCCCATCCTCAACATCCTCCTTCCAATATAATCACATCGTCTCTCCTCCTGCATGGCCAAAACCAACGCAACCTTGCTTCTCTAACCTGTCTCCAAGACGCTCCAACCTGAGCTGTCCTCTCTAATATACTCATTCTAATCCTGTCCAAACTGGGCTACACCAACGTAAAAATCTCAGCATCTTTAACCTGACACCTCCAGCCCGCCTCCTGCCTTTTCATATCAGTGCCAATTGCCCCAACCCATACAATATAGCTGGTCTCACTAATGTCCTGTAAACCTTATCCCTTTTACTCTAGCTGGTACGCGCCTGCTCACAAATCACTCCAGTACTCACTCTTCTCCACCCATTACAACCAGCCTGGCACTCTCTTCTTGCCTCTCTTCCACACTCGCTGCTACACTGAACCGTTGATCCGGCATTTAAATCCTCCACCTTTGTTACCTCCACTCCTCGTGCATCCCAACTACCCACTCTCCTCCTTCATCTACACTCGCGTATCTTGTCTTGCTCTACTCACTTCTACCCTCTCCTCCAGAGCATATCTCCATTCCTCCAGGATCTCCTGCTGCTCCCTACTCACCAGACCGCTGGGCCATCATCATAAACATCATCGTCTACGGAGACTCTGGTCTAACCTCGTCCGCCAACCTGTCCATCACTATCAACAAGAACGGCCCAGTGCTGATCCCGATGTAATCCAACTCTACTTTAAATGCATCCACAATTCTACCGGCAGATCTCAACACCGTTACACTGCCCTCATACATATCCTGAACTACTCACATACTTCTCTGTAACACCAGACTTCTCATACAAAACCACAACTCCTTCTCTAGGCACTCCTGTCATATGCTTCTCCAAATCCACAAAGGCACAATGCAGCTCCTTCTGACCTTCTCTGGTACTTCTCCATCAACACCTCAGAGGCAAACATTGCATCTGTGGTAATTTTCTCGGTACAAAACCATACTGCTGTCTACTGATCCTCACTTTTCTTAACCGAGCTTCTACTACTCTTTCCTTCTTATAACTTCATGGTGGCTGATCAACTTTATCCCTCTATAGTTACTACAGCTCTGTGCATCACCCTTATTCTTTGAAGATCGGTACAGTACACTTTGTCTCCACTCTCAGGCATCTTCTCACTTGCCAAGATTGTGTTAAATAATAATCTGGCCAAACTCAACTGCCATCTCCCTAAACATCTCCATGTTTCCACTCGGTATGTCATCCGGTCCACAGGCCTTCCATTCTTTCATCCTCTTCATCGCTGCCCCATTCCTCCATCTTGTTTATTTGCTGCACTTCCTGGCTAACCCTTCTCAGCATCATCCAGTCCTCTTCTTCCTCATACATTTTCTTCATTCATCAGCTCAAAGTATTCCTTCCATCTGCTCAACACGCCTGTCTACCTGTGGAGTACGTTACCATTTCGACTTAATCGTTCGACCTGTAGCACATCTTTCCCAGATCTGTCTCTCTGTCTAGCCAATCTGTAAATGTCCTTTTCCTCTTTACTGTCCAACTCCTCTCATAAGCAATTCAGCAAACACCTTGTATCTTTGGCCTTCACCACTGCTTTCTTTGCCCAAGTGGGTCTATCTCCTCCTTGTACACCTGTCTACTTCCTTCATCTCTGTATGTCCTATGTCTCTTTGCCTCTTCTTTGAATACACTCCTGGACTCTGGTTCCACCAATTAGTCCTTTATCCCTCTTTCTTCCTTCCGGATGTCACACCAAGTACATTTCTAGCCGTCTGCCTGATCACTTCTGCAGTAGTTTCCCAGCAATCCGGAAGCTCTTCGACACCTCCCAGTGCCTGTGAGTAACTCCTGCCTGAATTCCACCTTGCAGTCCTCCTCCTTCAGCTTCCACCACTCTGATCTCGGACTCTGCCTCACTTTCCTCTCTCTTGACCTCCAAGGTCATCCTACAGACCACCATCCTAAGGCTGTTTAGCCACACCTCCCTGTCACTACTTTGCAGTCTCTGATCTTCAAACTGACCTCCCACCTAATATAATCCACCTGTGAGCATCTCCTCCACTCTCCATACGCTACCTCCCAGCTCCTCCCTCTTCTAAAGTCATATTAATCTACAGCCATTTCATCCTTTGCAAAATCAACAACCATCTGACCTCAGCATTCCTCTCCTGACACTATGCCTACCCATCACCTCCTCATCACCTCTCTCTGTTCCTTCACCAACATGACCATTAAAATCTGCACCCAATCACCACTTCTCTCCCTGGGCACACTCTTCATCATTTCATCTAACCTACTCCTAGAATTTTTCCTTCACTTTCCTCTTACAACCAACTTGTGGAGCAGGCACCAATAACATTCATTATCACACCTTCCAACTTCCAGCTTCAAACTCATCACCCCTCTCCTGACACCTCTCTCTACTCTGAAAACACTCTCCACATACCTTTCCTCTTCAGGATAACCCACTCCATTCCTCCTTCTATCCACACCATGGTAGAACAGCTTAAACTCCCTCCACACACCTGGCCTTACTACCCTTCCATCTAGCCCTGCACATGCCAAAATGTCAACCTTCCTTCTCCATCATATCAGCCACCCTCTACCTTTTACCAGTCATGCTGCCAACATTCAAAGTCCCTACCTCACTTCCAATCTCCTCTCCTTCTTCTCTCTCCTCTTCCCTGGACATGCTCTCTTCTTCTTCTTCTCCTTTGGCCAACAGTAGTCCAATTTCCACCAGCACTCTGTAGGCTAACAGCACTGATGGCAGTCGTTGTTAACCCGGGCCTCGACCGATCCGGTATGGAATTCTGTATCGTTGTCCGTATATTGACTGGCAAGCCTTACACTGATGCCCTTCCTGACGTAACCTCCTATCACCCGGGCTTGGGACTGCACGAAGAAATACACTGGCTTGTGCATCCCTAGTGTGGTTGCTATATATATATATATATATATACAGGCATATATAAAAATTTCATCAGGTTTTCACTCTAAAATTATTTTTGAAGGCTTTATTCTGATAGTAGTACACATTTCTATTTAATTATTCATTATAAAACAAACACAAAAAATCATCCATTCTAGCTTCATCTTTTAAATTGTTTTCTTTCAAAACATGAAACACGATTGTGTTTGTGTGAGAAAGAGAATGAGAGAGAGAGAGAGAGAGAGAGGGAGAAAGAGAGAAATAGAGAAAGAGAGAGTCGGGCCTCATGTTAGTTTCTGAGTGTGAGTGATGCTGTCCTGCCCTCTTCCTTCTCCCTTGTGCACTCTGCCACAGATCAGAGACAGGGAAGGACAAATTGTGTGTGTGTGTGGGTGAGTCTGTGTGTGAGTGTGTGGTGTGTGTGTGTGTGTATGTGAGAGGAGATTTATAGACAAGGTCTGGACTGGAGCCACTTTACTTCAACCTTCCCCCAGCCCTCCCCAAACATACACACCTCTCCTCTCTTCTGGGGCAATCTGACATCAATGCCAAACCCCAAAACACACACACACACATGCACACACACACACACACATGCGCCACACACACACACACACACACACACACACACACACACACACACACCCTCTGGAGATGTACTGACAGCAGAGCTCAGCCAGAAGGCAGACAGACGTTGTGCTGACCAGCACAAACCTGAAGACATGGTGGACCAAGGGCAGTCATAGCAGGGAGGGAGGAAGAGAGAGAGGGAGTGAGAGAAAAGAGAGAAGCAGGGTCAGCCCTTCTCTTCTCCAGCCTGCTGGAATGCCAAAACCAGCCGGCAGGGTCAAAGCCTGATGCTCTGCAGAATTCATAAATGCCCATGTCCTCTTAAACTGGGCCACAATGTAAATGACTCCCAACTTTACAAATTATGGTGGGCCCACACATTTGTGCAGACTGAATTAGATCAGTGTTAGTGCTTTAATTAAGACCAGCAATGACTGACTGGTTTACAGATTCAGAGAGAAAGTGTTCTGTCAGTGTTCTGCAAATCATAATGTGTAATATTTTATAGAGCAGATACTGTTTATCTCTATTCCTGTTGGCTTTAATGGGGAAAGATTCCAGGAGTAGTTTCAGGTGAACCTGTGGCTGGCCATCAACAGCTGTCTGTTCAAATACATAACATAAATTGTCAATTATTGCTTTATATTCTTTATGCTTTATGGAGCTCTTGTACTTGTTGTGCTGTTCACAGCTGTACTAAAAACTAGGCAGAGCAAAAAATGTGGTTTCAGCAACATTTTTAGGGGCAGTGGTGGCCTATGGGTTCAAATCTCAGACCAATAGGTTGCCCTGAGGTGCCCTTGAGCAAGCTTTTGTCACCATCATTGCACCACAGATGCTAGATATATGTCTGGCAACTGCTACATTGTCAGTATATGGGTTAAATGTAGATTCATTGTTGTTCACTGTTTGCTGTGCTGTTATAATGATAATCACCTTCACACCTTCAAAACTAATTGGGACGGTTGGCATTAGAACACTATCCATTGGCTGCAAAAGATGACGGATTAAGAAGATAGGAAGATATACAGCAGCACAGTTCTGTGGTTGTAAGACTGTTAGACTGGTTCTGCTGGCTGTTTGTATTCCTCCAGATCAAACCAGGCCCAGTGATGTGGAATTTTGTGCCTATGATTTAATTGAATTTTAGCTTTAAAGTTAACAAAGTTGTTTCTCACCACCTTTAACAAAATGCATCTGGCATTGTTGCTATGGCGATGATGATACATAGCATGAAACATTAAAAAAATGTAATTACCTTACTGTTCATTGCCACAGACTTAACCAAATAGTGAAATATTTTACTGTTTATGTTTTCTGTGGAAATTAGATGTTCAGAGAGATGAAGAAAGTGGACATGAGTACAAGGACATGAGGTGCAGGGTGAAAAAAGCAGTGGCAAAGGCTAAAAGTAGGGTGTATGCTGAATTGTATGAGAGTATGGATAGAAAGGAGGGAGAAAAGAACCTTTACTGATTAGCTTGCCAGAGAGACAGAGATGGGAAAAGTGCTGCAGGTTACTGGAAATAGAGGATTGAAATGGACACATACTCACAAACAAGCAGAGTGTTTTGAGCAGATGGAAAGTGTATGCTGAGGGGCTGATGAATGAAGAGAATGACAGAGAGAAGATTAGATGATGTGGGGATGAACCAGGAAGTGCAGTTAACAAGCAAGATGGAAGTAAGGGCAGCGAAAAAAGATGATGAAAAATGGAAAGGTTTAACACTTTCTTGGAAAGCCTGAAGAGTGGAGGAGAAGTGAACAGTATTTTTTCAAAAATAAGGGTCATACGCAAAGTCGATCAGCCACACCATGAAGTTATGGGAAAGAGTAGTGGAAGCTAGGTTAAGAAAAGTGGTGAGGATTAGTGAACAGCAGTATGGTATCATACCGAGAGAACTACAGATGCAATATTTGCTCTGAGGGTGTTGATGGAGAAATATAGAGACGGTCAGAAGGAGTTGTGTTGTGCCTTTGTGGATTTGGAGAAAGCGTATGACAGGCTGCCAAGTGAGGAGTTGTGGTTTTGTATGAGGAAGTCAGGTGTGGCAGTATGTGAGAGTATGTGAGAGTAGCACAGGATATGTATGAGGAAAGTGTGACAATCGTGAGCTCTGCAGTCAGAGTAATGGATGCATTTAATGTAAAGATGGGATTACATCAGTGCTGAGCCCATTCTTGTTTGCAATGGTAATGGATAGGTTGACAGAAAATGGTTAGACAGGAATCTCTGTTGACTATGTTTGCTAATAAAACTGGGATCTGTAGCAAGAGTAGGGAGCAGCTTGAGGAGAACCTGAATAGATGAAGATATGCTCTAGAGAGGAGTGGAATGAAAGTGAGTAGGATAAAGACAGAATACATGAGTGTGAATGAAAAGGAAAAGGAAAGTGGCATGGTAAGGATGCAGGGAGTAGAGATGACAGAGGTAAAGGAATTTAAATTCTTGGGATCAGCAGTTCAGAGTAATGGGGAGTGTGAAAGAGAGGTGAAGAGGAAAGTTCCAGCAGGTTGGAATGGGTGGAGATGAATAGCAAATGGGTACTTGCAAGAGTGAAAAGAAAAGGTTGACAGGATGGTAGTGAGGCCAGCTATGAGACAATAGTACTGACAAAAAGACAGGCAGCAGAGCTGGAGGTGTCAGAGTTCAAGATGCTAAGATTTTTGTTGGGTGTGATGAGAATGAACAGGATTAGAAATGAATATATTAGAAAGACAGTTCATGCAGTTCATGCAAGAATTTAGAGACAAAGTTGGAGAAGCAAGGTTGCTTTAGTTTGGGCATATATGGAGGAGAGACAATTATATTGGATTGCACTGGGAGAAGGATGCTGAGGATGGTGCTGCCAGGAAAGATGAATAGGAACACACATCAGGTTTACTGATATGGTGAGAGAGGACTTGCAGGCAATTGGCAATCCTTAGGCCTCGTCCCTGAACACTAGGCCACAAGAGGTGAGTTACTATGTCTTTTTCATCTTAAAATCTAGAACCTATTAGGCATTTCATATTTTTCAGTATCTTATTCCTTCTTAGTAGGAAAAGTGTAGGAAAGCATTAATAACTAAGCCAGTCAGTTTAAGCCTAAAAAGAGTATAATTCTCAACTAAGACTGAGATTTAACCAAGATCAGACTTAAAGAAACAGATTCTTCCTCTAAGAGTGTCTTCTTAATCTTGACAGAGATATGACAGAGGTATTCAAACAACCAAGACATGTTTGGAATATCAGTCCAGTAAACATCATTCCAGTCATCCAGTCATTCCAAGTCATGCGGTGTCCTAAACCACATAGACAAGCCTTGAGAACCATACAATGGTGAATATTGATGCCTATAGTCTTAATCATTGCTACATTAGTTTTTCAACTAAAGTAAAGAAGGAAAATGTAGGTTCTATACATGTCATGAGTGACTGGCATATCTGGGTACACTGGAAATTTTGCAAAAAGAATATGTATATGTACATGTACATGTATGAATATGTACATGTTGTCTTCATGTACTGTAAGTATTTATTTTGCATTTAATTTTATTTTATAAGATGATCTACACAATAGTAAGATCTAGGGCTCTAAAGATTATCTCTACACACCTACTGTGTAAGATACTGTACCCTTGTATAGAGTGTAACTTAAATATTTTTCATAATTTTTTCATTTCTATCACTGAGAACTGAGTTTTGACCTTCAAACACATCTTCTGCAACACAACTGTCATCATGCTGAAAGTCATTTAATATGGTTAATGTACTCATGTCCTCTTTCGGGACGTTCAGCAAAGCGGGTGGTGTGGGTTACCAAGTGCACTCTGTTAGAAGGGCATGGTCACCCCCCCTCAAACACACACACACACACACATAAACACACACACACACACACACACACACACACACACACACACACACTCACACACGCGGGCACACATTCAGTCATGCACAGGTCACTCCTGGTCTCTGCAGGTCAGGTGCTGCTTGGCTTGCCTGGAGGCTAATTTGCATATATTAGCATGCTGTCAAACAGCGTCAGAGAGTTGGAGTCAACTCAAACCAGAGAAAGAGAGAGAGAGAGAGAGAGAGAGAGAGAGAGAGAGAGAGAGAGAGAGAGAGAGAGAAAGAAAGCACAATCTGTAGATAGAAAGGGAGATGGACAGAAAACAAGTGTTCCAGTTTGAGTTGTTCATTTGGCCTCGATTTGTAATTTATTTTACTTTCAGCATGTCCTCAACAGCTTCATTTATATTTAATTGTTAATCAATGCTTCTTACAAGTGAGGAACAAAATTCAAGCAAGAGTGCAGTTAGTTATAAGAAGCAAGCATAAGTATAAAAAACTCACAACACATGAGCAAAAGGTTTACAATACCGTTTACAGGAGACCGGCTATGTTATACGGGTTGGGGACGGTGATGCTGATGAAAAAACAGATGGCAGAGCTGGAGAAAGAACAGAACAGTTAAAAAATAAAGAAGAGGAAGGACAAGAAGCATGAGCTAAACAGGTGAAGTGGTGAATAACTGCAAGTTAGATTGTTTGAGATGTTATGAGAGGTTCTTGGAAGAGATGAGTCTTTGAGAGCTTCCTGAAGGTAGAGAGGAACGCTGCTGCTCTGATAGCATTTGAAAGCTTATTCAAACATCACAAAGAGTTAATAAGCAGAATGTTTTGACACATGTCTTGAATGTGTGTGGACCCAAACCTGTGGTCTATAGTGTACTAAAGAAGCTTTTAATCATTTATTATTATTATTTACATTTACATTTATGGCATTTAGCAGACGCTCTTATCCAGAGCGACTTACGTTTCCTAATTACAGGGACAGTCCCCCTGGAGCAACTCAGGGTTAAGGGTCTTGCTCAGGGACCCAGTGGTGGTAGTGCTAGAGGTGGGATTCGAACCGGGTACCTCTTGACCCAGAGGTCCATAGGCAAGTACCCTACCACTAGACCTCCATAGGCAAGTACCCTACCACTAGACCTCCATAGGCAAGTACCCTACCACTAGACCACCACCACCCTGTTTGGCAGTCCTCATTTATGTTCTGTTTGGTTTGAGTACTTTTTTATACTTTAGCTCTTTTGGGAGAAGAGGGAGATTGTGTAAATTAGACTCTGGCTGAAACCTAAGGTTTTTGTTTTGCATCTCATTTGATATGATTAAAGTATTTCTCTCTCTCTCTCTCTCTCTCTCTCTCTCTCTCTCTCTCTCTCTCTCTCTCTCTCTCTATTTGTCCTCTCCTGCTGAGGGACAATGATGTGTGTTTACTGGTTTTGTGTCTCTGTGCAGGGAGGCTTGTAGCACAGCGAGGGGCTCACACAGGTGTGAAACACACACACACACACACACACACACACACACACACACACACACACACACACACACACACACACACACAAAATAAACAATACTTTAATCTTGGTATGATAAACAGAATATGATAATTAAAGGAATTGTCTCTGAAATAACTCTCTTAAGAAATAACTCTCTTAATCTTAGATTATAGTTTTAAACAATATATCACTGCTATTGGAACATAACCTCTAATCTATTTCTAATCTATTCTATTTTTTAAACAGATGCACCTTATGTCATGTAAAAATTTAATGATGAATTGAACAGTAGAAATGGTCCACAAAACTATTGTGTTGTATGTTGTCACAGGTGGGGTGTTTTGGGCACGCTAGAGGGCGCTCTCTGTCACGTGTGAGGTGTTTTGGGCACGCTAGAGGGCGCTCTCTGTCACGTATAAGGTGTTTCTGTCACATGAGGTGTTTTAGGCATGCTAGAGGGTGCTCTGTTCTGTCTGAGCACACCTGAGCTTAAGAAGGCACAGGTGTGCCTCATTGGGGCTGACTATTTAAGCCCCGATGAGTCAGAACAGAGCGCGGCTCATTAGGTAGGTCAAGCCTACGTGTAATGGTGGTTCTGTCTTTGTAACTTGGTAGCTTGAGTATAGACTGCAGTTCCCTGGCACTTGGGTTTGAATTAGAACTGCAATCTTTGTTTCTTGTTTTTTGTCACTGTGAACAGTAAACAGTAAACCTCTGTTCCGAACTCCTGGCTCTGCACTGGCGTCCTTCGACCCTGCTGCCGTTACAGAAATGAGCCGCCAAAACCGGGACGTCAGGAGCCTCGAGAGTTGGTGTGAGGAGCACGAGCGTGCCCTGGGAGCCATGGTTGAGGACCTCCGAGCAGCGCTGCCATTGTGGCAGCTGGGGTGTTGCTAGCAGAGCGGTGGAGTACAGAGAGTCACCGCCACTGAGCTCTCGCGACGCCTGAACCTGCTGAGTCACGAGTACTACCGGAAGCTCCTGTGGGCAACCAGGATTGTTCAACAACGTTACAGAGCTAACAAGATGATTGAAGCAAGAAATAAAGTCTTTGAAGGAGAAAAAAATGGCTGCTGTTGTTCTGCAAGCTGCATTCCGAGGGATGAAGACCAGACAGACTCTGAAACAGAAGCACCAGGCTGCCACTGCAATACAATGTGCTTACAGGGCTCACTGTGCTCGGACACGATATTTATGCATCAAACATACTGTTGTTGCAATCCAGCTGAGGTATCATTCCACACTTGATGCCAGAAAACAGAGAGAGGAATTTTTGAAATTGCGCTCTGCTGCAATGTTCCTGCAAGCCTGCTTCAGAGGTCAGCGGGTCAGAAAAGAGGTGATCCTGCACCATCAGGCAGCTTCCCTGATTCAGGCTGCGTTCAGAAGACACAGGGAGGTAGTAAGGTACCAGGCCATAAGGGTGGCAGCCATCAGAATACAAAGACAGTATCGGTCCTACATGAAGGGTAAATTTGAACATGAAAGATTCCAGGTGTTGAGAAGGTCTGCGATACGCATCCAGGCGACTTTTAGAGGTTATTCAGTTTGAAAAAGGGTTTATGCTATGCACAAAGCTGCTACCATTATTCAGGCTGCAGTGAGAGTGCGCCAGCAAGGATCTGTCTTCAAGAGACAACGCTGGGCAACAAGTGTTCGTCAGAGGAGGTTCGGAAGGTGGAGACTTGGACTTCAACAAAGACCGAGGTATCAGAAGTTTAAACATGTTGCAATTCGCTTGTCAAGGTCGTTCAGAGGAAAGCAGGTGAGGGATCTGGCCATACGGATCAGAGCGGCGAGGATAATCCAATCCCACCTCGGCGGTGAACAGATCAGCTGCAGGAATGTTCAGATCGCTGAACAGGAGGAGTTACTGATGGAACTCTACCAGCAACTGACCGAAAGAGCCTCTATGCCACAGGTGCATCCCTCGGTCGCGAACGAAGGGTTGAGGCACAGGGAGGGAAGCACCTGCCTGCCTTCACAGCTGGAGGGGATCAAAGGACTCTTGTCCAGTCGTCAAGGGGAGATCAACGCCAGGGAAACAGAAGGAAGAGGAAAAGCTCTAGCACAAGACAAAGGTGAGCGTCATGGAAGGAGCAGCACATTCAGAGAAGAGAGAGGTCTCCAGAATAAAGGTACAAGCTGTGATGGTTTTCCAAAAAGAGAAGCTGGGGAAAACAAAAGAACAAAGAAACCAGACTGTAAGCCAGACAATGAGGAGAGTTGAAACTCCAACTGTTCAGGAGAAACTGGAGACTAAATTAGCCACTATGGAAGAACAGCTGAAGCAGACTAGAGCAGAGCTGAGACGGGTGCAGGACCACAACGTTGCTCTGCAGGCTGAACTGAGAGAAGCCCGTTGTGAGGCCAGTAAGCTCACCGAGCTAGAGAAGCAAGTCAGAGGTATGGAAGTAAAATGGGCAATCATCGAATCTCGACTCACTTCACCGACAACGGCATGCTGGAACCCAGGTGGTGAATGCCGAAACGGAGCAGCTGAAGGACAGTCCAATGGAGAAGCAGGTAAAGATTCCAGAGGTGGAGCAGCTGCATTGTGGCTCCCTACCTTCTGTTCGCCCTCGCAATTCAGCAGAACCAGAACAAGGTGGCTCGTGGAGGGATCCAAGTAGAACTTCTCATAGTGGAACCAGGAGCTGGGACACTGCGTCACTGGGCCCCAAGCGGCCAGGAAGTACGACCAAGAAAAAGGCAAAGGACATCAGCAATAATCAGTTCAAGAAAGTGAACGAGGACTTCGGCACTGTTGGAAGCAGAGTTCAGACTCGTTGAAGAAGACTTCCTCTTTGAACCCCGTAACGTCTATGTTTAGCTCTCTTTCAGGTTCAGTCAAGTCCAGGCGTTCCACAGAGTCAGGCGATGCCTCCAGGGACTTCAGAGTCAAGTTCAGGCACCAGTCAAAAGGGCGGACGGAGCTGCTGGGATTCCCCTCACCACCACCAGCTGCCTGACATGGCTGGTTGGAGGTCCTTTTTGTGTTTTTTGTGGACCTGACCGTATGTCCCAACAAGGGACTTTTGTTTTTGTAAGATTTTTGTTGTTCTTGACCACCCCCCAAAGGTTCGGCTATGTTTTGGCACTTCGGGAGCTGCGCCTTTTGGGGGGTTCTGTCACAGGTGGGGTGTTTTGGGCACGCTAGAGGGCGCTCTCTGTCACGTGTGAGGTGTTTTGGGCACGCTAGAGGGCGCTCTCTATCACGTATAAGGTGTTTCTGTCACATGAGGTGTTTTAGGCACGCTAGAGGGTGCTCTGTTCTGACTGAGCACACCTGAGCTTAAGAAGGCACAGGTGTGCCTCATTGGGGCTGACTATTTAAGCCCCGATGAGTCAGAACAGAGCGCGGCTCATTAGGTAGGTCAAGCCTACGTGTAATGGTGGTTCTGTCTTTGTAACTTGGTAGCTTGAGTATAGACAGCAGTTCCCTGGCACTTGGGTTTGAATTAGAACTGCAGTCCTTGTTTCTTGTTTTTTGTCACTGTGAACAGTAAACCTCTGTTCTGAACTCCTGGCTCCGCACTGGCGTCCTTCCAGCACCCTGCCGCCGTTACATATGTATTATTATACAATAATGTTCCGGTATACAGCCAACCCATCCAGGACTTTTACTCCAATTATGAGACCTGAAAACACTAAACCACCACTGCCCACTGTAAATATGTATATATAAACTTTTCCCATTTTGAAGATATGAAGTCTGGCAATATACAATTTATACAATAATGCAAGACAATTATACCACTGGTTTCCATAGTACTTTGAACTTGTTGCGTTTGTGGGAAAGCTGTGTCTTTAAGTTGTGTGGCATTGTTAGGTGACTTCATGTGAGGGGCTTTGTGCACAAAATTCTGTGACCAATTGTAAACTGTTGGGCATTGTCATTTCACAGGGAGAAGGTCCTGGGTTCAGTTCCCAGACGGAACAGTATGGGTCCTTTCTAAGTGGAGTTTGCATGTTCTCCCTGTGTCTGCATGGGTTTCCTCCAGGAGCCCAGGTTTCTCCCACTGTGAGTGAATGTCAGGCAGATTGGAGATGCTAAATTGCCCTTGTGAGTGTGTATGCATGTGTGTTTGTCTGCAATGGACTGGCGAACTGTGCAGTGTTTTTTTCTTGCCTTTCGCCCTGTAAGAGCTGATATAGGCTCCAGCACCACCCCAATCCTAATTAGTACAAGCGGCTGTGAATATGAATGAGGTAAAGTGTACAATTGTGACCCTAGGTCTAAACAATGTAAAGAAAAAAAAAAAAAAACCTCTGTTTCAGAAAAGCGGTGATTGGCTAACTTTGTTAAAGCAGACCATATGAGCATGCAAACTTACCTCAGGTTTTATAGAGATTAATAGACAGTGAGGGAATTCATCAGTTATTGTTATTTTAACACATTTCCTGAAGTTAAAAGTTTTTGGCTCTCATTTTCAGTCCATTCCCTGTACCTGACCAGTTTCATAGGATTGTTTTTGCTTGTTAAGCCACACAGCGACATACATATGAATCATTTAGACTAAACAAAGCTGTCTAACAGGTGCAGATGATTCCAGATGATGAGGCTGGTTCAGACCTCTTATGATGAGAAAGATCTTTGGAAGACGTTTTCCCTCGCCCGGATGTGGGTCACCCGGGGCCTCCCTCTGGAGCCAGGCCTGGAGGTGGGGCCCGATGGCAAGCGCCTGGTGGTCGGGCCTTCACCCATGGGGCTCAGCCCGAAGATGCAACGTGGGTCCCCCTTCCCATGGGCTCACCACCTGTGGGAGGGGCCAAAGAGGTCGGGTGCAATGTGAGTTGGGCGGTGGCCGAAGATGGGGGCCTTGGCGGGCCGATCCTCGGCTGCAGAAGCTGGCTCTAGGGACGTGCAACGTCACCTCTCTGGTGGGGAAGGAGCCTGAGCTAGTGCGTGAGGTTGAGAAATTCCGGCTAGATATAGTTGGACTCACCTCGACGCACAGCTTGGACTCTGGAACCAGTCTCCTTGAGAGGGGCTGGACTCTCTTCTACTCTGGAGTTGCCACCGGTGAGAGGCGCCGAGCAGGTGTGGGCATATTTATTGCCCCCTGGCTCGGGGCCAGTACACTGGGGTTTACCCCGGTGGATGAGAGGGTGGCCTCCCTCCGCCTTCGGGTTGGGGCCGGGTCCTTAGTGTTGTATGCGCCAAACAACAGTCTGGACTACCCACCCTTTCTGGGTCTCTGGAGGGGGCGCTAGAGAGCGTCCCTCCTGGGGACTCCATCGTTCTGCTGGGGGACTTCAATGCTCACGTGGGTAATGACAGTGAAACCTGGAAGGGCGTGATTGGGAGGAATGGCCCCCCGATCTGAACCAGAGCGGTGTTTTGTTATTGGACTTTTGTGCTTGTCGTGGATTGTCCATAATGAACACCATGTTCGGGCATAAGGATGTCCACATGTACACCTGGCACCAGGACACCCTTGGCCGCAGTTCGATGATCGACTTTGTGGTCGTGTCGTCGGACTTGCGGCCCCATGTCTTGGACACTCGGGTGAAGAGAGGGGCGGAGCTGTCAACTGACCACCACGTGGTGGTGAGTTGGCTTCATTGGTGGGGGAGGATGCCGGTCAGGCCTGGTAGGCCCAAACATATTGTGAGGGTCTGCTGGGAACGTCTGGCAGAGTCCCCGGTCAGGACAAGCTTCAACTCCCACCTCCGGCAAAGCTTTAACCACTTCCCGGGGGAGGTGGGGGACATTGAGTCCGAATGGACTATGTTCCGCACCTCCATTGTCGAGGCGGCTGACCGGAGCTGTGGCCGTAAGGTGGTTGGTGCCTGTCGCGGTGGCAACCCGAGAACCCGTTGGTGGACACCGGCAGTGAGGGATGCCATCAAGCTGAAGAAAGTCCTACAGAGAGTCCTACAGGGCTTTTTGGCCAGTGGGGCCCCAGAGGCAGCTGATAGGTACTGGCAGGCAAAGCGGAATGCGGCTTTGGTGGTTGCTGAGGCAAAAACTCGGGCATGGGAGGAGTTTGGAGAGGCCATGGAGAAGGACTTCCAGACGGCTTCGAGGAGATTCTGGTCCACCATCCGGCGTCTCAGGAGGGGAAAGCAGTGCACAGTCAACATAGTGTATAGTGGGGATGGTGTGCTGCTGACCTCTACTCGGGACGTTGTGGGTCGGTGGGGGGAATACTTCGAAGACCTCCTTAATTCCACCAACATGCCTTCCGAGGAGGAAGCAGAGCCTGGGGACATAGAGGTGGACTCTTCCATCTAGGGGGCCCAGGTTGCCGAGGTGTTCAAAAAACTCCTTGGTGGCAGGGCTCCGTGAGTGGATGAGATCCACCTAGAGTTGCTCAAGGCTCTGGTTATTGTAAGACTGTCAAGGCTGGCACACCTCTGCAACATTGCAGGGACATCGGGGACGGTGCCTCTGGATTGGCAAACCAGGGTGGTGGTCCCCCTCTTCAAGAAAGGGGACCGGAGGGTGTGTTCCAACTATCGTGGGATCACATTTCTCAGCCTCCCGGGGAAAGTCTATTCAGGTGTACTCGCGATGGGGGGTACTCCGGGAGTATGGGGTATTGGATTCCCTGTTAAGGGCTGTTCGGTCCCTTAGGTCTGGTTTGGTGGGCTTAGGATTGGGTCACTGCTTTTTGCAGATGACACTGTCCTGTTGGCCTCATCAGGCCGTAACCTTCAGCTCTCACTGGATCGGTTCGCAGCCGAGTGTGAAGCGGCTGGGATGAGAATTAGCACCTCCAAATCTGAGGCCCTGGTCCTCAGTTGGAAAAGGGTGGAGTGCCCTCTCAGGGTTGGGAGTGAGACCCTGCCCCAAGTGGAGGAGTTTAAGTATCTTGGAATCTTGTTCACAAGTGAGGGTAGAATGGAGCGGGAGATTAACAGGCGGATCGAGGCAGCATCCGCAGTGATGCGGGCTCTGCATCAGTCCGTCATGGTGAAGAAGGAGCTGAGCCAAAAGGCAAAGTTCTCAATTTACTGGTCGATCTACGTTCCCACCCTCACCTATGGTCACGAGCTGTGGGTAGTGACCGAAAAAATGAGATCGCGAATACAAGCGGCCGAAATGAGTTTCCTCCGCAAGATGTCTGGGCTCTCCCTTAGAGATAGGGTGAGAAGCTCAGACATCTGGGAGGGGCTCAGAGTAGAGCCGATGCTCCTCCGCATTGAGAGGAGCCAGATGAGGTGGCTCGGGCATCTGATTAGGATGCCCCCTGGATGCCTCCCTGGTGAGGTGTTCCGGGCACGTCCCACCGGAAAGAGACCCCGGGGAAGACCCAGGACCCAGGACTATGTCTCTCAGCTGGCCTGGGAACGCCTTGGGATCCGCCCGAAGGAGCTGGAAGAAGTGGCCGGAGAGAGGGAAGTCTGGACATCCCTGCTGGAGCTGCTGCCCCGCGACCCGACCTCGGATAAGCAAATAGAATGGATGGGTGGATGGAGGCTGGTAATTAGTTTAAAGCTGAGTGGTTGGAACGCATTTATTTAGAACCATGTACCTTTAAGCACTTTGTAGCCTGTCACAGTAAAACATTTGTTTCCATTTATTTAATTTAATCTACTCAATGTGCCAAAGAAAAGCATGAATAATATTTTTGCACCAATATAACACAAAACATGTAACCTAATCTTAAACTAGTGCAAACTAATGTGTGAGATGGGGGAAGGTGATCCCTTCACTCTTGCTGTAACGTTTATAAAAACTAGTGTTTTATTTTCAGTTTGTGGTCTTTAAATATGTTGCAAAAATGTAAAATGTGTAGCTTCATTTCTCAACCTATTAGTCCAAAGTTTGTTTACTATTTTACTCGACAAGGAGATGCATTTATTTAAGCAAATGGTTTTATTCAGCTGTTAATAAAAAAAAAAAGATTAATAAAAAAAAATTGTGTCTTTGTTTCAAAGATTTGAGTGGAATGAATTGAATTATTGAATGTTCTGAATGCTAAGCAGGACTGAATGGTCTGCATCTGAAAGGGCTGAATTTGGAGAATGTGTGTGTGTGTGTGAGGTGGATGGTGTGTATTGCTGCTGCTGTGCAGCAGTCAGACAGTCGTCATATCTGTCAGATACAAAGCCTGGCCTGTTCCATTGCGGCCACGAGCAGCCTCACCATCTGTCAACAAAGCCTCTCAATACAAACATTGTGTTATAGTACTGAAACACACACACACACACACACCTGACTGCCTCAAACTATTACATCTCAGTTTGAAGAGTTGCCAAAGGCCCAGAACAATAGCGGGCATCTCCACCCTGTGCAGTGATATCATAGAGACTCCACTGATCTTCTGCTTATTGCACACACACACACACACACACACACACACACACACACACACACACACACACACACCTACACACACACACACACACACACACACACACACACACACACACACACACACTGCTACAGTGCAATCAGGAAGGTACGTTCTTCTCCTTCCACCAAGCGCAGACTTCCATCAATCTCCAAAACAGGGAAGTGTGATTTGTCACTCCAAAGGCAGCTGCTTTACCCAAGTAACCCCTTCCGTGAAGCTCCCGGCACACAGTTTTTTCTCATGAGGAAGATTGGAACTGCAGTAACTGAATCAGTAGAGTCGGTGAATATTTTGCACTGTGCTTAAGCAACCAAGGATCTCAACCCTTTGCTTTGTGATCTTCCACTGTCTTTACCCTCATTAACATTTAGAATACTCCTGCAATGTAACTTTTTGGAGACAAAAGCAGTTTTGTTTCAGTCACTATGTGAGAAAACCTAATTTCTTCTGTTAGCACTTCTTCTTCTGTAATTGCTTCTGTTAGCACTACTTTACATGAGTAAAGTAAAAAATGTGTAGTGAACTGACCAATCAAATATAGGTTTTCTCCAGTGAAACTGTGATTTGAAGATTTTTTGAGAATTTATAATATATGACCGTATAAACACACACACACACACACACACACACACACACACACACACACACACACACACACATTTGTGGAGAGGCACAATGAGATCTGGTCGCCATACAGCAATACTGACAGTCGAGCATTGAACAGCTTTGGAGAAGAGAGAGAGGCCTCTGTGTGGAGAAGAACAGAGCAGAGAAGAGAGACTTAGTGAGAGAGAGAGCTACAGACAGTCCTTACACACTGCCCTTGGAGCCCTCCTTCACTAAGAAGCTCATTCTTTAAGTGTCATGTTTGTGCATGTGTGTGTGTGTGTGTGTGTGTTCTCCATCAGGTTCTCTCATACACACAGCTGTGATCAGGGTGTGAGAAGACAGAAAGCCCCAGACTGCATCACCCGTTGCCATGACAACAAAATATCACCTGCACACACACACACACACACACACACACACACACACACACACACACACACACACACACAGATGCATTTCCCTCTGATTCTGTCTGCTGGTGAGATGTGACAAGCCTGAACCAGAAAGAGCACCTGTGTCTTTCTTGCAACTACAGACTGTTAACACACATCCAGCTCACACACATTCACTTAAACAAGCCCTTTAACTCTAGGGACCCATCATGAGATTCACTCCACACTCTCATAACTACCGCACTCTAACAGCAGTAACTGAATAGTTTAGAATTTCGAAGGGTTATTGTTGTGGTCATTTCAGAATATGAATCAGTTTGATTTACCTAATAAATGATAAGACATGCCAAAATGATAAAAATCACTTTACAGTGCATTAAAAAAATCCTAATATGATGCTTATATTTAAGGGTGGTGGTGGTCTAATGATAAGATACTTGCTTATGAACCTTTGGATCAAGTCCTGGGTTCGAATCCCACCTCTGGCACTACCACCATTGGGTCCCTGTGCAAGACCCTTAACCCTGAATTGCTCCAAGGGGACTGTCCCTGTAATTAGGACATGGAAGTCGCTCTGGATAAGAGCACCTGCTAAATGCCGTAAATGTAAATATATTTCTCAGAGATGGCAAAAGTACACACAAGTACAGATACTTGTGTAAAAACATAACATAAAAAGCCCAACATGACATAAAAGTCAAACTGATTCTGCTTCTTTACTCAGTAAAAATATAGGAAACAGACTCAGTATGAACCGACAGATTATGAAAGTAGAAGTAGCTCTTTGAAGGATATTTCTTCTGGCTGTTTGAGTGCAAATTGATATGAAAACTAAAATTAAGATAAACAATCTACTGTAATGAACATTAATTTTACTACTTCTACTACAGATATCACACTCTATACTATCTCTGCCAATCATTTCTTGGTTTTAATATTTTAGATCATTTTCTTACATATGTGAACTGCAGTGATGGATACAATAAAACACTTCATTTTTAAGGGTTTTACTCAGGAACCCAATGGTGGAAGTCCTACTGCTAAACCATGCCCCAGCTAGGATACTCTACAGCATCACTTGAAAGCATTTGCAGAGACAGATGACAAAAAGAGGACAAGAATGTTTTCTTCCTTAAATCAATTCAATATTTTATCAGAAAGTTTATCAAATTAAATTATTTTATCAAATATTTTCTCACATACGGTCTGAATGTGACAGTACTGGAAGTGGACAGTGAAGTGGTGGTGTCTGTAGAAGGGGAGCTGAGCGGTTTGGGAGTGACTGGGTTTCCACTGCACTTGCAATCAGCTGCAACAATAACAAGGCAAGACACTGAGTCTACTGGGTTTAATTTCCCCAGTGCCCCTCCACATCCACACACACATACATGAAGATGAGCTACCAGAATAAATGTTGTCAGGTGTGTTTCTGTGCCTTAAGTCTAATTCCAAATCTCTGGGTGTTTACTGCCACTAATGAGCATCTCTGACTCAGCGCAGGAGAGATAATTTAGTAACTCTGTGTGTGTGTGTGTGTGTGTGTGTGTGTGTGTGTGTGTGTGTGTGTGTGTGTGTGTGTGTGTTTGTGTGTTTGTGTTTGTGTGTGTGTGTGTGTGTGTGTGTGTGTTTGTGTGTGTTAGTGTGTGTTAGTGTGTGGGTGGGTGGGTGGGTGTGGAACATGAGTTAATTTAGTACAAGAACGTCGAAGACTTGGTGGTGTTGACATTTAGGGGCAATTACAGGCTGCTGCTTGGAAGAAGATGAAGAGAATAGGGGATGGAGGATGAGAAGTATGAAAAGTTTATATACATGACAAATGCCAACTCTTGACATCTCATTTTAACTCCATTCCATCCATTAGCTGCCGCTTGTCCCAAACGGGGTCGCGGGGGGGTGCTGGCGTCCAACCCAGCGTACACAGGGCGAGGACGGGGGATGCACCCTGGACAGGTCGCCAGCCCATCGCAGTCATTTTAACTCATTTTAATTTAGTCGAATTTAATGAATGGAATGATTTTCTTTTTTTTTTTAATTTCATTCATATTTTTATTCCCTTAAGGTTCAGAATATCAAGTCTGAAGTTTATAGCACTTAGGTACAGGGAGTTACAAATAAACTAGTGTAATAATTAAATTACTGAGAATTTAACAAACATTATTTGATTCTTCTACTTTTTTTCTTTTTCTTCCAGTTACTCTCGTTAGGGGTCACCACAGCAGATCATCCAATCAATTTCTTCCGGTCATTTGCATCTTTCAGTTATGGATGTTTGTTTAGTTGTCCACATATTGATTTGGCAAAAGTTTTACACTGGATGCCTTTTCTGATGTTAGCCTCCCTATTTATTCAGGCTTGGGTGAGTCATTAAAAATGATCTTAGTGTTTGTTTACTTTAATATTAGCAAAACAGGCTGGACACCCACCACCACTGAGATTGATATAAGACCCATAACATGCATCCAAACCCAAACAAGATAATGTTGTAACTAAAAATTAACTTCATTAGACAAATGTGACAAAAAAAAAAAACAACAAAAAACTGAAAATGCTGAGAAGCTCTGCCTTATAACAGGTTTGATGTTAACTAATATCTGATCAGATGTATAACCCAGACCATCCAATTGTCAGTGAATTTGAAATCAAGTCAAGTTGGCATTTTTTCTTGATCTTTCCCCCACTTAGTCTTCTTCTTTTGCCTGCTCCCATTAGAGATCGCCACAGTGGCTCACTGTTTTACATTTTGTCTTTGCATCATCTGTACTCTGCATCTTCCTCCTTTACCCCAACCACCTGAATGAGCTCCACATCCTTAAACCTCTTATCTACCACATCAGTACACATTTGCTGAGTATCAGCAATAATACATAAGTTATTTAATACATAAGTCAGTAAATACATAAATAGAATGTGTAAACAAGCGTTCTTACATTGAGAGTCTGCCAAGCTCATGTGGTGAGTGAAAAAGAAAGACTTCCGTGTGACTGAGCTTATGGCTGTCACAAATCAGGTGTTCATCATTTTAACCAAATGGTACAAACTCTTGTGGAGTTCTGCTTCACAGACATAACAATAAGGAGTTTGCTTTAGCCCTGCATAAACGCTGCTGCTGAAAGAAACAAAAATGCCTTCTCTCTCACTTTCACTCAACAGTGGGAGGAAACCCACACGGAAACGGAGAGAACATGCAAACTCCACACAGAATGGACCCGGACTGTCCTGTGTGGGAATCAAACCCAGGACCTTCTCACTATGAGGCGACAGCATGTCTTCTTATTAGCCACTTTTCCTGTTCCACTTTAAAACTATGATGCTGTGACAATTAACCTGAAACAGACAGAGACTAACTGAGAAACTGACATAAAACCATGGTTCATCACAGACCCACAAACTCACAGAACGTCAGGAAATCCAGAGAAATCAAGTCAGGCTCAACAGTCTCCTTATTTGACATAATGTTGAAACATATTCGTTTCTTGGTGTTTTTTTTTTTGGTATATACAGTACTGTGCAAAGGTTTTAGGCAGGTGTGAAAAAATGCTGTAAATAAAGAATGATTTCAGAAAAATAAATAATGATTGTTTATTTTTATCAATTTACAAAATGCAAAGTGAGCAAACAAAAGAAAAATCTAAATCAAATCAATATTTGGTGTTACTACCTTTTGCCTTCAAACCAGCATCAGTTCTTCTGGCCCCCACAGAGCCCTGATCTCAACATCATCCAGTGTGTCTGGATTACATGAAGAGACAGAAGGACAGGTTCTAATGATCATCTATGTCATTGAAGAATTGATGCTGTTTTGAAGGCAAAGGAGTGTCACAAATGTGCTGTTAGATTTCTCTTTTGTTCCTTCACTGATTTTGTTGATTGATGAAAATAAATTATTAAAATATGATTAACATATATATAATGATTAACATATATATATTCAAAATGCAGTGAATGAACAAAAGAGAAATCTAAATCAAATCACTATTTGGTGTGACAACCCTTTGCCTTCAAAACATAATCAATTCTTCTAGGTACACTTGCACACAGATTTTGAAGGAACTCAGCTGGTAGGTTGTTCCAAACATGACTGTGTTCCAACCTACATGTGACATTGATGATCATCAGCACCTGTTTGGTAAAGCTGGTTGATCATACACTGACTATAATCCTACAAAATCCCTGACTTTGTGCAAGTGTACCTATAATTGATGCTAGTTTTGAGAACTGAGTAATAACACCAAATATTGATTGTTAGATTTTCTTTTAATTTGCTCACTTTGCATTTGTAAATTGATAAAAATAAACAATCATTATTTATATTTCTGAAAGCATTCTTTGTTTACAGCATTTATTCACACCTGCCTAAAACTTTTGCACAATATATATATATATATATATATATATATATATATATACTAAAGAAAGCTTATTCTGTGATTATAGACTTTCAACTAGAAAAACATTTGCTTTCTTTTAAGTTACTGCATACTGAGAGAAAATCTCAAGTTCTTTCGTTGCTGTTGAACATCATCACCAGTCTTTAAAACAGTTTAAGCTGCTACCTGGATGAAAGACAATCATAGTGTATTAGCTATCCATCCATCCATCCATCCATTATCTGCCGCTTGTCCCAAACGGGGTCGCGGGGGAGTGCTGGTGTCCAACCCAGCGCACACAGGGCGAGGACGGGGGACGCACCCCGGACAGGTTGCCAGCCCATATTAGCTATTAATATGTTAATTAATTTAGAAAAAATTATAAATATTAAAAGATTAATGTTATAGAATAAAATAATAAAAATTTCTAATATCTAGTTTATTAACATTTCAGTGTAAATGCTGAGCTATTTTTGAAAAATAAATAATTCATTCTGATAAACTGTTTGAAGGCATAAAAGTGTTATCAGAGTTTAAAGGATTTATGTGACAAACCTTGTGTGACAAACCTGAGCAGTCATGTTTGAGGATGTGTAACATAAGCACTGTGCTGTTGCCTATTGAATTTTTACTGAATTTGTACGTTGTACACTTTATACCTCCAGTAAAACCAGACACGATCTAAAAGAGGCGACACACACACACACATACACACACACAGTGTGAGCGGCAGGCCCAATCCAGTCACGCCCGTCTCCATCGGCAACAGCTGCTGTGAGGCGATGATGTCGTGCGGCAACAATACGGCATGTGAACGACCACAATGACTGCAGTGTGGGGACGCCATGCTGTTACACACACAAACACACAATATCTCTGTTGATACTGTTGTTTAGCTGCTTGTTTGGGGGCCTGAAAAGCAGGAGGCCTGTGCATTCAGCCACCCAAAAACACACACAACACAACAATGCACTGCGCGGCCAGGCAAATCGGTCATGGGAAGAGGCCTTTAATCATGGTGCATTGTGGGTAGGGACCCCATTTGTTAGGATGGTTTGAGTGGAATATCATGACAGATCTTGTCTGTGTTTGTGAAGAGGCAGGACTGTCTTGTTTAACCTCCTAGAACCAGTATTGTGCTATTTCAGTATTTAAATGTCATTACTCAAATGTGGGGCTGGCCTGGACAGCTTTTTACACACTTTAACACTTACTGATGCTTCAGTAGGAGCGCTCATATGCTTGTTCTCAATTTCACTTTTTAATTTGTTTTTATGTAAAGCATTGTTTCAAACTGCTGCTTACTCAAGGTCAATAAACATTAACTGTTACGTCAACTAACAGACACCCACATTGAATACCATTGAGTTAATTGATGTGAAGAGAGGGCTGCCCTACTTACTCAGAGACCCAAGCCATTTGTTTTTCCATGGGACCCTCAGATGCAAATAGCTGTGGCATCACTGGGAACCAAACTCAAAATGTTCTGATAGTTGTGTTTGTCCCTTTTAAGATAAAAGCCCCCAATATGCTGAGACCTGGACAATTATGTAAGATTGAAAGAAGGTTAAATATCAATGCAATTACTTATTTGCCAAATTCAATCAATAATTAATTAATCATACTAGTAATTAATATTTGTAAATAATTTAGAAACTCCTATGAAAAGAATAAGCACATTCAGGATTAGTACCGAACATGAACCTGTTGAAATGAAAGGGTTAAATCTTCTTTGATTATGGTTGGCAGTGTTTTGTTGACCTGCTCACTTTTAATGAGTCACAGGCTACTGCCACTGTATATTTTTCCTTCTATTCTCTCTGGCTCTGTCTTTCTTTCTCTCTCTCCCTTGGGTTCTGATCCTTCTCATTAAAGCTACTTCATACATAGTGTTTCTTAATTGTATCCTGCTTTTAACAACACCTGGCTTATTTCTTTTCATGCTCTCTCTCTCTGTCTCTTTCTCCTCCCTAATTTTTTATCTCTTAGTCCTTGTCTCTTTCAAATATCTCACTTTTTCAGTTCCGTTAGTTCTTTCCTCTTTTTTTAATAACCCCTAAATGCAACATTTTAATGTATTTCTATTTACTTCTATTACAGTCAGATCATGCAAAGCATATTTTGCTTCATTTTCACTTAAGGTTTTGGTCTCTATCACACTTTCACTTAAAGTGGAATTTAAGCCTAGTTTATACAAGATAAAACAATGCATCATGCAGTGCTTCTGGGCATTTCTTTAGATCTATCCATTTCACAATAAACCACTCTTTACAATTTAATTTAACAGAAAAAATTTAACTAATCTCCTTATTCCTCCACTAACTTTACACACCCCCTTCTATTATTCTTTGTCTAATTGTGATCATAAGGCATTCCTCACTGCCACAACTGGGAAACAGCCTGTCCACAGACACACACAGGCTGGCCCAATCTGCCCCTAAAGACTGCTTCACACTCCTTAGGGCCACACACACACACACACACACACAGACATATTTGTTTTAAGGCAGTGTAAGGACGTGAAGTTATACAGATATTAAATGCAATTATCAACACACAGTATTTGCTATATGTGACAATAACAGTCTAACTATAACAATATCATAATATGTTTTGTTTTGAAAATGTACAAACAGACAGAGCAAAAAGGAAATAATGCACACACACAGAAGAATTCACCAGGGGCCAATGAGGGACCATGCTGTGATAGTGTAGCTAACAAGCAGTGTTGAGAATAACTGGTCCCAGGTTAGGGGGCTCTTTGTGTTTGTGTGTGTGTGTGTGTTTGTGTGTGTGTGTGTGTGTGTGTGTGTATGTTAGAAGGCTGGGAAAGGTGCTGAAGGAGTAGCTAACGAAGCCAAATTGGGAATTATAATATGCAGCCATGGGCTACGGGGGCTGAAAGTGTTGTAACCTGGTTGTGAAAACATGGTTAATTATGTGTGTATGTGTGAATGTGTGATGAACTGAACACTGGAAATGATGTGTGTTACTGTACATTGTGCTGCTATTCATAGTCAGCAGAGCTTTTAGTCTGGGACCATCAGCTGCAGTAATAGAAAGACAGAAATTACTTAAGATGTTAAAATAAAAAAACTTCACATGTGCCAATTTCACAAAAGACACATACATACACACACACAAAACAAATTAACACAAACATATCTAAAATCCCTTCATCAGGCAGAAAAGTGATGTTTGGAGAAGTTGAAAATGTTCCCAGCTTGAGGAAGTACAATAGACATTATGTCAAATATACTGTATACAGTTAACATAGTGTGTGTGTGTGTGTGTATGTGTGTATGTGTGTGTGTGTGTGTGTGTGTGTGTGTGTGTGTGTGCGTGCATGCATGTGTTTGTGTGTTTAGAATTGGCTGAACAGGCTTGCAGTCTGGATACCCAGAAGTAAATGGAAAGGTCATTCACACACTTGGCACATGAGGGTACATATGTGGGAGAAATGCATATGTCAGAGCTGTGCGTGTGTGTGTGTGTGTGTTTGCATGTATTTGTGTGTGTATGTGTATGTGTATGTGGGGGGGTGGGGGCATATATAACATATTAAATATGGAAATTATTTTCATAATAGAATCTTACATAAAACCTTGTATCGCCTTCTTCCATTTGCCTTTTTAATTGTTCAACAGTTCATGCAAAATGAAACAAAAATATATAATAATAATGTTTAATAATACATTTTAAACATTAATTAACAATGTGAAGACTATTTCTCCTGTGAACACTACATTTGTTGTAATGAAAATCAACATGAAGAGCAGAGAGCTGTCTGTGGGTAAAGAGCATTTCATTTTGAATCTGAGAAACGATCTAGATTAGAAGCATCTCACAGACATTGGACATGGCAAATAGAACTTTTTGGAATGTCCTAAAAAAAAAGCTTTTCTGTGATGCACAGTGGAAGTAGTGCCATAGCCAAAATGGGTGTTAAAGATTTTAACCCAATTGGGAACATGCATTACTCTCCTGAAGAGAGGACTAAAGACAGAAACCCCAAGAAAGATTAAGTATAATTATAGTTTAAAAGCCTAGAAACTAGATTAATGCAGTTGTTTGCAAGCAAGGGATATAACTTGAAATATAATTTTATTTGTGCATTCATCTCTCTCTCTCTCTCTCTCTCTCTCTCTCTCTCTCTCTCTCTCTCTCACATTTTCATAGCCACTTGTCCTAGTTAGGTTTACAGGGGTGCTGGAGCCTATCTCAGGGCAAAAGGCAGGTAAACAGCCTGGACAGGTCGCCAGTCCATCACAGGGCAGACACACACAGGCAATTTAGCATCTCCAATCCACCTGATGTACATATCTTTGGACTGTGGGAGGAAACCCATGCAGACACAGGATGAATATGCAAACTCTGCACAGAAAGAACCCAGACTGTCCTGCCTGGCGATCAAACCCAGGACCTTCTCGCTGTGAGGTGACAAAGTTCATTTGAAAAGCTGAGTGAACTTGTTACTCTTATAATCAGGAAATGGTGCAAAAGTATTTATATTGCATATATTAGCAAATTAAAGGAACAGATGTAGAAGATTTGTTCTTTGTTTTGCTCCCTATGTGGGACGCTATAGTGCCCAGGATGAGAGTAAAACGTGCTGTTGGTTCCCATGAAGAAACATAAAATGCAGCTTCAATTGAACTAAAACAGCCAAGAAAATTGTTCTTGAGAAATTGGGGTTGGAGGGTTGTAGAAGTTCTAAAGACCTGCCACCATCAATGGAAAAAGTGTGTGTCCATCATGTGTGTGTGTGCCTAAATATAAAAAGGTTCTATATTCTATTCTACATAGCTAGATGTAAGGAAATAAAAGCTGAACTTATGATCTTGCACATCTTTTGCTCTCCACCCCAAAGGTGAATCAGTAGACTGTAGACTGTAACACATTGCACTAATTACACATCTACACTTACATATTTTCATAGTTTGAACAAAACATTAAATCTCAATTTTAATAATGTTTTGTACATCATTTTTAAAAACTGTTTACATTTTACCCTGCCTCAAGATCTTGGGTTAATTGGACCAAGAAATTATTCAAAATGAATATAAACCATTAACCCCTATTAAGAAGATTATTATATATGTATATAATGGAAGACATTCATACATAAAGGAACTCTTTATTTTTGTTGTTAAAATGTGGGAGTGTGTTTGTATGTGTGTGTGCAACATCAAGGCATGTGGTGGTCTCAGTGAGGGGTATTGCAAGGCTTCAGCTGGACAGCTGGAGAGCCAATCTGTCCTGTTTCTGGGCCGGCGACGGTAGGGCACACACATGCCCGCTATGGATCGAGCCGTTACACCTCTGCCCCCATGCGCACACACACATGCACACACAGACAGTATCACACACACTCTTGTAAGCGCTCAGGAGCAGGCCACAGCCGGGGGTTTGACAGCTCAACACACTATTCCCAGCATGCAGCCTAAGAGAGAGAAAGCGGGGGGTGCTAACCAGCATCTAAATGCCAGCTTTTGGGGATCTAGCCAAGACCTGAAGATAAACTACTCACTTACATCACTGCACACATCTCAGATATCTTCTGAATATGATAAAGAAAGGGACGGGAAAGAGTTGTCCTTATGATGTGATCAAATATCAATCATATGTGCTGTGTGCTGATAGAAATATGAAACCAACTCACAAGAAAGGTCACTACCACACACAATTTTAAGATTTTAAGATTTTCATCAGTTTGTCACTGTAATAAAGCCTTGTATCTCTGAGAAGAGTTGAAATTCTTAACTTGCCTATGTTGGAATTAAATTTTATTTCATTCTGGGCCATTGATACATTCTTCTGGAAAGTGGCAGCGGAAGCTTTTAAATGGTGTAAAATATAGAAACAAATGGAGCTCCAAAATTTTTATATGATGGTAATGGTAAGTTTGTTACTCTTGCAATCAGGAAAGGGCATAAAAGTGTAGTTATCGCCTAGAATTAGCAGATTAAAGGAACAGATCTTCATGTGTTTAATGAAGAAGATTTGTTCTTTGTTTTGCTCCCTATAGGCCCCTAAAGGGTCCAGGATGAGAGTTAAACATGCTGTTGGTTTTAATGAGGAAACATACTTTTTACATGAAATGCAGCTTCAATTGAACTAAAACAGCTAAGAAAATGTATTTTGGTTCTTGAGGAATGGGGGTCAAGGGATTAGGGTTGGTTGTATAGGGTCTAAAGACCTGAAACCATTAATAGACAATATTTGTGTGTGTGTGTGTGTTATTTACTTTTTGACAGACTTCTAAAGTGACTGACACATGCTGGAGCCATGCCAGAGGTGTTGTGTGTGTACTTGTTTTTTGGCACGATCAACCATGTTCTCAAAATGAAGCTGGCACCATCTGTCAGTGGGACCAATGGCCCAGTGACAGGACATCCCGAATCCTCCACACACACACAAAAATAGCCCCCTACAGTGTAAAGTGCCTAAAATACAGCTGTCCTTCAGACTTTCAGCTTCTTAATTAGATAACCTTTAACGTAACAAAAACGTAGCATAAACTCAACCATACAAAGAGTTATATGTAGCCAAACACAACAGTCACTGTCACTGTCACTGTCAATGCCTTCTTTCAGTAAATGGCAGAAGAAAAGTGTTCCTTTTTATGTACTCTAATTCGAGGAAATGTTATAACTAGTCAATGTGGACATCTTGAAATCAGATATTCTTATAATATTCAAAGGAAGGATATTTATTTTTTTTCCTGCATAATCTTATCACTTAGCTGAAAACAAAGCCATTCAAAGAGATTTGATCAAATATTTCATTAGAGAGAAATTTACTTCAGATTTCTTTACAGTGATGTGGAACTGAAACAGTAGTCATGGTCTCTATAACCATCAGTAATCCTACATGTTTATACGTTTTTAAGACAGAAATATATAAACATTATTAATTAAAAACAATAAAGTATATACAAAAAATATTTTATCCCTCACAAACCATTCTTCCATCCATCATGAATGTGTACATTTAAATATGAGATATTCAACAAAAACAAAAAAAGCTCTTTAAGTGTTTGAATGTTGTGCTATGACCATGTGTGTGTGTGTGTGTGTGTGTGTGTGTGTGTGTGTGTGTGTGTGTAACAGTGATAGAGGATGTCTGTGTGATCTAATGAGTTGTGATCAGAGGTGACAGGCAGATGATGGCCTTGATGACATCATCACCATTACTTCAGTAGCACAAGCTGGACTCGGGCCTCTGCCATGTTTTGCTGAGCTGGTCATGTGGCAGATGTCCCCGGAGCAGAATTTGACCAAACACTGAGGGAACTTGTTCAACACAGAGACCAGTGTTGATTGATGTAACCACAGAGACTCCCCATGCTCCATGCTGGGAATCATCCCCGCATGTACTTGTTTTTAGGTACTTGATTTTGGCTCCAATCAGGTAAAATGAGAATAATTTGAATGTGAGTGAGTAAAAGCTTCCAGCAGACACAGATGAGGACCTGAGATGTAACATATATTGTGTGGAATGTGGGCATGTGTACACAGTTATTAGGAAATGGGTATTTTGAGCATATCTTCATTTTAAGGCATATATATACCAACCCCAGCTGAATAAACTTAAATGCTAATTGGCCTAGTGGTTAGGGAGTTGGCCCCAGGATCAGAAGGTTATGGGTTCAAATCCCAGACCAATAGGTTGCCCTGAGGTACGCTTGAGCAAGGTACCATCCCTGTCACTGCTCCCTGGGTGCAGATGGTAATTTTGTTATGGTTCCCTGTGTGCTGTGCTGTGCTGTGTTTCACAATGACAAGAATAGTCACTTTCACTTTAATAGCTGCCTAATAATTCTGCACACGTTTTCCCCTGAGAATGTTCCCACTCACATTTCCTTTGCAAACCATTCAGGTTTCAGGGTTTTAACATTTTGAATTGTCTGAAAGCACTGGATTTGTTCCAGATTAAAATGAATCCTCAAAATATGCCTCATAATTGTGCACACAGTGCAGTCCATTCATACAGGACTGCAACATATTTTAGGCCACTGGAATCAACTCAGCCTGTTCGAGTTGCTTAAGCCAGACTAAAATAAGGTTTACTTAAAACCACTCAAGCTTCAGTACAGAGTTACTTAAATTTTTATTTTATTTTATTTAGCATTATAAAGCGACTGCATTTTTTATGATTATATACATATATTTATTTAATAAAATGTATTTTTCCTTGTATATTTATTTTTTTAATTTCAATCTTTCTGTAGTAAATAAAAATGAATCTTTATTTAGTTCTTGCTGCTTTTTTATTTTATTGTTCAGCGCTTTGTCGCTTTGTGACTCTTGTGTGAAAAGGGATTTATAAACTAAATTCTTTCTAATTACTAACTTACTATTTGCTTTTCTCAGTTCAGAACGCACTAAAAATCAAGCAAATAAATAAAATACAAATTAGCTTGCAGCACACTCACTCTCAAACATTTGCTTTAATGCACTGATTGTAAATTTTTCAAAGTGAACTCAAGGTTAGGATAGGCTAGAAGGCTAGTTTTTCCCACAACAGCACCCTCTATCGGCAAAGGACGGACTTCAGCGTGAGCCCCCACAAAACATTTAGTGTGTAAGTAAAAGCTTTTCCTTCCAGTTCTGACATGAGATCGTGTTCACAGATTAAACTGCAGGTTTTTAGTGAAACTACAAATCGGTGCATTAAAAACATAGTTATTAGTTTTAGCCCAACGTGCAGCACTTCTGAAAACACTGCTTACTTTTATATACTGTTTTAATGTATACTATTTTATATGTTACATACTATATATTTATTTTATGGAATTACACTTTACTGAATTAAAGTATAAGTAATTATTAGAAGTAGTTATTATTACACTGGTGGGCAGCGGTGGCCTAGTGTTTAGGGACTAGGCCCCAGGATCAGAAAGTTATGGGTTTGAATCCCAGACCAGTAGGTTGCCCTGAGGTACCCTTAAGCAAGGTACTGTCCCCATCACTGCTCCCAGGTGCTTTAAATAGCTGCCCCCTGCTGCATGTGTGGGTTAAATGCAGAGGAAGCATTTTGTTGTGGTTCACTGTGTGCCATGCAGTTTTTCACAATGAGAAATAGTCACTTTCACTTCAAGTTCACTTATTCTGTTTGGTGGTACACAAAGGTACACAAAGTGGTGGTACACAAAGTGCATACATTACTTTTTATATTACTGTGTGCACTGGTCACTTTATAAGTTTAATATGTTTACACTGTGTAAAGTGCAAACAGATATTCTGTATATTGTATGTGTAATGGTACAAAATTATCATTCTCTAACAGTCAGTCAGTCAGTCATTCTCTGCTGCTTTTCCCAAGCGGGGTCGCGGGGGAGTGCTGGAGTCCATCCCAGCTCCAACAGGATGAAAGTGGGGGAAAAACTCTGGAAAGGTCACCAGTCCATCACAGGACACACAGGACACACACACACACACACACACACACACACACACACACACACACACACACACACACACAGACAGACAGGGGGTAATTTAGCATCTCCAATTCACCTAACCTGCACGTCTTTGCACTGTGGGAGCAAAACAGAGCACCCTGAGCAACCCTCTAAGAAAACAGAAACAGAAAGGACCCGGACCGTCCGGCCTGGGAATCGAGCTCGGGACCTTCTCACTGTGAGACAATAGCCCTGCCCCGCTTCCCTGCCTCATTCTCAAACATTGTTCCAATTTTTTCTCTTCTTGTCCGGTGCATTTCATTAACCTGCTGATCCTGTGTTAACCTACACATAAACACAAATAAACTATCAACAAATAAACAAACAAACTGAAGTGGGTTATTCTTTAAGGCGCTCACACGGTCCCTCACAGGCCGGACAGAGAGCTGCAGCGCCCCCTCTCGGTCAATGCAGATGATTAATGAGCCCATCGATGAATGTGCAATCGACTTGTTACGCCTGAGCGGCGACAGGGCGGGGTGTAGATCCTCTGCTGCAGCGAAAACTCACATTTTAGGGTGGAAATGGAAAACAAGAAATTTAAAATTAACCTGGACGATTCTGCTTTCAGACAAGAAAGAAATCCGGTTGGTTTAATTCACCTTTATCTTATATAAGCTTATATTAGCTGTTCTAGCTCTTCAAGTTAGTATGCTAACAGTAGTCTCTGTGTAGTAGCCTAGCAACAGCGGCTCAGGGAGAATGGCAGCGGGAGTACAGGAGCTCAGTGAAAAAACATAAAATATTATAAAATGTATGCCTTTCAGTATATTCTCTTTTATAATCAGTTTTCTGGAATTCAAAAGGCTTGAAGTATTGTTTATGTTTCTGTTCAGGGCAGCCAATTATTAACGAGATCATTTGCACTCTTCAGTCTTCTGGGAACAATAACAAAAACAGTCTGCTTTATTCTGAGTAATAAACTTAAGATGGAAAGTTATCAAGTGAGAATGAAGGATCCACACAAGTTCCAGTGGAAAAAAAACAAAAAAACTCCAGCCTTGATAATGGGATTTCATGATATGTGGGCTTTGTTTCTCAATGGTGATTTGATTGGGAGGTTTGTTTTAAAAAGCATCATTCAAATCGTTAGATACTTCAGAGTTAAGTTCATGTAAGTGTTCACATGAGTAATTACATATACATTTGATATACATTTAAATTTTACTCATGTTTAATAACAAATATTTTGCCCAGAGTTTGTTAGTATTGCTTGCAGGTTGGTGGGTTAAAAACCTATGACTAGGTTTTGTCAGGCAAATGCTGTTTTTAATTATCATAGCTAATGGAGATGTTGCTTTTTAATCAGGGAGTCATCAGGGACTTTTACCTTTTACCTGAAAACCCTCCCCACTCTAGTCTGAGTTTGCAGGTTTTGCTCATGTGAAACATGTAGTAATCCAATGTGTCCATGCAGGTGGCATCTCTTTTCAAGTCTTCATCAAAAGGAGGCCATGGAGCGGCCTCCTCTACCCACAGTGCCCCACAAGCTGCTGGCAAGTCATTAACCTATGCAGAGTTCATCGTCCAGAGCAAAAACAGAGCTGCCCAGGGACCAAAGGCTCAGGATGGACCTCGAAATATGCCTCTAAAATGTGGGACAGATGATAAACTTTTCACAGACCTTGGAAAATCTCAAACTAGAACAACAGAGATTGATCTTGTTTTAGAGGACCTGGCAGGGGAGAAGAAATCAGAGGAACTTCAAAGTTCAGAAGAACTGAATGTCCCACCACATGTTTTAGGATCAGGGAACAGCATTATTGTCAGCCCTCGGCAGGTATGAGACTGTTTTGTGTGTAAGAATTGTTGAGTGATGATATTTCAGCCTTGAATTAGAATGTTTCTTCATTACATACATTCTTTTTTTGGGTGCAGGTTTCTTGTTGGAAGGTTCTATATGTCTTTGTTTTATTTTCAGAGAGGAAACCCTATTCTGAAGTTTGTCAGGAGTGTTCCATGGGAGTTTGGAGAGGTGGTGCCAGACTATGTCTTAGGTCGAACAACATGTGCTCTTTTTCTCAGGTAGTGTTCTTGTTGAGAGAGTGAGCATTTGCAATGTTTCTTGCGCCAGCTGAGGTATTAAAGCACAGCAGCACACTTCATTTCTTTACAAAGAAACTAGTCAGAATGTTAGTTCATTTTTGAGCAGATACACAGTTGCAGTGCTAAATATATATTAAAGAACAGAAAATATGTTTCTCTGTTATGTTAAACACCATATAAAGGCATTTTGTTATTATTTTTAAATTGTGACCTAATTTGGCTATGAAACAGAATTATTGAAGGAGTAATAGGTCTTTATTTCTATTTCTGCAGTCTACGGTACCATAATCTCAATCCAAACTACATCCATGAGCGACTGAAGCATTTGGGGCAGGCTTTTACCCTCCGAGTGCTGCTCGTGCAGGTTGATGTGGTGAGGCATGCATTAAAAGGAGCAGAATGTATTCAGAATATAATGCATTGTAAATGTCATTTTATGTTTTTCATTTTACAGTGATCACACTTAAATGATAAATGATCATTTATTTATTTGCCAAGTTTAACATTATGGGGGGGGGCATAAAATATATTTCCAGTGTGTTCAGTTTAGCAAATTATAAAGACAGTGTGCATTAATGGTGCAGAATGACTCTTTTACAATTACATAATCAACTAAATGCAATTTGAGACACCCAAATGTTTGCAAAAATGAATTAAAAATGTAAGTGTATAGCTGATAACGCACCAGTGTTCTTTGTTGAATAAGAAATATAAAAAAATATATTATTGAAACCCCTGGTATGATTTGTATTTTTATCAGTAAAAAAAATAAGTACACTTCCTTTACAGGGAACTAATAAATCAAAACTAATCAAAATGTGGCATTTACAAATTTCAGTGCAGAATTTGTGTTCATTATGGTTTTCTTCGGTAGTGAGACCAAGCTATACTATATGGGTTGGAGATAGTGGCACTGGCGAAAAAAGACAGGAGGCTGAGCTGGTGGTGTCAGTTAAAGTTAAAGGTGCTGAGATTTTCATTGGGTGTGATGAGGATGGACAGGATTAGAAATGAGTATATTAGAGGGACAGCTCAGGTTAGATGTTTTGGAGACAAAGTTAGAGAGGCAAGGTTGCGTTGGTTTGGACATGTCCAGAGGAGAGACGAGGATTATATTAGGAGGATGTTGAAAATGAAGCTGTCAGGAAAGAGGAAGACCAAAGAGGAGGTTTTTGGACATGGTGAGAGAGGACATGCAGGCAGCTGGTTTGAAGGAAGATGATGCAGAGTACAGGAAGAAATGGAAACGGATGGGCCACTGTGGCAACCCCTAAAAGGGAGCAGCTGAAAGAGAAAAGACGTATAATGCTCTTTAAAATATAAATATAATATAACATTCCATGTTTTCATTCTGATAGAGTGTAATGCTTTATAGCAGGCAATATGGCTTCTGTCTTATTTAAAACAAAACTTTATAATGCTTTGTAATACTATATAATCATAGGTTCATGGTCATTTTGACAGACTGTAATACACAGATATATATATAGCTCTATAGTGCTCAGTAATTCTCTTTGATGTTTATGTGAACCACATGGTCATTTTGACAAACTGCAATACACAAAATGTTTTTTTTTTCATTCCCCCCCTAACAAGTTAAAGCACATAAACGATGTGCTTTATAACAGTGGTTGTCTTTCATTTATTTATCTGACTTTCACAGTCTGTCTTTTTCTGTTTCTATTAGTCTAACACCTCTTTGAGTCATTTGCATAATGGGCCACTATTTGAACTGATTTTCTACACATTTCTTTCTACTTAACTTTAATGCTGCTGAAAAGTGAATAGAACTGCTCTCTCCCTGTTCAATCAGAAAGATCCTCATCATGCCCTGAAGGAATTGGCTCGAATCTGCATCATGGCAGACTGCACGCTCGTCTTGGCCTGGAGGTGAGTTTGGGAATCAGGTCCCACATTTGTGAGCTGCATGTCCCCATATCACATGAACGAAAACTTCAGAAGCCACTACTTCATTTGTGTGTATTTATTTACTGACAGCCCTGAGGAAGCTGGCCGTTACTTGGAGACTTATAAGTCTTATGAGAAAAAGCCTGCAGATCTACTTAAAGAGCAAGTAGAGAAAGATTATCATTCTAAGGTCAGAGTGCACCAACACCATGCTCTTACACACTTGTTATGACCTCTGAGCACATTCCTCATGGAGAGCTGTCCTCTTTCGACCTGGCAGGTTACAGATTGTCTGACCACAGTAAAGTCCATCAACAAGACCGATGCCATCACGCTCCTGTCCACGTTCTCCGTAAGCATTTCTGCTCATGGTGTTGTTATTTATGGTAATAGTACATGCTGACATGACTGCAGCCTTCCTCTGTAACATTGAATGTACTGGTTTTCATAAGCTATTAATGTTGATGCATTTTTAAATTTTTTTTAACAATGAAACATGAAATGTTAATAAATAACTTTAATAAAATAGCTTTAATAATTGTTGCAAATGTTAAGCATTTGAGCTGTATATAATTGCATGTAAAGTGCATTATAAATGTGTATTATTATTGTTATTATTAGAGCCTTTTATTTTGTGTTCTCTATAGTCTCTAGAGGGTGTTATTAATGCATCAAAGGAAACGCTTGTGCTGTGCCCTGGACTCGGCCCTCAAAAGGTCAGCTTCACAGACCTTTACAGGTTATGTTGTGTATTTGTCACTTTGAATTAGAAATAACATCCTGTGCTATTAAGCAAAAAAGTTAGTCAAATTGCATATTTAATGAAAGTAATGAAGTGGACACCCTCTCAGCTTTAATTTTGTTCCTGTAAGTTAAACTCAGCAAACAGGAATTGTGCTAGTTTAATGTCAAGTTTAGGTTTGTTCTCTGTAGAGGATGCATTATTTTCAGTTAGGAAATCATTTGGGTGTTCAAGTATTGCATATGACTATGAATGTTCATCTTTCTCTTATTCAGGCGAGGCGTCTGTATGATGTCCTTCACCAGCCTTTTATAAAGTCCAACAAGAAAGAAGGGTGATTAGACCTGGATTTTGAAGATGATTTTTATAAAAAAAAGTGTCATCCTGAGCAGGAACTTGCATCTTAACAAAAGCCTTTAGTGGGAGAAGGGCACAAAAAGGTCCTGAGGTCTGGAAACTTTAGACACTTATAGGACCTTACCAATAATAGAGGATGGAGAAGGCGCTCAGGTTTTCAATTGACTCGATTTTTATCTTCAGAGATGAAAAACAGTGGAGCTGGAATGCCTTTGTCAACAAAATGGGCAGTTTTAATTCAAAATATGCCTCTGAAAATGTTTTTACATTGCTTATGTGTTATAATAAATGTTCTTGGATAATAGTAACATTGTACTTTTCATTTATTAACTTTTTTTTTTTTTATTTTATTGAAACTTTAAATTTGTGACATTAATACTATCAATTGCCTATTAACATAGAGTAACACTTTGTGACGGTAGAGGGCGCCCTGCTCTGATTGTGCACACCTGGGCATTGGATGCCAGGTGTGCCTCATCGGGGGTTGGCATTATAAGACCAAATTAATCAGTAGCTTTTCAATGCTTAATTTTATTCCAAGCTTAGAAGGTAAGATACAGATGTTTATGTTCCGATTGCCTCACATTAATATCCTCAAGTCTTTTTGCCCAGGACATCTTTAATCCAGCCAAGGAATAAGATAATTTTGAGCCAGACCCCTGGGTACACTGGGTCATTGCACTCATTTTGATAAGTGTAAATTGCTATTCCTTGCGTCTTAGTGTTACACATAAGAGGACCTCCGGAATCACCCTGTGTGTACATTAGAGAATCACAGTAAACTGGGATGTTGGTGCTGCCGGCCCACCACTCTCACGCTCATAAACTCATGCTCAAAAAAAACTCCGGGACAAACCAAGGCCCAAACAGGCCGATGGATTTCATTATCCATTGTTTGCCAAGAGATCCAGAACAAAATCAAAATTAAAACTCGGGGCCCAGAGAGATCAGTAACTCATGCTTACTGGAAATTATCACTATACAAGGTTTTTCTCTTTCTTTCTTTCCTTTTTATTTCCGGTGTCGACCAAAGGAGGATGGGTTCCCCTTTTGGGTCTTGGTTTCTCCCAAGGTTTCTTCATGTTTTGTGGAGTTTTTCCTTGCCTCTGTCGCCATCGGCTTACCCAATTGGGGCTCGGACCCGGAATCTGTGAAGCTGCTTTGTGACAACAACAGTTGTAAAAAGCGCTATATAAATAAAGTTGACTTGACACATGTGCAGCAGTGAGGAGCCATATCCAGCACCCAGAGAGCAGTGATGGGGACGGTCAATACTGCTTTCTGCTTCATCACTGCAATACTTTCACCAGCACACAGATATTGAACAAGGAGGACCAGCTCACATTCTTTGTTGTACACTCCTAAGAGTAGAAAGATTGTTTTGGTCATTAAACTCCGGTACAATCCAGCAAAACCAATGCAATCTCTGCTACATCCAGCTCCACCATCTTTCTTTTTGTTAGTGCCATCCATTGTCCGTCTCCAACCCATATAAAATAACTGGTCACACTATCACCATCACCATCTTGTAAATCCTCCTCTTGGTGCTACCTGTCTGTCACAGATCACTCCTGACACTCTTTCTACACACTCCACTCTCTTCTTCAACCCCCCATTAATATTGAGCCCAAGTATATGCCTCCACCCTTACATTTACTTTAATTTTTGTTTTATTCCAGACATTTTGAAACCAAGAATTTGAGTGTTTTGTTTCATTTCTTTCTATTACAAACAAAAATCTTGGTGCTAGTTGATGGTGAGGAAACGGAGGTGACAAGGTGAAGAAGAGGGTTTTGGGAAAGCCTGGATATTAATGCTGTGAAAGAAAGTCCTCTTCATGTACAGTGGTATAAAACCAGTCTAAGGGCAAGAAAAAACCTAATCTGTGGTGGGGGTCCAGAGTTGGCTCTGCAGTTGCAGGAATCAGGACTACATAAACTGATAACCTGTTACAAAATTTCACAAAATCTAAAAATATTTTAAAAAGATTATTCAGAAAAATTCCACTTTTTCTGTGTGGGCATACAGACGATATTAAGACAGTGAGTGTCTTATTTTCAGAACTTAATCAACACAACTATTACATGTTATTAAGTATAATTTCACTGCTGAGTATTAAAACCGTAATAATTGTAAAAACATGAACATGCTTTTAACATTAGCTCATATTCTTTAAAGTAAGCATTAGCCTTTGACCAAACCAAACCCTTTTGACTCACCTCTACTTTCACTTTGTATCACATTTCTCACCTCACGACCCCTGTTCCTATGAGTTTGTTGCATGCACCATATATGGTGGAAAGTGTGGGCAAATGTGCTGTGGCACCCCTGAATGGGAGAGGATGTTTGTTAAAATTCTACAGTTGTTCAGCAGTAATGCGATGATTCTGCCTCTTCTCATTCTTTCTGTCCTCTCTTTTTCGAGGAATGTATTGAGCTATTTTATCTATATAATATGATGTAATATATCATTTGATAATATATTTATTAATGTGTTAATGTGTTTTTCACGCAATGCTTTGTACACAATTTAACCTGCTTACATACATTTGTATGTAAGCTAAACTAAAGCAAAATTAATAGAGCTTCATACACTTTGTTTTATATACTCAGGTGCGATGGAGAGCAGTATTGTTGGGGGAAAGGAAGCTGAGCCCACTGCATAAAGTAGGTTTCTCCCCTTTAAGATTATCTGGCAGGACATGGTCCGGGACAGTTTGTTTACGGGTCTTGATTTATGAGATTCAATATGGAAATGGACTTCAGAATGGCTGCCTTTTGCCCATAGATCGAGGGAACACTATGTTAAGCTCACAGTACTCTTGTATGTTCTAAAATGTTGTTTGGAGATGCTTTGACCTAGTCATCTAGCCACCATCATTTGGCTTCAATCAAAGTCACTCAGGTCCCGTTGTTACTTTCTTCTGGCACATCAGTTTCAAGACTTTACTGTTCACTTGCTATCTAATATATCCCGCCTCCTGATAGGCACATTAAGAATATCATGTCATTCACTTCACCTGTAAGTTGTTCTGGTTGATAGATACATGATGGCTGCTACAGTATGGATTAACAAAGGCATGAGAAATGAACAAATAAATACAAAGAGGTACATCAAGGATTGGTAAAATAGAAATAAAGAAAATGGAATGGTGAAAAAAATAAAAGCAGGTAGTGTTGGCTGTTGGAGTACTCAATTCACTGTTTAAAATAGCTCATGTATCTACAGACTGGAACTTTTTGGGGGCAGTGGAGGCCTAGTGGTTGGGGAGCTAACCCCAGGGTTAGAAGGTCATGAAGGTCATAGTTCATAACCCAGACAGTAAGTTGCACTGAGGTACCCTTGAGTACCGTCCCGAACACTGCTCCCCGGGCATTTTAAATAGCTGCTCTCTGCTGCACGGTGTGTATGGCTGAAATGCAGAGGTTGAATTTTGATGTGGTTCTCTGTGTGTTGTGTTTTACAATGACAAAAATAAGTTTGTTTTTTTTTCCTGCTTTTTTTCCTGCTTTTGGTCCTGTCTGATTTTAAAAAGTTCTCTAACACCTTTGATGTTGAGATCACTGACTACTAAAAGTGTTAACCAGTAATTTTCATCCCCCTAAAGACTGCCTCACATAATTTCATCAGATGTTTATAGCATATATCATACACCTTGCACAGTAAGTGGACCCAACAGCTGAAAGAGATCCCTGTGTATATAAATTGGGGGCAGACAATTCTTAGCATAGGAGTGACACAGACTTGGTACTGGTATTAGTATTAGTAGCAGTGTTTTTAGGCTTAATAGCATCAGTTTCATTATTGGGTCTGAGCTGGTCTACCCCCAAAGATATCCAGTCCAGGATGACTCTGCATTTGGAAACTGAACACATTGTGCAACAAAAGATGGGATACTGAGTGTCAAATCTCAGTAAAGGGATATATATGGCTGCAGGGTTTCACTGTAATCCAGCAGCAGCTCACCTGGTTCTACCAGTTAAATCAGTTTGCCTCAGTCTTCAATCTAAATTCAGGTTAGCTTCCATGGGGGGTAGATCATTTAGTGTTGCTGCCCCTAAACTCTGGAATTCCCTCCCTCAAAACCTGCGCTTAATGTCCTCGCTGTCCCTCTTTAAAACACAGTTAAAAACATATCTATTCAGTTTGTGCTATTCCACTTCTCCCAGTTCTTAATTTCCTTATTCTGCTGTTTGTTTTCTGTCTGTGTTTGTATTAACTGTTTTTTTTTTACTTGCTCTGCTCTGTAAAGTGACCTTGGGTTTTAGAAAGGCGCTATATAAATAAACATTATTATTATTATTCAACCAACTAATCATATGAGCGACATCGCCTCTTTGAGCTGATTAAATATTTAAGGGGTTAAAAGGTGTCATTTTGTGAAAGAGTTTATTCATTTTATTTGTTTATTCTGGCAAATGCATTTGTGTAGTTTAGTGGTGGCAGTTTTCTTAGTGGTATCACAGAAAAGAGTCCACCAACCAAATAATTCCACACAGTCCTGTGGTGAGAAACTCAGTCATAAAAACTAAATCCAGTTAATATACCAAAACTAAGATATCCTTTGGATTACCTGTGGTTGCAGTAACAACAGTTGCCATGTGCTGCAAGCTGTCCTAGGAGCTCACAACCTCAATAAGAACGAGTTTGGCCAGCAGAGAATCCCAGTGATGAAGTGCATCCAGCATCCCTTATATGTACCAGAAAAATGTAACAATGATATCATGTTACTGAAGGTAACACTTCCTTTTGCAACTGGTGGAATTTTCTTTACTGTAATCTATTAGGTATAGGTTAAATTATGGTTTTTTTTTTTTGTTTTTTTTGGGGTTTTTTTTTAGCTGAAGACTAACGCAAAGCTGAATAAGTTTGTGAAAGTCAAGGATCTTCCTAAGAAGAATAAAAAGATTCCTGCCAATCAATATTGTTCAATAGCAGGCTGGGGTATGAAAGTGCCAAACGGTTCAGTATCAGATTTTCTGCAAGAGGTCTCACTCAAACTGCAGTTTAACTTTGAATGTCAGAATGTATGGAAGAACACTTTTGACTCTCAACAAATGATTTGCACTGTTTCTGATGGAAAAAGAGCTTTTTGTCAGGTATTGCAGCGTGACACACATTTTCAGAACTCTATACAGATGGGACATTTATATATAAGTATTTTCCTGATCTCTCTCACTCTCTCTCTCTCTCTCTCTCTCTCTCTCTCTCTCTCATTCTCCAGGGGGATTCAGGTGGTCCTCTCATCTGTGAAATTAAACCACAGGGAATTGCTGCATTTTGCAACAAATACAATTGTAAAAGCCGCAAGTACCCACAGGTATACATCAAGATATCCTACTTTTTGCCATGGATTAAAAAAGTCATAGGTGAGAAACTGGACATGCCTATAATAACAAATAAATGATAAGTGAAATATGTTCTCTGCAATTTTTTGGTCATCTTGGGGAATCTGTGTTATTACATTTACATTTACGGCATTTAGCAGACGCTCTTATCCAGAGCGACTTACATGTCCTAATTACAGGGACAGTCCCCCTGGAGCAACTCTGGATTAAGGGTCTTGCTCAGGGACCCAGTGGTGGTAGTGCCAGAGGTGGGATTCGAACCTGGGACCTCTTGAGCCATAGGTGCATAGGCAAGTATCCTACCACTGGACAACCGCCACCCTCATTAATGAAAATAATATCCAGCAATATGATTGTACTCTACAGAAATGCCATATGTAACATCATCAGCACCAGATGGTATTTGCAGAGTCCAGAGTACATACAGAGTATGGATATTTATGTAAATATAGATTTGTGCACATATCTGCACTGATATTAACTTTAAAATGAAATCAATAATTATGAGCAGTTAAAGTGTCATGACATAGTATTATTGCCCATTGCTCATGGATAATTCATCTCGACCCAGTAATTGTTCATAATTATTGATTTATTTATTTACTTACCAAATAGTAATTATCTGTTTTGTGCAGAAGTCTGTGTTTACATAATTATCAGATCAGTAATTACATTAAAAGCTAATATGTAATCAAATGTGACTGAAAAAGCACTGATGTTTTAATCTTTAATCAAGCCTTATTTGGGTATTCACTGAACTTCACAGAATAAACAGAATAGTTTTTTTTTTTTTCATCAGCTTGCTATAGGAAGTTAATGTCATGGTAGACGGCACTCTGCTCAGACTGAACACACCTAAGCTCATGAGGGCACAGCTGTGCTGCATTGGGGGCTGGCTATTTAAGCCTCAGTGAGTCAGAGCAGAATGTCGGTCATTTCAGAGGCCTTCATGGTAATGTTGATGTTTCGGATATTTGAGTTTTGTTTTGTTCACTATGGTAAATAAAGTCAAGTCACTGATCCCAGGCTATGTGTTGATGTCCTACCCACAACACCCCAACGTTACAGTTAATACAATTATGGCTAAGAAACTGACTGTATAATAGAATAGAATAGGCTTTATTGTCATTGCACAAATGTACAACGAAATTGTGGGGGCTGGTTCCCCTACCACAATGCATTATAAAATATAAAAGCAAACACATAAATATAAAAGCAAACACATAAATAAAAAACACAAACATTTCACACTAAACAAGGATTTCCAAGAGTTTCCAGGCGTGTTGGTGGTGTTTGGAGCGGGGGGGCTATTGAGTTACTGAGTGTTTAAGGTTCGAATGGCCCATGGAAAAAAACTGTTTTTGAATCTAGTCGTGTGTGACTTAATGGATCTATAACACCTTCCGGATGGCATCAGTTCAAACAGGTGATGGGCGGGATGTGAAGAATCTTCAATGATGGCCTTAGTTTTCTTGCGGCAATGAGATGTGGATATTTCAAATATGGAGGATAAGGGGTAGCCGTTAATTTTTTGAGCGGCATTTATGACCCCCAGCATAGCCTTCCTGTTCTCAACTGTGGAACCAGATACCATGCTCCCAAACAGTATGTGAGTACACTCTCCATGGAAGAATGACAGAAGGCCAGCAGCATGTTCCTGTCCAACTTGTTCTTCCTAAGGACACGCAGGAAATATAATCGCTGTTGAGCCTTCTTCACTTGAACTTTGGTGTAGTGAGTCCAGGATAGGTCAGCTGAGATGTGGATACCCAGGAACTTGAGTGACAATTTCCACACGTTCTCCCTCTATGAGCAGAGGGATGTGGTCGTGCTTGTGCTTCCTGAAGTCCATGATCAGTTCTTTAGTTTTGAGGACATTCATTGACAGATTATTCTCAGAGCACCAAAGGGACAATTTCTCTACCTCAGCCCTGTATGCTGTCTCATCTCCATCTGAGATGAGCACCACTACAGTGGTATCATCTGCATATTTGATGATGGCATTTGTTGGGTGGGTTGAAGTGCAGTCGAAGGTGTACAGGGCATATAGTAGAGGACTCAGCACACAGCCCTGGGGAGAGCCTGTGCTTAGTGTTAGTGAGAAAGAGAGGTGATGCCCAGGTCTGATGGATTGAGGGCGGTGTGTGAGAAATTGTTTTATCCATCTGCAGGTGGGAAGGGGGATCTGTAAAATAATTAGTTTATTGATTAGAATGTCTGGAATGAGTGTGTTGAGCGCTGAGCTATAGTCCACTAAGAGCATCCTCACGTAGCTCTTCCAGTTCTCCAGGTGACTCAGCTCTTTATGTAGCGTGACAGCGACGGCATCTTCGGTGGATCGGTTTGCTCTGTAGGCAAACTGGTAGGTATCCAAGGAAGGCAGTTTCTGATGTGCTGGGAAACCAGTCGCTCTAAGCACTTCATGATTACAGACGTGAGAGCTATGGGTCTGTAATCATTGAGACTGTCTATGGCATTGAGACTGTCTATGTAGGTACCATGGTGAGAGTCAAAGACTCAAGGTTGAACAGCTTGGTGAGGATCCATGTCAATTGCTTGGATCAAAGGGGGGCAGCGGGTGCTGGACAGAATTTGTCTCAAAACGGGCATAGTAGTTGTTCAACTCTTCTGCCAGTGTGCTACTGCTGCTGGAGGGTGAGGGACTCCGTCCTCTATAGTTGGTAAGGGCCTGGATGCCCCTCCACATCTGCTGTGGGTTGTTATCCAACAGATAGCCCTCCATCTTCCCCCTGTAGGCCTCCTTTGCCAGATGGATGCCTCTCCTCAGGTTAGCTCTGGCAGTGCTGTACAGTGAGCTGTCCCCACTCCTGAAGGCTGAGTTTCGAGCTCTAATTAGGTCCTGAACATCTCTCGGCATCCAGGGTTTCCTGTTTGGAAAAACCCGGATACGTTTATTAACTGACACATTCTCTACACAGCTCCTTATATAGAAAAGGACGATCTTTGTGTGTGTCTCAAGGTCCTGATGTTCAAAGATGTTCCAGTCAGTACAAGCAAAGCAATCTTGTAACTGAAGGAGGGCATTTCCAGGCCAGGTTTAAATGGTCAATGTCTTTGGGTGTATTTGTTTCCTTTGTGGAATGTAAGCTGGGATAAGGAGCAAAGAAAGGTGATCAGATCGTCCCAGATCAGATCAGATCGGTGGGGGAGGGGTGTTCCTCTATAGGCATGCTTAATGTTGGAGTAAACATGATGAACATGATAAAAAGTGTTAAATTATTGATACATTTTTTTTGTTTTTTTAAGGGATAATAACTTTTATTGCACACTCACTTTATTTGGCAACAGTCTGCATTTAACATGAAGATAACATAACAGGTTTTTTTTTTTTTCCAGTTTGTATTAACTCACGCATTTTTGGGTGCGCAAACTAGAGCTGTATATGAAAATTGTTTGTGGAGACTAGCGTTTAAAAGATCTCTCAAACTGAAAGGATGTGGGAGAGGGGGGTTGTTTAGACAAACAGCACTAAAGCCACAAGCCCCTGTGGTGTCTGTCCACTTTCAGTTGTAGCTCACTGAAGTCAAATGAACTATTTCCTGTCCTCCATCAACACAATAACAGAAAACAGGGGAGACTGAAGAATAGAATTAACGATACGTGGCTTAGTCAAGTTAAGAAAGTTGAATTTATTTTGTACTATTTACCATTGTAAATTGTCACAAAGCAACTTTACAGAAACAGCGTCAAAGCCAAAGATCTTGAAATCAAGTAAAAACTCCCAAAACCTGAAGGACCAAACCTTGGAATGAAGACTCAGATGAGGAATTTATCCTCTTCTGGAGGACACAAATGACAAAAGAGAAAGTAGGGACATTACTAAAGCAGACTAGACAGATTTCATCACCGATGGGCAGTACTGTTTGCTCAAAGTTCAGAGTTAATGAAAGGTTTTAAGCTAATAGCAGCAGTTTGTGTGGGAGTCAGTGTAGCTTTGGTATATACATTTGTATGTATATATATATATATATATATACAGTTTTGTGCAAAAGTTTTAGGCAGGTGTGGAAAACATGCTGTAAACAAGGAATGCTTTCAAAAATTTTAATCATTTATTTTCATCAGTCAACAAAATGCAGTGAATGAACAAAAGTGAAATCTAAATGCAATCAATATTTGGTGTGACCACCCTTTGCCTTCAATTCTTCTAGGTACACCAAGGTAGTAACACCAAATATTGATTTGATTTAGATTTTTCTTTTGTTTTCTCACTTTGCATTTTGTAAATGGATAAAAATAAACAATCCTTATTTATATTTCTGAAAGCATTCTTTGTTTACAGCATTTTTTCCACACCTGCCTAAAACTTTTGCACAGTACTGTTTATATATAAACATTATAGATATATGTGTGGGGGGCAGCGGGGGCCTAGTGGTTAGGGAGTTGGCCCCAGATCCGAAGACCCCTTACCGGTGGGTTGCCCTGAGGTACCCTTGAGTAAGGTGCCGTCCCCGTCAGTTTGCTCCCTCCCTGCGACCTGTCCAGGGTGTGTCCCCGTCATTCGCCCTGTGTGAGCTGGGATGGACTCCAGCACCATCCCCCCCCCCTAATTAGGACAAGCGGCCCAGAAAGTGTGTGTGTGTGTGTGTGTTAGTTATCTCTGGGTAAAGAATGTGCCAAAGACAGATCAAGAGAGCATTAAACCATGTTAAACCATCCAGCTAAAAATATATGTATTTGCTTCTTCAACAGAATGAAGAGATTATTGAACATCTATATATAAACAGACAACACAACCATGAGGCAACCATTCAGGGTGTGACAACCATTTTGACACACGTGTCTGTCTGTGTGCGCGCGCGTGTGTGTGTGTGTGTGTGTGTGTGTGTGGCTTGTGGTTTCGTTCTGTTGAAGAATATGCACATATTACAACACTAAGTAGCGTAAGAATGTTTTTTTTCTTCGGTCTCCTCCACTTTCTGTTAATTTCACTTTGTCATATTGGAAAACTATTTCAATAAAATAAATATATAATAACAACTACAAATTATATTTATAAAAAATATATTAATAGTATAATATGATAGAAATTACAATATGACAGAAATTTGCAAACCTCAGCCATTAATTTAAACTATTGAATTAGAACTTAAAATTATAAATTAGAATAAATCATTAACCAATTTCTTAAGAGTGTGGACTCCACTTATCCAGGCTCCAAAAAGAACATCAACAAGTCAACAGCTTGATAAAAATCATCAAGCCAGATAACTTTTAAATAATTTTTTGGTGAACAGATGAACTTTTTGATTCAGTACCAGAAGCATTTTGGTTCTGTACCAAACATAGGTTTGAGCTAGTGAACTGATTGGGAAGCGGTGGCCTAGTGGTTAGGGACTAGACCCCATGACCCTCAAATCTTGGATCTGTTGGTTGCCCTGAGTTACCCTTAAGCCAGATACCACACAACATTGCTCCCTGGGTAATGGATATAAGAAGGTAAGAAACTGCAGGCCATACCAGTGGCTTTATGAACCCATAAGGACTGACAGGTACTGCTTAATTTCAGAAACAAGAACCTGCTCACACACACTATGATCTAAACGATCACAAAAATTGTGTTACAGCTTTACTTAATAAGCAGGAACTTGGCTTGATTACTGGAAACTGTCCTTTTGGAATAAAATGGTATTCACACATCTGTAACACACTCACAGTGATTATTATCAGTGTGTTTCTGTGGAAAAGCTGATGCTTACCACACTTAACACACTCACACATGAGAGGGAAAACAGGCAGCGCAAACAAGATTTGTGGGAAAGAGATGCATGCATGCAAATGGGATGGAGAGAGATAAAAAGCAGGAGAACACATTAAATATACATGACCACTAGGGCTGCAGGGTATGGGTGAAAGTCTTGTAGTGCAATTATATTGCTGCCAATTGTGATTGTGATATGACATAAAAACACATTGGTGTATCATTATTGTAGCAACAGGCCTTTTTCATCAATTCAGTATTCATTCTTTAGAAAAAGCAAGGCTTCTCCCACTAATAAAGCACATGACTGCAACAACAGCTGTGAAAGCACTGATTAAAAATGTGTGTATTAAAATAAATATTAAATCAAGGGGAAAAATACACAATAGCTGAATTATAATGTTTACATTTTATTTTCTTTAAATGAATATTTCCATATCATGTCTAAATTCAAATCAAGAATCACAACCAAGCTCAATTATGTCTTCTTCTTAAAGTACACTTAAATAAATGTTTCTTCTTGCATTAACTTTGTAGCAATTTGCTGTACATTTTTTATTAATATATTTGGCCACTTTATGTGTTAGTCTACAAAATGAAAAAAAAAAAATTAAAGTGAAGAAATGTGGTGTGCTTGTCTGGGCTGGACTAAAAGTTAAAGCAAGGCAAGGTGCAGCAGAGTTTCTGAGAAGTGACAGATGACAGGAAAGTGAGAGGAGTAGCATTGTGGTCAAATGCAGAAGAGATGTGGTATGTGTGGGGGGTCTTAGGGGGAAAGAAAAAGCCATAGGTAACCAGCATTATCAGTATCATTTTAATTTGTCTTTTTAGCTTAGCAATAGATTGTGAGATTGCAGGGTGGGGGACCATTATAAGAATCAGAACATAATTTGAAATAATTATGTATGCAGATATTTGGAGGACCTGATTTTTGTCAGTAATTTCATAGAAAAATTGCAAACTGTGTTAATAAACTTTTAGCTATTTTTTTTTAAGCACAGCAGGTTTTCAAATGTGTCTTAGATATTTTAAAGTGTTATAAAAATACAATAGGAAATTGGTTTAAGTGCAACACTAAGAACAATATTTCACTTTGAATCAATTGCTTTGTTAAATGTTAACATGTTCCATTTTCAGAATGTGCACTCTTTTAAAATGAATAACTTATGCAGCATCATCTGCCAAACCCTTTCAGTATGTGAAAATGTATCATGGGTTCAGAATGACAAGAAATTGGCACAAAATTTTGGCTAACTATATTTGATTCAACTGTTAAATTAATGAAGGCTGTTAACGAAATTAAAATATATAATGAAATGGAAAATGTATGTCTAATTTCTAAACACATTATACAATGCTACAGAGTGGCTAGATTTCTGGAGTAGTATTTTATAGTTCTTGTTGATGGGAAACATATACACCATCTTTTGCAAAGGAACTCAAAGCTAATCTGCTTTACTGGACATTAGTAATACATTTTCCATCATGAATTTGCCATCATTATTACCCTCCACCTTCAATATTTCCCAAGTGATGCGATTGTCCTGCTCATATCCATTGGAGATCGTGAGCTCAATGTCCAGTGATGCCACAACCATCCGCAACTAGCTTTACCCTCCCATTGATCATCCCGTAACACATGATTGAGTGCAATTATAGCAACCACAGGCATTTGTTTACTGACAGAACTGGCAGCCAGCACTAAGTGCATTATTGTCCAAGTTTGTTGGATTTACATGAATCATCCTCCAGTGTTAATATGACAAGGGGAGTCCAAGCTAGGACTGACTAAAATTGGGCAAAATTTTAAAAAATAATATTTTATTTAATTTGAATAAGTGTGAAAATATAACATATTCACATTCTGACAAAAAGTACTTTTTACAAAAAGCTGATGTAACAATGTAATAAAATGTAAAAAGTAAAAAGTTATTATTTTTTTTAAGTGGTCTGTTACCAAAACTACCCCAGAGCCCTCTTCTGGTGCCCATGTGACCTCTCATGAAGTGGGCAGGATGTGTTGCATATAAATATGTTGCAAAGTGAATTGCATTCAGTTTGTTCCAGCTTCCTGTTGGTGCAGCATGTTCCTCTCCCTCTCTCTACTCATTCTCTCTGTTCTCCCACTATCTGGTACAAATTTATAATTTTTATGCAGTGTTTTGTCTATAATCTATTTATATATATTTATATTGGAATTTGCTTCCATAACTTTTAATGGTAGCACTCTGGCTAAATTGTTGTTGAATGCAATGTGGATAGTCACTGTATATTTCTAGTCTTTATTTTTAGTAACTGTACACAATTTAATTTACATTTACAGCAATATTTACATTTACAGCATTTAGCAGACATTTTTATCCAGTGTTTCATAACCACATCTGTTCTTTATTCTAGTAACCTGCTAAAAAATAATCAACTGCTAACTATTTCCCAGTCAAGTAACAAACTTATAAACCCTGTAACTGACAAAGGCAAAATAATGAATTGTCCAAGATTTCAGATATTAGATAAATTTTTTTTTGAAGAGAAGAAAGTGTAGAAAGGTACAGCTTGATAGGGAAGGTTAGTCGTCCAGGTATTACTTGGACAGGTACGCTGTATATAACTTTATGCACCTTTTTTTTTGTTTCCTTTTTCTTAGGAACGATGCAGAGCGGTATTGTTGGGGGAACAGTAGCTAAACCTCACTCTAGACCCTACGTTGTATCTTTACAGCGCAAGAAAGATCACATTTGTGGTGGGATGCTCATTAAGGAAAACTTTGTACTGACTTCTGCTCACTGTCTAGAGTAAGTCTGTTTTTCTTTAGTCATTCAAAGGCTAAACAGCCACGTTATTTTTATTATTATTACTACTAATGTGAGGTTTCACTATTTTTCTTTATTAACCGTCTGTTCCATTGAACCAGTGAATCAGTTGCTTCTAAATTCACAGGAGTCATATTCAGAAAGCATGAGCCTGCTGCTCTCAACATTGCTAGTTAAAACAGTTACAATTACCTCTTTTCCATGTCTCATAGTGTCACTGATCTTTTAAACATATAAACCCTTCATGATCCATGATTTGATTCATTTGGGGTGAATTTGTTCAGTATTTTTAAAAAGGAACTGGTTAAAAAGAACAGTATGTTCAGGAGTTGAACAGCAGTGACTGCTGCAGTTTACACAAACTAGGCTCAGCAGGAAACATCTGCTTGTGAAGTAGTTATGAATCGTCATGGAGGAAAGACCTGGAAGTTGTGCTGGGGGCGCATAACATCAGCCAGAGGGAGTCGAGCCAGCAGAGAATTCAAATAAGAAAGTTCATCAAGCACCCTTCATACAAGAAGGGACAGAACAACTACAGCCACGATATCATGCTACTAAAGGTACTGGTTTGCCTCTTTGTTTATGGTAGTTTTCGTCCCAGATCCCAGTTTAAATGCAAAATCTGTTTCAGCTCAAAAGAAACGCCAAGCTGAACAAGAATGTGAGTGTGATTACTCTTCCTACAAAGGATGTGGAGATTCCTGCCAATCAGAAGTGTTCAATAGCAGGCTGGGGAAAGTCACAACAAAATGGCAAGGCAACCCAGGTCATGATGGAGGTCACACTCAAACTGCAGTTTAACTTTGAATGCAAACATCTGTGGAAGGATTATTATGATTCTACGTGCATGATCTGTACTGCCTCCGATGGGAAAAGAGCTTTTTGTCAGGTACATGCACACATTTTTCCCTAACACAAATTTCAGTTTGTTGAAAGCGAAAGTGAAAACTTGTCATTATGAGCACAGCACAGCACACAGTAAACCACAACAAAATCCAGCATCCACATTTAACCCATACACACGTGCAGGAGCTGGCAGCTATTTAAAGTGCCTGGGGAGCATTGATGGGGACGGTACCTTGCAGTGGAGAACTTCCATGCATGCGATGGAGCATTGTCCTGCATAAAAACCATGGTTTTTTTGAAAGATGCAGACTTTTTCCTGGACCACTGCTTGAAGAAAGTGTTTTCTAAAAACTGGCAGTAGGCTTCAACCCAAAAAGCAAACCAGCCCATACCAGTACCCCACCTCCACCTTGCTGGCATCTGAGTTGAAGTTGAGCTCTGTGCCAGTTACTGATCCAGCCACGGGTCCATCCCTCTAGTTCGTCAAGAGTCACTCTCTCATCAATCCAAAAACCTTTGAAAAATATTTCTTGGCCCAGTCTTGATGTTTCTACTTACGCGTCTTCTTCATTGTTGGCCGGGTTTCAGCCTACCTTACCTTGGCCATGTCTCTGAGCACTGAACACTCCAGGTAGGTTCAGTTGTAGAATATGACTGCATTGGAGGATCATGGGTTCCTGATAGCTTCATGTTTGATTCTTCTCAAATCTTTGGCACATAATTTGCGTCTTTTTCCTCAACATGTTTGTTTTCGACCCTGATGACTATTTACAACTATTTGTTTGATGGTTCTCTTATGACACCCCAATATCCTAGCAAAGACAGCTGCATCCCTCTGAAAGATGTTTTGCAATTTTTTACTTTTCAGAGTTATATATTTTTTGCCCCATTTTGCCTTCAGAAAAGAAGCTGCTTAATAATTATGCACACCTTAATATTGGGTATAGATCTCCTTAGGCAACACCCTCCCTCATTACACAAATATACATCACCTAATCTGCTTATATCCAATTCACATTTAAGATTATACAGCTTGGAGTTGAAATATATACATAAAAGTTATATGCTCAGAATACTCACTTGCCTAATAATTGCGCAGTGTATAGACACCATTTTCAGGGTTACAATAAGTGTGTTGGGTAAGGTTGCTTATTTTTTTTTATATCAAGTTTCACATCAGCTCTAGAAGTGCTCCAACAGGCAGTGTTTGCCCAATGTGAAAATAGTCCAGAATACTCCAACATAACCATAATTCTACTAACAGAGTTAAAAGTCTTCCCACTAATACTCTCACTCTCTCTCTTTCTAGGGTGATTCAGGGAGTCCTCTGATCTGTAATAAATTACCACAGGGAATGGCTGCGTACACATACCCGCATAACTGCACAAATCGCAAGTTTCCAGAGGTTTACATCAAAATTGCACACTTCTATCCATGGATTAAGAAAATAATCGCTTCTGACTGAATGTTTTTTTTCACTTGCATGACCATAACCATGCTTCAGTAAACCGCATATTGCATACTGCACAGATTAAAGATGTTCACTCTCCAGAATCCACAAGAACATTAACTATAAAGTCCACAAGATATAAAATATTACAATCATTTTGAATTTGAGTCAAGAAAAAAAAAAAAAAAAAAAAAAAGTGTATAGAAATGCTTCAATGCAAAGTTAATTCACCATAGAGCCATCTTTATTCATTATTTGCTTGTCAGCATCAGTGTATGGACAAGCACATACTTCAGAGTTTGCTAATATAGCAAAATGTATATTTATGATGACATAAATTACAAAAATCAAGAACATAAACAGACCGTACACAAAGACTATTCATTTTTCAATCTGTTACTGGGCAGAGATAAAGCATCATATTTTTCTTTTTAACTGTAAAAGTGGAAAGTAAGATTTGACCGTTTATGGTTTAAATATTCCAACCCAGATTTAGGAGAGAGACTTCTTCCCCTAAGAAGTCTTGGAGGACATAAGGTGTCCAAAATCTATTTTTTTTCCAGGCTTGTTTTAAATGTAAAAGAAAATACTTCAAGAACTTTCTTCTCCAGACAAACCTGCAGTAATGAGATACTCGTCCAAAAAAAGAAGACATTTGTGAGACAGACAGAACAATAAAACCATAAGCGCCTGTGGTGTTTGCCCATGTTCAGTCATAGTGAAGGCTTTTGAAGTTGAAGCGCTTCCTGTCTGTAAAGCCAGACATCTAAATAAATAAATAAATAAATGAAAGAAAATAAAACGGTACAGTTAATGATAAAGTGCTGCATTTGCTGCAACAGGCAAATTTGTTAAAGTTGTAACAGAAGAAGAACAGCTTCACTACCACACACTGAATTATAACAAGAACATGTTCTCACCTGGCTGGGGTCTCTAGTGAAGTATCTCTTCTCTATTACCTGAATATCAAACAAAAGACAATCATTTAAAACAGCCCTGTTTTACACTATTTTTGTGCTATTACATGCTTAAAACTACCCGAATTAATTCAGATAACGCAATGGAAGAGCTCTACCGTAGAAAAATGGAGAATAACTAAATTCTAAAAGTGTTCTGATTGAAACAAGTGCACTGTTTAAAGGGATTCTCTATTATTTTTCAGTCTAATCTCTATATGACAAACAGTCATGCAAAGTGGTTTAAGTGAAGGGCATAGATTGTAGAGATTTTTCACAGCAGTGGTAATAGAAATCAAAGCCATCGCACAGGAAGCGGTAATATGAAATCAAATCAAATCAAATACACTTCAAGAGGATTCCTTTAAAATTATTTTTGAGACATTTTGGCTTAGAACATAATTTTTTAAAAGCCATTTATGGCAAAGGCATACATTCATGGTACAATCTTGCCTCAAATCTTATCATTATTTTGCCATTATCAACATCATTCATAAGACAAACTTGACATTTAACTGAACATTTTGGATTATATGAGAGCATTCTTGTTTTAGATATTTTAACCTTCATTTTACTTAAAATAATCAACTGCTTCTGCTACCCATCAGTGAAATCAGCATTATAGCTTCAGTATTACAATAGTGAAACCTCTTACTTTATCAAAAAATCTGCTCAGTTTCACAGCATTAGATGAGCCAGCAGCAAAATAACGTGGGTTTGTGCAGTCCTAAATATCAGAGGGAAAAAAATAAACCAAAAATCAAGTAAACAAACTTTCTAAACAAAAAGAAGTAATGTTAATCTAAGATTTCACTTAATAAATCACTGTGGAAATAAAGGATGACATCTGAATATTTGCTGTCGTGTTTCTCTTTAATAATTTAAAACTGTTACAATCACCCACCAGGTTGATCTCCTCTGCATTAAAGTCTTCAGACAGGAAGGCAGTGCGGGTTAGCACATCATTCCGCTTGTTTTCAGGTATCTGGTCATATTTGGTCCCAATAAGAAGGAGAGGGATGGTATTCTCTGCAAACTGCTCTCTGTCATAATCCCTGTGTCCCAATGAATAAAATCAGACATAACATTACCATAATCTTTCAAGATTCCCCTACATTTTCCCTTACCACACACAGGCAACATTTCAGTTTACAATCACTAACGATAGCCCACCAATTTGTTCATCCCAGCCTTGGACTTAAATACAATTCAAACATTTCACTTTGACTTTCTTTAAAATAAATTTTTTTCCAAGCCATTCATGATTTTCCACCAATATGTTTAATTAAAGTGTAATTGTTCACAGGCTGTTTGCCATGTTTTGGGTTCAAATTTAAGCCAAAAAGTCCTTTGTGAACTTTGTGGTGCGAGGCATTGTGTAGGGGATTACTACTATAATGGAGCATTCCAGCTCACTTGAATTTGATTCTCACTGCTGTGCTGACAACAATCCTCCACCCAGATAATGAAATTGTAAATCTTTAACATATAGTACCATGACAAAGCATTAAAAGTATGTTTTTCCAAAGTTCCGAAGGTGCAGGAAGCATGTCTATAACATGGGGATTAAATGAAAGATTTGAATCGAAAATAACACCAAGGTTACGTGCCAGAGTACTAACTGAAAACTTCAACCCTGCATCCCGGATATGCGAAATTAAGTTGGCCCTGTCTACATCGCTACTACAAAACAAGAGCAGCTCAGTTTTTTCGGGGTTTAGTGAGAGGAAGTTGTTATTCATCCAATCCCTAATATCACTGAGGCAGCTAATTAAAGTGCCGGTTGATGCTTTATCACATGATTTAAAAGATAAGTATAGCTGAGTGTCATCAGCATAAGAGTGGTAACTAACATTATGCTTCCGTATAATAGTGCTTAGTGGGAGCATGTAGAGGGAGAAGAGCACTGGGCCTATTACTGTAACCTGTTCCATCATCGACCATCAATGTAAAGTGCCTTGGGGCAACTTTGTTGTAAAAGGCGCTATACAAGAATAAATTGAATTGAATTGAATTTTTTTACATTATTCAATTTTGAAACAGTTATTACTTTGAGGGCTTCAGACAAAGGGAATCTTGTGAAGCTTACATTTTAAAATTCATTTAAACAACCTTTTCAAGCCCTTAACTTTCTACATGATCTTTAACAGTGATAAGTCACTGAGAGCTGAACAGCCTACAAGTCTGATACTAAATCATAATCTTTAAAGAAAGGTCTTATTAAACTCTAACTGAGGCAGTCTTACCCATTGGACACAATGATCCCTGTAGGAGAGGAGTCTTTATTTAGTGCCTCCATCGACCAACGATACAGATTCTGGGAAGACTTCTTGTTGGTCAGATCGTGGACTAGAATAATACCTTAAAAAAAACACACACATATTAGAAATCATTAATAAACTATAAGATGAAAACTTAAACTATTTTTAATTTATACATCAGTTTAAGTCTTCATGCATTTATAGGGATAAATATTGCAGTTGTGTACAACATATTACACTTACTTCTCATTTAAATTCCATTCTAAAAATTGTGAGAATATTAAACTATGGACTGGAAAAAAAATGTTTGTTTTTTTAAATCTACTTTTGATTAAGTAGGAAAACATAAGAACTGTGAGATAGTTTGTTTTCAGTCTAACTTTGTTAAATGTATTATGGGCCTGGATACGGAGTTGATTGGACCACTTGAAGGGAAGCAGTTCACAACATGATGCTGTGCTCATTCTTTTTGAACATATTGCATGTGTAAACATGATTATGATGCTTTACCATTAACCGAATTGTAGAAAACCGCCCTGGTACTTTTAACACTGCTGGCACTTCCAACAGACCCTCCAACGTCCCACAATTCAATGTAATAGGTCTTCTCCTCAGGCGTGCCTTCTTTGTAATCATGCACCTGCATGGCAAGACCAAAACCTTTAATGTATGAACTTCCGTGTTACACCTTAGAAGAGTGTTTACAGCACAGATGCACATTACATTCTAGTCATAAGCCTCACCCGAACATCCACTGAACAGCCTACTGTCCATGAAGGGTTTCCCAATACCTGGTTTTGGCACAACAGATGAACTAAAGAAGACTTCCCAACGCCTGCAAACATGCATTGGGAAGTAATAAAGTCAGTCCAGGAACTAAAACATTGTCTGACAACCTCTAGTATGCGAAACTGCCATAAATCCTCATGAAAACATAGCGTGTTTTTTAACAAAACAAGCAACCTTAAGCCTCAAAACCACTCCAGACCAAACAAGAACATCAGCTCTTAAAATCAACACGAATAATTAGAGCTGTTTTTGACGCATTTTACCTGAATCTCCCAACACCAACACTTTAACTCGGTCAAGCGAGGCCATTACTATTCCTTTATCGGCTGGCAACACTGTGGCAGTATCACCTGGCAAAATAAAAGTCCTTTTCTCAAAATAAATTCATAATCAAGGCATTTTTTACGGACAACACAATAATGGTTCCATGTGTATTGTTGATAACAGATCTGTATATTAGGCAGGATATTGTATTTTTTATTATTTAGTAGCGGCAGTAGAGTGGGAACTTTTATCTCTCAGTCGGTGAGAGGTGTGTTCTGGGTGAGAACAGGAGGAAGTCAGAACTGGTACCGCACGCAGAAAGCCGGGTATTTTGCTGCACCTCTGTAAGAAAGCAGGACTAATGGCCACAGGAGGGATGAAACTGTGGAGTATATGTTGTCTGCTTCTATATTTAATAGCGACAGTGGTCGGCGGGTAGGTGTCGGCGGTGATTTTTCCGCGGTTCTGTTTTTCTTCCTCTGTATTAAAGCTGCTTGCCGAGTTGGTACACATGTTCCTCTGTGATTGGTCTGCGCCGCTGCTCTTCCATGTGTGCTGCTGTGGAGCACAACTACAGCTGACTAACAGCAGCTTTTAGCAACCTTTTGTTGAACACACAAGAGATTTGTCAGTGAACTAACAGGCTGGTCTTGGGTGCAATTTGACTGGGAGGCTGGATCACTGTGAACGGACTGGAATGCTTTTGTTTTTGTGATTGTACCCCCTGTTTCTAACACGACCTGTTCAAACACGATGGAAAACATACCAGGTTGTGATTTTTACACTTTATTTTTCACCAGGAGAGATTTCTACAAAATCCTCGGGGTGAGCAGATCAGCCTCTATCAAAGACATCAAGAAAGCCTACAGAAAGTTGGCGCTGCAGCTCCATCCTGACCGAAACCCAGATGATCCCAACGCCCAGGACAAATTCGCAGATCTTGGCGCTGCTTACGAGGTGTGTGACTGCGCTGTCTTAAGCATTATGTTGTTAAAATAATGAAATTCGCCACATTTAGTGTTTTTTGGTGCCTCTGCTCACAGAGCTCCTCTGAGCTTTGTGACAGGCATGAGTCCGTTGTTTGGGAAACCACGGGAGAAGCTGATTGGCTGAAAGAAATGTGTGGCTCCCTCTGATTGGCTCACGTTTCTGCTGTCGTGTATTCATGAAAGACGTGGATGACAGGAAAGCTGTTAAATGTTTTTAACTCATCATGCGAATTACAAGCAGTCAATACAATAATTTATTAATAATTTTATTTAATTACATTTAAAGTTTTAAACAGACATTACAACATTTCAATCCATCTATTTTATTATGGCTTTATCTGTAATTTATTCTTCCTATCATCTACCACATCTGCTATTATAATTATTATAATAAACACCACAGCACCTTCTGCCTTTTTGCACTCCTTTGCATTGTTTGCATTTTATCCTTTAAGGTTTTAAACCTTTTCTTTTTTCTTCTATTTCTATTTCATTGCACTTTATCTACCAGTATTTTAGCAAATCAATCACATTTTCTTTGTTACAAAAGGTACACAATTTAATCTGAAATAGTTCTTAATAAGTGTAATCGTAACAGTATCATAACTAAATTTAGCTGTTATTATTACTACCGTTTGCTTATATTTTAGGCCACATAAACAAAAGTTTTCCTATTTTGTCCACGGATAGGGCGTAAGTGGTCCCCTAATATTGACTCCATGGATGCGCCTTAGGGTGACCCGTGCTTAAAGTTTCAATATGAACAGCAGAATTGTTTTGATCATTCAGATGCCATTTAAAAATGTAACAACTGAAATAACACAGAGTTTGTTTATTTCAGGTCCTCTCAGACGAGGAGAAAAGGAAACAGTATGATGCATATGGAGAGGAAGGGCTGAAGGAAGGTCATCATAGCTCACATGGAGATATCTTTTCTAGGTAGGAATGTAATTGAATCATAATCCAATTCCAAATTTGGTTGAAAGGTATGTTGCCTCTAAAAGTAGTTTGCTTTTATATGATGCTGAACTAGGCAAAAAAAAAAAAATGGATCTGGTCTTGATAGACTTAAGTCTCTTGATGCTCAAACCCTCAACTCTTGATGTCCTAGGAGGCGATGAAGCCAATGGAGCCTTGACCAGATTGGGGAAACCTGGTGTAATAAAGAAAGGTTGAGATGATCTAAGGCCTTAAACAGAAAGCTTAAATGATATGAGACTGAAGTCATCGATATGTTACAACCCTGATACTTATGATCATATAAAATTAAGATGTGCACAGCATCAAAGCCCTTGCCTAATAATTGCACACTATGTATGCTACAGTTAATTGCTTTAAGTACTATCTGAGAGGTAGATAACACTGTCTAATTGTATACACTGGTCTGTATAACTCTGAATTCCTATTTGTTTTCTTGCAGCTTTTTTGGGGACTTTGGGTTTATGTTTGGTGGAAACAGGCAGCAGCAAGATCGGAACATTCCTAGAGGAAATGACATTGTGCTGGATCTTGAAGTTACACTAGAGGAGGTTTATTCTGGAAATTTTGTAGAGGTAGGAATTTACCTAAATAATGGCTGAATGTGCTGTGAGAGATTTCCTTTCTGTGCGTTCCTGTTTGTACGTGTGTCTTTGATGCTGTGCACATCTTAATTTTGTATGATTTGTGTTAATCTTATTCACTTCATTCATACTTTTCACTAAAAGGCACAGTTTGATCAGATGAGATCTGATATTGAGTACAACAACATGATAACAAGATAACAATCTTCATGGTCTTACCTGTCCTTGGGTTTTTGAAAAGCACTATATTTAATTATTTACTTCCTTCCTTCCATCCGTCCTTACTTGTAGTATTAGAAAATACATTACATTTGCACTTATGTTAAATGTGGTGAATATTTGTTTGTGACCACCTCTGAAAGCTTTTTTTTAGGGATCCTGTCATAGTCCAGTCCTAATGTGTCCTGGGTGTGTTAATATCTGATTAAAATGTGTAATGTGATCAGTAATGCACACTGGTGGGTGTGTGTGTGATGTTGTTATATTCTGTTGTTTGGTTAATATTTATGCCGTCTTTTATAATGTTCTGCATATAGTTTAGTTGTTTATTAACCTGGTATATTTTAATGTGCAAAATTCGGTCTCATTTGGTCTCTGGCTCTTTGAGTAGATTTTCAATGTTTTTTTATTCCATGTCTGATATTCTAACAAGTGATAGGATTGATAAACAGAAGATTAATTGAATAATTTTCTAATGTTTATCTAAACAATTATGAACACTGCATAGATTTTTAGAATTCTATTATGATTTATTGGTAACACAAGAGAAAACATTTAAAATTAAGGTTTAAAGTGTAATTAAAAAAAAGAAAATGGAGGTGTATCCATCCTGTTTCTCACTGTAAGAGGGAACAGTAGGAAGTATCAAATATGTACACTGACATGCAAATTTCCAACGGATTAATATATATTCATTGAGGGGTTCAATGAAATCCTTTTTAAACAGAGCAGTCTCCTTAAAGAGGTAGATTATTTGTGATGAGCCTCACTAATTTAGATGTGTTAGCAGGTGTTGTAGCCTCTGGTACTGGGTTTGTAGGCCACGTTTTTCCTCTAACATTTATTATTTCACTATGTAGGTAGTGCGGAATAAGCCTGTTGCTAAAGAGGCTCCAGGAAAAAGGAAATGTAACTGCCGGCAGGAAATGAGAACTACACAGCTTGGACCAGGTCGCTTCCAGATGACACAGGAAGTTGTCTGTGATGAATGCCCAAACATTAAGTAAGTTGTACCACCACCTTCCTCAGCTAATGGTTTTCTATCTTAGCTTGATAAGAGATGGGATAATTCAATATTTAATGGCATTTATAATTTTGCAGGCTTGTGAATGAAGAGAGAACACTAGAGGTGGAGATTGAGCAGGGAGTAAGAGATGAGATGGAGTATCCCTTCATTGGTGAAGGTATTGTGACCTTTTCACAGGTATTGTTCACAGGTATTGAAGGTATTGTGATTATTCAAGCAGTCAGTTAACAGCATTCTCCAATTTCCAAAAGCAATTTCTTAAAACTGCGATGGGCTGGCGACCTTTCCAGGGTGTGTCCCCTGTCCTTCGCCCTGTGTGCGCTGGGTTGGACTCCAGCACTTCCCCCGCGACCCCGTTTGGGACAAGCGGCAGAAAATGACTGACTGACTGAATTTCTTAAAATCCATGTCCTAATTACAGGGACAGTTCCCCTGGAGCAACTCAGGGTTAAGGGTCTTGCTCAGGGACCCAGTGGTGGTAGTGCTAGAGGTGGAATTTGAACCTGGGACCTCTTGATACATAGGTCCATAGGCAAGTACCCTACCACTAGAAATAAACTTTTATTAGTAAAAGGGACTATACACTGATCAGCTACAACATCTGTACATGCCTGTCAAGGGGTGGAATGTATTAGGCAGTAAACAAACAGTCTGTTTTTGAAGTTGATGTGGAACGAGGAAAAATTCACAAGTTTAAGGATCAGAGGTATTCTTCTTCAGTGGTTTTGTGGTCCAACCAGCGACAGGGTCATAAGTGGCAGAGGCTCACTGGTGCATCAGAACACACTGTGCTTCACAGCTTACTATGTATGGGTCTGTGTCACTGCATACCCATCAGAGTACCCGAGCTGATCTCTTGTCAGCCGGAAAAACTGCCTACAACTGGCACAAAAATATCCAAAGTCCACCATAAGGCAGTGGAAAAAGGTGGCCCAGTCTGATGAATCATGTTCTCTTTTACATTGTATGGACATCCAGGTGTGTATGCAAGCTTACCTGAAAATGTAATATTACCAGAATGCACTATGGCATGAAGGCACGCTGGCAGAGGCAGGGTGATTCTTTTGGTTTTTGTTCTACTTGTAAATTTGCCTGTCCTGGCTTTCATCTGGATTTTACTTTGGCATGTACAACTTACCTAAACATTGTTGCTGACCAAGAACATCCCTTTGTGGCAACAGTTTTCTTTATGGCCTCTTTTTCAGCAGAACAATGGATGTAATGCTGGAAAAACTGTTCAGGAAAGGTTTTAGAGGTCAAGATGTTGAGTTTGCCTTTAAACTCCCCAAGTCTAATGAATCATCTGTGGGAAGTGCTGCATCAACTAGTCTGATCAGTGGTGGCCTCACTTCTCACTACAGGTTTTCACTGCTGCTAGTGTAACCCAGCCTGCCTTCAGAAATCTCACCTCAATGAGTTAGAACTGTACATGAGGGAAACCTACAGTATATTGGGCACATGTTTTAAATGCTATGGCTGATAGATGTATGTAAATAAATTAAGTCAAAACATTTAATCTAGTGCTGGGCTCAGGTACAGTTATTGGCAGTGTTCCAGTCAATGGTGAAGAGACCTGCCCTTTAATTTCTGATTAAAAAATTTTCTTTATCAAATGAAGGATATGCTTGGAAACCTGTTATTGACAAAATCAGATTTTCTACATCATTCTGATTATATGTAAACACCCTGATTTGGTTTATTTAGAACAACAACCCAGAGTAAGCAGCTTTTTGTTTTTTTTGTTTTTTTTGTTTTTTTTTTTTGACCATGTGTTCAGGTGAGCCACATATTGATGGAGAACCCGGAGACCTTCGCTTCCGCATTAAGGTCCTGAAGTAAGTAGGGATGAGACGGGGACTATATATATTACACACACACGCACACACAGTACTGTGCAAAAATTTTAGGCAGGTGTAAAAAAAAAAAAAATGCTGTAAACAAAGAATGCTTTCAAAAATGGATGTGTGAAAGTGTTAATCATTTATTTTCATCAATCAACAAAATGCAGTGAATGAACAAAAGAGAAATCTAAATCAAATCAATATTTGGTGTGACCACCCTTTGCCTTCAAAACAGCATCAGTTCTTCTAGATACACTTGCACACAGTTTGTGAAGGAACTCTGCTGGTAGGATGTTCCGAACATGACTGTGTTTCAACCTACGTGTGACATTGATGATCATTAGCACCTGTTTAGTAAAACTGTTTGATCATACACCTGACTATAATCCTACAAAATCCCTGACTTTGTGCAAGTGTACCTATAAGAATTGATGCTGGTTTGAAGGCAAAATGTGGTAACAGCAAATATTGATTTGATTTAGATTTTTCTTTTGTTCGCTCACTTTGCATTTTGTAAATTGCTAAAAATAAACAATCATTATTTATATTTCTGAAAGTATTCTTTGTTTACAGCATTTTTTCACACCTGCCTAAAACTTGTTTGCACAGTACTGTATATTTTATTTTATTTTAATACATTTATTTTTTTTTACTCCAGACACCCACTGTTTGAGCGCAGAGGAGACGACCTGTACACTAATGTCACAATAACTCTGGTTGAGGCTCTGGTTGGCTTTGAGATGTACATCACACATTTGGATGGTCATAAGGCAAGTGTCATTATCAGCTCTCAAGACTTTTTTAATATTCTAGTGTGATTCAAATTTTACCTGAAAAAAATTGTACTGCCTCTGGTTCTGCAGGTCCATATTGTTAGGGATAAAATTACAAAGCCTGGAGCCCGAATCTGGAAGAAAGGAGAGGGACTCCCCAACTTTGATAACAACAACATCCGTGGATCACTTATAATAACGTTTGACGTGGACTTCCCTAAGGAACAGCTTGACGACCAACAGAAAGATGGTATGGAAAAAAAAAAGCAGGGAGTTGTGGGAAATTTTGGTGTAGCCCGTATGTCTGTATACAGTATGTAATGATGCATTAAATGTTTTTTCACATAACTACTTTCTTTATTTGTGTGGATCTCAAAAATGTTGGTTTTCTGTGTCATTGTGCAGGTGTAAAGCAGCTGTTGAAGCAGATTCCCTCTCAGAAGGTTTATAATGGTTTACAGGGATACTGACACACCAGCCACAAAATCAGGACTGCATCAACTGTCCCGTTACATTCAACAGACACACACACACTGGCACACACAGAGAAACAAGCATCAAGGGTTTATTTATTTTTCCTCAGACTGTACTCAGGTTAGTTTGACTGTATGTGTGGGTTTTTGATTGGGATTTTTTAAAAATCTTTTTCTTTTTTCAATGGTTCAGTGATAAGCAATTTTATGTTCAGCTTGATTTTCGTTTTCACAGTTTTTGAATGATATTTTCAAGGCCTTTCTGAAAACAATTTCAATGTTGGTGCATTATTCAGTTCAGTTATTCAGCTATTTCAGTGATACGTTTAATTCATTTTCTGCATTGGTCAGCCAGAGTCCTGGACTTCAGTAGCAGAGGGAGACTGAGGACACTTTAAAAAAACACCGGCCTCTGTACCATTCATGACCGAACATTTATCTTTTTCTTGCTTTTCAGAAAGAGTTTACATGAATGTATGCTCATTTGTAGATTTTTACCCTTATAAGGTTAATCTTTTGTTGTTTTCCCTTCTAGGTCAGATCTGTTCGTTGTCTCGCTAGTTGATTCCTCAAAAGGCATTTTCATTATCGAGGGGATTAGACAGATTCAGCTTTTTGACCGAACAGGGTTTTTAACATGTTGGACATAACCCTTCTGATGTTCAGATCTCTGCGCCTCCTCTTGTGAATGGTCACCTCCTTTAACAGGCTGGTATCACTGCAGTGAGAAAGGACTGGTGCACCAACACTGTCCAGGTGCCAGGAGCAAAGTGTCTGAAAGTTTGTGATTTTCAAATGAAGACCTCAATTAAAAGTTTCTAATGGTGTTTCAAACTGGCCTCCTATGAAACATTGTACTGTATGTGTATACTAAATGATTTCCCTGTGCTGGTGGACATGTGGAATAAGTGACAACCCTTGTCAGTGTGAAACGTAGCACAACACAACAAAATTTAACGTCTGCATTTCATCCATACACACACGTGCAGCAGTGGGCAGCTATTGAAAGCACCCAGGGAGCCGTGATGGGGACAGTACCTTGCTCAACAATACCTCAGGGCAGCCTACTGGTGAGGGAATTGAACCCACAATCTTCCATGCCAGGGCCAACTCCTTAACCGTTAGGCCACCACTGCCCACATGTCCAGTATGTCCAGGCTAAGCTTTAAATGCATTTTCCGTTGTGGTTCACTGTGTGCTGCGCTGTGCTGTGCTGTGACCTCACTATGACAAGGGTCACTTTAATTAGATTCAGTTGCAGCCCTTGCAGTTAAAGGGAATGTATATTATGAAAATTGTATTATAAGATGCATATTATTACCTGCAAAGATGTGGTAAAGTGTTCTATGCAGAAAAGTTGTACAAGTTTTAGTAGGTCAGAGAAGTAAGAGGATACACTCCCTCCTCCCGAGGGAGGGGCTACTAGTACAGAGATAAAAGACTTCTTTACTAATCAAGTGGTGCTTTTTGAGGAAACCTTTAGAACTCCTGTTTCTTCACACATGACCAGAAGCAACATCGGCTTTTCATAAAAGCCATAAAAGAGAACCAAATTACACAAATGAGACAAAAAAATGAACAATTTATTCAATAAAGGAAATTATCCAATATGTCTGTGAATAGCAAAAGTATGCAAACCACTATGTTTAGGAGTTTGGAGGTGAAATTACATTCAGAGGCGGCATGGCGGAGAAGTGAGTAGCGCTCTCCCCTCACAGCAAAAAGGACCTGGTTTTAATTCCCCTGTGGGACGGTCCAGGTCTGCTCTGTGTTGAGAGAACATGTTCTCCCTGTATCTGTGTGGGTTTTCTGCAGGTGCACTGGTTTCCAAAGGAGTCCAAAGGTGTGCACATCAGCTGGGTTGGAGGTGCTAAATTGTTCTCTATGTGTGTGTGTGTGTGTGTGTGTATCCACCCTGGGTTGGAATGCTGACCTGTCAAGGGTGTTTCCCTGCCTCTCGCCCTGTGAGAGCTGGGATAGGCTCCAGCACCCTAATCAGGACATGCAGCAATGAAAATGAATGCATTTTTGAAGAACAGCAACTGTTATCTAAAATGTTATCTACATATCAAGTGGACAAGCCTGAAGGGCACTTGAAAGATAATCTGTGAACAGAAACAGAACTCCCTGGTTTAAATGAGAATGAAAAATAGTTTGGAGGAAGGAAGCACTTCATTCCAGCATAAGCACTGTACCCAATGTCTGAAACACGGTGGAGGTGGTATTATGGCTAGGCCTGTTTTGCAGCACTTTAGCCAGGATGGCTTGCCATTATAATGAATCCTTAATTGCACCAATGAATTCTAGAAGAACATGTCAGGACGTCTGTCCATAAACAGAACTATAAGTGGGTCATGCAGCAAAACAAGAATAAATATAAGAATAAGAATAAACGTGGGAGTGGAGGAGCTTAACCAGCGCCTCAGAGTTCTGTCTGGGGGAATGGACTACAATTCATCCAAATTGCTGTGCAGGGCTGAACAGCTGCTTCTGGAAATATTCAGTTGCAGTATTGCTGCACAAAAGGATGACACCAGGTAGTAATTTCCCAATAAATAAACAAGTATATTTTAGTTGCATTTGTTGAGGGCTGCTTATCTACTTTAAGGAGTTGTTAAAAATACAATGATGTTTTAGGTCATATTTATGTAGAAAAATATCGGAAATATAGAACATATAGCTGCGATAGGCTGGTGACCTGTTTAGGGTGTGTCCCCGTCCTTTGCCCTGTGTGAGCTGCGATGGACTCCAGCACTCCCCCGCGACCCCGTTTGGGACAAGCGGCAGAAGATGGATGGATGCATTTTTCATGTTACATTTAAAACATAACCTAGAGTTGTTTTTTTTAATTGCATATTAAGCCTTTTTGTATATCTGATGTATTTAACCCAGCCACTAGGGATGCACAAGCCAGTGTATTTCTTCGTGCCGGTCCCAAGCCCGGGTAAATGGGGAGGGTTATGTCAGGAGAGGAATGCTGAAGGTCAGATGGTTGTAGATTTTGCAAAAAGGATGGAAATGGCTATAGTTAATACTTATTTTAAGAAGAGGGAGGAGCACAGGGTGACGTATAAGAGTGGAGGAAGATGCTCACAGGTGGATTATATTCTTTGCAGGAGGGTCAGTTTGAAAGAGATCAGAGACTGCAAAGTAGTGACAGGGGAGAGTGTAGCTAAACAGCATAGGATGGTGGTCTGTAGGATGACCTTGGAGGTCAAGAAGAGGAGGAAAGTGAGGGCAGAGTCGAGGATCAAGTGGTGGAAGCTGAAGGAGGAGGACTGTAAGGTGGAATTCAGGCAGGAGTTAACACGGGCACTGGGAGGTGTTGAAGAGCTACCGGATTGCTGGGAAACTACTGCAGAAGTGATAAGGCAGACGGCTAGAAATGTACTTGGTGTGACATCTGGAAGGAAGAAAGAGGATAAGGAAACCTGGTGGTGGAACCAAGAAGTCCAGGAGTGTATTCAAAAGAAGAGGGAGGCAAAGAAGACATGGGACAGTCAGAGAGATTAAGAAAGTAGACAGGTGTACAAGGAGATGAACCGCAGGGCGAAGAAAGCAGTGGTGAAGGCCAAAGATAAGGTGTTTGGTGAATTGTATGAGAGGTTGGACAGTAAAGAGGGAGAAAAGGACCTTTACCGATTGGCTAGACAGAGAGACAGATCTGGGAAAGATGTGCTACAGGTCAGGGCGATTAAAGATAGAAATGGTAACGTACTCACAGGTGAACAGAGCGTGTTGAGCAGATGGAAGGAATACTTTGAGGAGCTGATGAATGAAGAAAATGAGAGAGAGAGAAGACTGGATGATGTGAGAAGAGTTAACCAGGAAGTGCAGCAAATAAACAAGATGGAAGTAAGGGCAGCGATGAAGAGGATGAAGAATGGAAAGACTGTTGGATCGGATGACATACCAGTGGAAGCATGGAGATGTTTAGGGGAGATGGCAGTTGAGTTTCTGACCAGATTGTTTAACACAATCTTGGCAAGTGAGAAGATGCCTGAGGAGTGGAGACGAAGTGTACTGGTACCGATCTTCAAGAATAAGGGTGATGCACAGAGCTGTAGTAACTATAGAGGGATAAAGTTGATCAGCCACACCATGAAGTTATGGGAAAGAGTAGTGGAAGCTCGGTTAAGAAAAGAGGTGAGGATCAGTGAACAGCAGTATGGTTTTATGCCGAGAAAGTGCACCACAGATGCAATGTTTGCTCTGAGGGTGTTGATGGAGAAGTACAGAGAAGGTCAGAAGGAGCTGCATTGTGCCTTTGTGGATTTGGAGAAAGCATATGACAGGGTGCCTAGAGAGGAGTTGCGGTTTTGTATGAGGAAGTCTGGTATTACAGAGAAGTATGTGAGAGTAGTTCAGGATATGTTTGATGACAGTGTAACAGTGGTGAGATCTGCAGTGGGAGTGACGGATGCATTTAAGGTAGATGTTGGATTACATCAAGGATCAGCACTGAGCCCATTCTTGTTTGCAATAGTAATGGACAGGTTGACGGACGAGGTTAGACAGGAGTCTCCGTGGACGATGATGTTTGCTGATGATATTGTGATCTGTAGTGAGAGTAGGGAGCAGCTTGAGGAGAACCTGGAGAAATGGAGATATGCTCTTGAGAGGAGAGGAATGAAAGTGAGTAGGGCAAAGACAGAATACATGAGTTTGAATGAAAGGGAGGAAAGTGGCATGGTTAGGATGCAGGGAGTGGAGGTAACAAAGGTGGAGGAGTTTAAATACTTGGGATCAACAGTTCAGTGTAATGGCGAGTGTGGAAGAGAGGTGAAGAAGAGAGTGCAGGCTGGTTGTAATGGGTGGAGGAGAGTGGCTGGAGTGATTTGTGACAGATGTGTACCAGCTAGAGTAAAAGGGAAGGTTTACAGGACAATAGTGAGAACAGCTATGTTGTATGGGTTGGAGATGGTGGCACTGACGAAAAGGCAGGAGGCGGAGCTGGAGGTGTCAGAGTTAAAGATGCTGAGATTTTCGTTGGGTGTGACGAGGATGGACAGGATTAGAATTGAGTATATTAGAGGGACAGCTCAGGTTAGACGTCTTGGAGACAAAGTTAGAGAAGCGAGGTTGCGTTGGTTTGGACATGTGCAGAGGAGAGACGAGGATTATATTGGAAGGAGGATGTTGAAGATGGAGCTGCCAGGAAAGAGGAGAAGAGGAAGACCAAAGAGGAGGTTTATGGATGTGGTGAGAGAGGACATGCAGGTGGTCGGTTTGAAGCAGGAAGATGCAAAAGACAGGAAGAAATGGAGACAGTTGATCTGCTGTGGCGACCCCTAAACGGGAGCAGCCGAAAGAAAAAGAAGAAAGAAGAAGTATATCTGATGTATTTCATTGATTAAATGCCCTCTTTTATTATATTTGATAGATGCATTTTGTATCATCTGATACAACAGAACATCTTATGATAGGGCATTGATGGCCTAGTGTTCAGGGACTAGGCCTCCGGATTGGAAGATTGTGGGTTCGAATACCTTACCAGTAAGTTGCCCTGAGCTATCTTTGAGCAAGGGAATTTTCAATATTTTTACAGCATTTAGCAAGACCCTGGATCAACTCAGTTAAGGGAGGTAGGATTCGTACTTGCAACCTCTTGGTCTGTAGGCATTTATCCTACCACTAAACCACCACAACCCTACTACCCCCTGCTGCATGTGTGTGTATGGGTAAAATGCAGAGGTGTAATTGTTGTGGTTCACTGTGTGTTTTGCTGTGTGTCACAATGACAAGAATAGTCACTTTCACTTTTAAAAATAAATATAAATATAAATTAAAAATAACACGAACAGCTGTCACCTGCAGAAGTTCTCCGACGACACCGCTATTGTTGGTCATGTGTCGGAGGGGAATGAGTACGAATACAGGGGGGTCATCAGTGACTTCGTCAGATGCTGCGAACAAAGCCATCTGTGCATTAATGCCAGCAAGACGAAGGAGCTGGTGATGGACTTCCGCAAGAAGTCACCCCCCATTACATCGGTGAACAGCCAGGATTTGTGCATTGAAACGGTGGAGGAGTACAAATACCTGGGTGTCCATATCAACAATAAACTGGACTGGTCCACAAATTCCAATGCTCTGTACAAAAAGGGCCTAAGTCGTCTTCACCTGCTAAGGTGGCTGAGGTCCTTTGGGGTAAACAGAAATCTCATGAGGTCCTTTTATGACACTGTGGTAGCGTCTGCTGTTTTTTATGCTGTGGTCTGCTGGTGTGGAAGAATCGCAGAGAGGGACAGAGGGAAACTAAATAAACTGGTCAAGAGGGCCAGCTCTGTCCTGGACTGCCTGCTCAGATCCATTGAGCAGGTAGGGGAGGAGATGATGTTTATTGGAGATGATGATTATCCAAACTAACATCCATCATGGACAACACTTCCCACCCCCTGCATGAGACTGTATGAGCACTGAGCAGCTCGTTCAGCAGCAGACTTTTACACGTGCAGTGTAAGAAGGAACGCTACCGCAGGTCATTCTTACCTGCAGCCATCAGACTCCACAATACAACATAGCATAACATATTTAATATTACCCATTTATCATTATTATTATTATTAGTAGTAGTAGTAGTAGTAGTAGTAGTAGTAGTAGCATATTTATTATATATATTTATATTATTATATTATTATTATTATTATTATTATTATTACATTTTACATTTGTTTATTTATAATTTATTTATAACTTTTTTATTACTATTTACTGTGTATATGGTAAATATACTGTGTATATTTATCTTTCCTGTCTTCCTGTCTTTATATTCTTTATTTCTTTATTTCTAAATTTTTTCTTGCCATGTAAATATGTATATGTATATATAGCTCATGTATAGCTCCTGCATATGGATGTCCTCCTTCTTAGATTTTTCTTTACATATATCTTTCTATGTTCCTTCTGTCTTTCTTGATAAAGAGCCCTGTAACACCCAAATTTCCCATTCGTGGGATAATAAAAGATTATTCTGTTCTGTTCTATTCTATTCTATTCTATTCTATTCTATTCTATTCTAATAAGATGACCAACTTATGATGGATAGACCATAGAGAGCATCTCCAAAATGACAGGTTATGTGAGGTGGTCCCAGTGTTTAGTGATTAGTACCCACTTCCATGAAGACCACTTAATTCATGGTGGTCCCATCACAAAACATTCTGGAGTTATCTATTGCTAATGTTTTAAATCCAGAAAGCACAGCACACCTTAGCGGTCTTTATTAGTATAGGGGGAATTATTATTAGTGGGCTGATTAGTAAAGTTCTACTTTTCTTGGTTAAGTTGGAATTTCAGTTTTATCAACATATTTTTGAAAGCTTTAGTTATTGTGTAATCAAACTAATTGGGAAGCTCGGTGTCCCCAAACTTTTGATTGTGTGTGATGTCAGCCTCTGAGCATTTGGGGGGTCTTCCTCAGATGTCTCTTACTCATCTGCACTGGGACGCACACCCTAATCTACAAACCACAGGCCTCTCCACTAACCCTGCCTCAGACCTACACACATCAGTTTCCCCCAACACTCACCAATTCAGTTACCCAATGCCCTCGATGTCAACCTTTCACCACTGCTGTGTGAACATGTGTGTGCTGGTGTGTTTGCATGTGCGTACAGCATGTGTGTCTGCACATGAGTGTCACTGCCACAGTGATATTAAAACTGGGGGATGAGGAACTTCCCTCTGGTGGTCCCTCACACATCCTGTTATTTTCAGCGTAGGCTGAACCTTTGTGTGTCTGCTTGTGTTGGGGCGGGGGAGGG